>CM044014.1:61223893-61595712 GCA_024085815.1 Flaveria linearis | reverse complement strand
AACCAAGGAAATGCTGGACGGGGTTGTGCCTTCGTCATTGGAGCGAATGATGCCCGTCAAGATCCGAACGTTGTCACGGGTACGCACTTACTCAATAACCACTTCGCATCTGTACTGTTTGATACTGGGGCAGACAATAGTTTTATATCATCTGAATTTGTGCAAATGTTTGATTGAGTGCCAGTAGACTAGAAACTAGTTACTCCGTATAATGGAAAATGGTGGGTTGAACAGGCAGAGGAAATTATTAAGACTGCACCCTAATATTGGAAACCCAGGCTTCAACATAGATTTGATACCTTTTGAGTTGGGGAGCTTTGACGTGATGGTGGGATGGATTGGTTGTCTAAGCATGGAGCCAAGATTGTTTGCTGAGATAAAGTAGTGCGGATTCCCATGTCAGAAGGGAAGTACTCAGATACAAGGGGAGCGACCGGAAAGACTTGAAGCTTATCTCCTGCATGAAGCACGTCAAAGTCTACGAAAGCAGTGTTACACTTTTCTGGCTCACGTGGTAGAAAAGAAGGAAGAAGAGACAAAATTGCAGACATTCCGATTGTACGGATTACCCGGAAGTATCCCTAATGATTTGTCTGGATTGCCTCCTCCACGACAGGTGGAATTCCGTATAGAGCTATTCCTGGAGCTACACCGATAGCTAAGACACCGTATCGGTTAGCACCCTCGGAGATGCAAGAGTTGTCAAGCCACTATAGGAACTACTGGAGAAGGGTTTCATTCGACCGAGTCATTCACCGTGGGGAGCACCGGTGTTATTGTCAGAAGAAGGATGGATCGTTCTGTATGTGTATCGACTACAGGGAATGAACAAACTGACCGTGAAGAATCGTATCCTCTCCCTAATCGATGACTTGTTCGATCAGTTGCAAGGAGCCTCGTATTTCTCTAAGATCGATCTCCGATCTGGATATCATCAGCTAAGGGTATTCGAGGACGATATTCCAAAAACAGCATTTAGAACTCGTTACTGGCACTATGAGTTCTTGGTCATGCCATTCGGATTGACCAACGCACCGCTGTCTTTATGGATCTGATGATCGGTATGCAAGCCTTATCTTGATAAGTTCGTGATCGTGTTCATAGACGACATACTTATCTACTTCCGTTCAAAAGAGGATCACGAAGAACACCTTCGAGCATTCTGGAACTGTTGCGGGAAGAGAAACTATTTGCCAAATTCTCGAAGTGTGAATTCTGGCTTCGAGAAGTGAGGTTTTTGGGTCATGTGGTTAACAAGGATGGAATTCATGTGGATCCCGGCAAGATTGAAGCTGTGAAGAAATGGGATACACCCCAAACACCTTCAGAGATACGGCAATTCTTAGGATTGCCGGGTACTATCGTCGCTTCATTGCGAATTTCTCAAAGATTGCCCAACCGTTAACTTTGTTGACTCAGAAAGACAAGAAGTTCGATTGGGGGAAAGCACAAGAACAGGCGTTCCAAAAATTGAAGGAGAAGTTGTGCAACGCACCGATATTGTCCCTCCCAGACGGAACTGACGATTTCGTAGTGTACTGCGATGCTTCACATCAAGGTTTGGGCTGTGTACTAATGCAGAAAGACAAGGTAATTGCTTACGCTTTCGCGACAACTCAAGGTGCAGAAAAGAACTACACAACTCACGATTTGGAGTTGGGTGCTGTAGTATTTGCGCTCAAGATATGGAGGCATTATCTATATGGAACCAATGCATCATCTACACAGACCATAAGAGCCTTCAACACATCACAAACCAGAAAGAACTTAACATGCGACAGCGACGCTGGGTAGCGCTACTTAGCGACTACGATTGTGAAATCCATATCATTCGGGGAAAGCTAACGTGGTGGCTGATGCTTTAAGCCGCAAAGAACGCGTGAAACCATTACGTGCTCGAGCGCTAGGTTTGACTATTCAAACTAATCTAAAGGCTCAGATTCAAATTGCACAAACGAGGCATTGAAAGAAGAAAACCTTACGAGGGAAGAATTCCGAGGGTTGATAAACAGATGACTCGCAAGGATGACGGCGTACACTACTTCGTGGATCGTATATGGGTCCCCAGATGGGGAGATGTACGTACACTAGTCTTGGATGAAGCACACAAGACTCGATACTCTGTTCATCCTGGTGCAGACAAGATGTACCACGATCTGAAAGAGCTGTACTGGTGGCCAGGCATGAAGAAAGATATTGCTATATATTGTGAGCAAATGCTTGACTTGTTCAAAGGTTAAGGCTGAACACCAGAAGCCATCGGATTATTGCAACAACCTGAAATTCCCGAGTGGAAATGGGAGAACATCACTATGGATTTCATTACCAACTCCCGAGAACGCCAAGCGGACACGACACGAAATGGAAGTTGGCCCAAGATATGTTGGACCATTCGAGATCACAGAAAAATCGGTCCGGTGGCGTACCGATTACGACTGCCACAAGAGCTTAACATGTACATGATACCTTCCATGTATCGAACCTCAAGAAGTGTTTAGCTGACGAATCACTTCACGTACCTATTGAGGACGTCAAGATTGATGAAAGCCTCCATTTTGTGGAGGAACCTATTGAGGTCATGGACCGAAAGGTCAAAAAGTTGAGGCGCAGCAAGATACCTATCGTTCTTATAAGATGGAATTCCAAATGAGGGCCAGAGTTTACATGGGAACGTGAAGATCAGATGAGACTCAAATATCCACACCTGTTCGAGGATGACACCCTTAGACCTAGCACCAGTTGAATTTCGGGACGAAATTCCCTCAACTGGGGGATACTGTGACATCCGTCACCGAAGGTCCGACATTTAACGCGTTTGATTAAACTTTTATTGCCGGTCATCCCTCACCTTATAACCCATCTATGTGGATATTATGCCTGTTTATTTGCTTAGTTAAGCTTATGCGTGTACCAATGTTTTTAAATTATCATCATCTTAAAACATTAACTGGAATTTGCCCCGTTAACACTAAACGCACCGTTTTATAAAAACTATTATCACGTGTAAACCACTTTTAAATATAAATATCATTAACAACATTTTATCATTAGTAAAAACAAGACTAATAAATAACGTATTCAACCGAAACAAAATTTAGGAGCTCGGGGCAACGTACATGACTAAAAGTGACATTTTGGCAAACCTGGGATGGGTATAAAAACCCCAATCCCAGCCATTTTCCACCATCTCCTTCTTCATTTCTTCATCTTTCTCCTCTTCACTTCTTCACCATTCCAGCAACAAAACCGATCGTTTTCCCTCGCGTTTCCACCGCAAATCTTGAGTGTCATCGTATATACTCGTCCTAGCAGGTAGATAACCTCGCTTACCTCGTTTATTGCTCGATTTAGCTGCTGCGATTTCTAGGTTTCGGTGCTCAGGTTCATCCGAGCACACGAGGTCGTGAGGGCTTGCATGTTGTGTTTTTGAGTGTGCTTCTTGTCTAGACATGTTAGGATATGGATTCTGGAGGTTCTTGGTGTGTGAAACGCATGCCCGGAGCCTGGACGCTGCTCGAATTCTCAGCAGTCGCGATCTGCTGTGCAGGGCGACTGGGCCATTCGGCCGACTGAGCTGTGCGACTGGGGTGCCTCGTGCGACTGGGGTGCGTCGTGAGACTGGGTTAGACGTATGAGTTGTCGCGCGACTGAGCCGTGCGATTGGGCAAATCGTACGACTGAGTCATGCGACTGGGTCTGTGCGAATGAATGTGTGTGCGAATGAGTCCATGCGAGTGAGTGTGCATGCGATTGAGTCAGTGCGAAGGAATTGTGTGCGATTGTGTGTGAGTCGTACGACTGAAAGGCCAATCGCACAAATGAATGTTCAATCGCACGAATGAAGCTGATTCATGCGAATGATGTCCAATCGTGTATATGGAGGTTGAGTCGTATAACTGGGTCTTGCATGGTACGACTGAAAGGCCAATCGCACGAATGAATGTTCAATCGCACGAATGAAGCTGATTCGTACGAATGAAGTCCAATCGTGTGTATGGAGGTTGGGTCGTATGACTGAGTCTTGCATGGTACGACTGAGTGCTTAGTCGCATGAATGAAGGTTCAATCGTACGAATGAAGCTGATTCGTACGACTGAAGGTCCATTTGTACGAAGAAGGATTGAGTCGTGCGTCCGGTCCTGTTGTGTAACTAATGATGGTGTGTGTGTGTGTGGATCCCCTCTTCAGAGATCTCACGACGGTAATGTAACATTAATAAAGTGTCATAGCTTGACCACAAAGATTAAAGTCACGCTATCAACAGGCACATACTATTTAAATAACCTAGTCTGAGATGTGTATGTCTGCTTGTGTGTGTACCTCCCATGACCGAACCGAAACTGCCCAAGCCTATTGATATCATCTTCTGCTTTATGCTCATTATTAATGCTTGTCAGTAACTGTCAATAGGTGTTTGACTGTTCATAGCATCCTACCGTCGGGAATATTCATCACACGTGCCTATCATCTGTTCAGTGAGTTTCGTGGCCCCTTTTTACTCTCATCAAACCTTTTTAAACATTTTCTATTTGGGGAAAAGAAGGCTCACCTATATACTTGATTTTCAGGCACCTTCCCTAGTGGAAGTTGGCTACTATTGCTACGAGTATCTTAACTTGCTTATCTTATGATTGCTGCTATGTGAACTTGAACTATGTGCTATGTTACCCCTATGTATGACTTAGTGGTATCACCCTACTATGCACTACTACTTGATGTTATGTGTTGATTGACGTTACCTGTGGATGCCATTGACCTTGGATGCTCTCGGCTGTGTGGCTCTTCTGTGTTGTTCTTCTGTGTGCTTCTTCTAAGCCGATCATCCACTACAACCATTAATCCCGGTAATTGGACCTAAGGATTGGTTTGGTGTAACCTAAACGTATGCGCAGTGTGGATCTTGCTACATCATATTAAACTTATTATGCTATGGAAAACCTTTTCACATTACCATTAATCCCGGTAATGGGACCTAAGGACTGGTTTGGTTATAAACTATATGTACGCGCTGTGTGGATCTTGCTATGTCTTAATAAACTATTTAAACTTTGGAATGTTCCTTACAGCCATCAATTCCCATGTGGAACTGATGTTTAGGTTTTGGCTGTAGCTACATAAAACTGGTAAACCGCCTATACATAAGTGTAGTCGCGGTAACGCTTATTGAACTTACTGTTTTCATCATTAATATCTTTTATTACTTAAAACCTGCGAAGCTCACCAATAATTATGTTGACCACTTGAGCATCTCTTTTCAGTGATCAAGGTAATTGAAGATCTAGGAGTGCTGCCTTTTAGAGGAGACCCTAGGATGCATTTTGTGATTATTACTCTTGTAAAGCCTGAACATGGCCTTTTGTATACTTGTTCCCGAGTTGTGGGAATTTACATTACAAGTTGTCCTTAATGCTTATGTGATCATTTATGTTGTGCTTATGGCTATGCTGTCGTGAACATTGACTATACACGACACAAGTCTCCAATTGTGTTCGGGTGTCGTCATGACACGCTTGTCATCATATTATTATTATTGCTACTCTATTGCATACCATGTGTTATGACGATCCCGTCTAACTCACATTCCCCGTGTTTCCGCTATCAGCAGGGGTATGACAGAAAGTGCAAGATACGAAGTTTTTGAAGAAGAAGCCAGAGAGTTTGAAGTTTTTGGTAAGAACTCTCGAATTTTGATGCTTTAGATGGTTCTAGACCTGTTTAATGTGCTTATAAATATGACTTGTGCGTTCGGTTGGTATTGTGTGTGTGTGTGTGTTAGGTGTTAGAAACGCCCAAGAAGTTCAAGGAAGGGTATCAAACCCGAAAACACTAAGGTGAGTTTCTAGAACCCCTTTTTTACATGTTTTCATATGATTTTGGGGCTAGAAAATACATGTATATATGTTTTTATGAGGTTGGGTATTATACCCGTACGTTCATATGCATGTGTATGTGGGTGGGGTATGTCTTGGGAAAATATATTGTTATGATTATGTTAAGTTCATGCTTAGAATAGTATGTGAATGTTTAGAACTAAGTGATATAATGTTTAGGACTGGAAACGACTTAAAAACATGATCAGCAGGTTGCTAATACGCCTATACAAGGCTCATATGCCTGAATAGTCCTTATACTCCCAGGATTTTGATAGAAACTTAAGTGTTGGGGCTTATGCTCCCCAACAGTACTCATGCGCCTGAAATATGACTTAGAAAAACTAAGTACGGGGTAATATGCCTAAACAGTACCCATGAGCCTGAAATTAGGACTTACAAAACTTACATGGAAATGAGCCTAAATAGTACTCATACGCCTGAAATTATAACCTAGAAAATTAAGTATAAGATAATATGCCTAAACAGTACTCTTGCGCCTGAAGTTATGACTTAGAAAACTAAGTATAGGTTAATGAGCCTAAGCAGTGCTCATACGCCTAAGTAGTAAACTGCTAAGTGTTGGAGTGGGACGCCTGCACAGTGTAATACGCCCAGACAGGGCTCATGCGCCCAAATAGTCCTCATGCGCCCAACACTTAGAATTAAATGCAGAATTTTCGTGGGACTCTGTGCATTTAGGGTTTGGACTAATATTGACTATGGTTCACTAAATGCATATGATTATGTTTGATTGACATTATGACCCTTATTAATGGTATTGTTATGATTAGAGTTATTATTATTATTATCAAATTATTAATAATAATACTGTATGACTCAATGTGGTATGATCATGATCAAAACAGAAGTTATTATCATAATAAAGTGAAAGATTAATGATAAAGGAATGTGGAATGAAAACGAATGAACAGAAGTCTTGCAAGCAAATGTATGGAGGTGCACACCCCTAGCAGGTGTTAGCTCAACTATGATGCGGGTTAGCTACCCCGAAGGATGCACACAGGGTCAATCCTTGAGATTGACAATTGGGTGAGCAACTTTGTGTTGCAACAGACTCGGTTAGCAGCAATCGTGAGATTGCTACTGAGGTGAGCAACCATGTGTTGCAACAGACTTGGCTAACATATGATCGTGAGAGGTCGATGTTGAGGTGAGCGGCCTTGTTGCTGAAAAGACTCGTAAGAATGAACGTAAAGACCGAAAGAGTAATGGAAAAAGTATGAATTGAACGAATGATGAGGATAATAATAATAATAATTATTATCAGTATGTATGTAGGATGTATGCTCACTAACGAAATATCATAATAAAGTACAAAACGGGATCCTCGTCATTCGACCTCAGTAATCGTGGCTGTGTGCCATGAAGAGGGTAAAGCCTGACGGGATCTAGATAATAAATGAATGATAATGAGTTATGATGAATGAACGAAAGCTAACGAACGCATGAAAGATAATAATGATATTATCTACATGTACGTATAATGTGTGGGCATGTACGAAAGTATAGTATGATTTGAAAAAGTAAAGTATTTTAATTATAAAACTAGAACTCACTCAGCAACGCTGACTTTTATGTATTTTCCAGTTGGCAGGTAAAACGTTGCTGAGGATGGCACGCGGGGGATGGCTACTCGGCGGGGCAAGACTGACATTCATTCTCCATAGATATCACTGTTGTTTTTATAATGCAGTTAAACCATTCTTTTGTAACCTAATGAAACTAAGTTGTATTGCTTGGCAACAGTGTTTATAATGAAAGGAATGGCTTTTGTTAAATTATTCCGCTGCTTAAATTTATAATATGTAATGTTATATGCTGTGAATGACCAACTGTGAGCGTCCCGGAACCGGGCCTTACATAACCAGTCCAAAATTATCCAGACATAATTTAAATATTTTTCTTTCCAGTCTCTTTTTTTATAGGCTTATAAACTTATTACGGTTGGGTTCAACATTGATTTTGATTCTTAGCCTTCCATTAGGCTAATGAATATAAAAAGATAATTATGAATTGGACAAGAGTTATTACCTCTGTTGTGAGACAGCAAGATTCTTTTCTTGAAAGCTGTTTTCCAGCAAAAAATTTATTATCAGAATATTTTTACAAGAGAGATTTAGAGAGAAGATTGATCCTAAGATCAGGCACACCTAAAACTAAGAACCTGAGCTCCTTTTATAATGAGAGTCTCAAGGTACAAACAAAATATGCACAGTAAATTACAATAATTCGACCTTAATTATTTTTTTGAAATTTTCAAAAGTAGACATTATTATGTCTGATATAATTGAGACTTTAATCATGTCGTCTGTCCTTCATTAGCAGACTTGTCAATTATCTCATGTAAGGCCCCGCTCCCGGGCACCTCACAGTTGGTCATTCATCGCACATAAAACGTTTTAAAACACATATTTACTCGCAGCGGAATTTAAAATCATTCATTAATAACAAAAACATGTCATTTATTTCATTACATCATTCTTTTTCATTTCAAAATACATTGACATGTCAAAATATGGATACCAGCCTCAACAACTGAGTAGTCACCTCGTGCCATCCTCAGCAACATACCTGCCAACTGGAAAATACATAAAACGTCAGCGTTGCTGAGTGAGTTCTAGTTTTATAATAAAACATACTTTTCTTTTGTTAAAACCGTTCTTTACTTCTTTCAAAAACATACTATACTTTCGTAGATGAACACACATCATACGCACATGCACATAGATAATATCGTTATTGTCTTCATCATTCATTCCTTAGCTTTCGTTCGTGCGTTTCTTACTTTCACTCATGCGTTCGTTACATTCGTCTTTACGTACGTTACGTTCATTCTTACGTTCATTTCATTTATTAGTACGTTCATTACTTTCATGCATCCTCTATCTTTCGCTTTTATCTAGGTCCAGTCAAACTTTACCCTCTTCATGGCACATAGCCATGATTACTGAGGTCAAGTGACATGGATCCCATTTCATACGTTATCATTGTGTTCCTCCGTTCATTTCTATCATTCGTTCGTTCTTTAACTTTCATTCGTTAAGCATGCAAATCTCTAAGGGTCACCTCCCTTCTCTGCCCTCGTGGTTCATACCCATGAGCCGACAAGGCATACTCTAACATACTGGTGCCCCTATGGCTCTCAGTCCATAGACCGACACCTGGTGCCCCTATGGCTCTCAGTCCATAGACCGACACTCTGTTACCTCTAGACCATGCAAGACTTTCTTTCATATTTCTCATTCTTATCTAGATCTTGTCTCATGCAATATCCCCGACTCATGTCCGAAGACTAGCACAGCACCGGGATACGCGACAAAGATCCCGTACGAGTCAATCACAGAGATTGAACTCCATCCGAGTCTGTTGCAACACAAAGTCGCTCACCTCATAACTATGTTTGGCCTTATGCCACTAACTCGGGTAGCAACACCCCCACCGAAATGGGTATCATCACCCCCACCGAAGTGGGTAACTACACACCCACCGAAGTGGGTAACATCACCCCCACCGAATGGGTAACATCACCCCCACCGAAGTGGGTAACTACACCCCCACCGAAGTGGGTAACATCACCCCCACCGAAGTGGGTAACTACACCCCCACCGAAGTGGGTAACCTGGCATACTACACCCCCACTATGTGGGTAACTACACCCCCACCGAAGTGGTAACTAGACATACTACACCCCCATTATGTGGGTAACTATGACATTCCTCACCCCCACTATGTGGTACCTACTATACACCGTGTACCACACCGAAGGTCAGTCTCAAGACTGGAACCTCTACGTGCACTCTTAAAGATTAGCTGAACCTCACGCGGTTGAGCTTGTGGCATTTAGGACCGTGCACTTTGGTACACTTCGCTTGCAAATCTCTCACGTTTTCATTCGTTCATTAAGGATTCATTATCATTCACTTTACGTCCCATTTTTCTTTATCATTAATCTTTCACTTTATTAATGATAATACTTCTTCGTTAATTCTTAACCATTCTTTATCGTGTTATACCATACTTAACAATATTAATAATATTATTAACAATAATGATACACTGATAATAATATCAGTAATGATAAGGGTTAGTCATTTATTACCATTACATGCATAAAACATCATCATTAATTAACCCTAGTCAACTCCGGTCAAAACCTCGAAATTCGGATTTCCAGGAAATTCCTAAAAAAAATTCTAAGTGTTGAGCGTATAAGCCCTGTTAGGCGTATGAGCCCTGTTGGGCGTTTGATCCTGTTGGCCGTATGAGCCCTGTTGGACTTCTGAGCTTACACTTAGAAAAATTCTCGGGTCTGGGCGTATGACCCCTGTTGGACTTCTCACCCTACACTTAGAAAATTTCCTCTGGTCATACGACCAAGGTCCAGACTTTTCACCCTCATACTTAGTAAAATTTTCAGACTTATAAGTCTGGGCGTTTTAGGACTGTTGGACACATTACATGCTTGGACACATTACCCCACATCCTATTTCTAAGGCACTTCCTTGGACGTATAAGCACTATTGGACTCATTAGCTTGTAAATTATTCTAAGTCCAAATTTCAGACACATTACTACTATGTGGGCTTATTAGGCGTATTAGTAACCTGCTCATGTGTCTAATTCACATTCCAAGTCCCAAACATCATAATGCCTAGTTCTAAACATGCTCACATGATTCTAGGCAAAAACTTAATATAAGCATATACATTCATACATTCAAATCATACGGCACCAAACCCAGATTTTATAAAACATACTTACATGCATTTTCCAGCCCCAAAACATTTTAAAACGAGTAAAAAGGGGACCTAGAACTCACCTGAAACAATCTTTCAGTAGCTCACTACAAATCCGAGACACACCTTCGAATTCTGCTCCTAAGTCCCGAGAACAGACACAAATCACCAAGAACTTCGGTTTAGAAGTCGAAACCCAGCTGAAACCGAACTCATATAAAAGAAAACTCACCTTTTCAGCTGCTTCCTCCTCTTTCTCTCTCTAGAACCGAGAGCTTTCTCTCTCTTCTTTCTTCCTTTCAGCCGATTGAAGATAGTGAAGGAGGGATGGGCGGCCATGCCCCTTTAAACCTTAAAAAAATAAGGTTTTGTACCTTGTACACTTTATCCCCCTCCACTTTTGCCCATTATCTATTCTTTCTATTTACTTTTCTTTTTCTTTTCTTTTAAACGAAATTTCAGGGTGTTACAAGTCTACCCCCCTTAAAGGGGTTTCGTCCCCGAAACCTGTTGTTCCTTAATCCCTTATGGCAATACTGTCTCACCTCTCTTCCAGTCTCTCACCTGAAATTCAATCGCTCTCCTCGTTTATCAGCATTCGTCTTCTGCTCTATCTTTGACTATTCTGCATTGGCAACCCATGCATACTGATCAATGATCATTTGACCAGGAACTACGGCCTCAAATATGCCATGTAGAGTATGGTCACTATAATCAAAAGAAACACCACAAGATATTAAGCAAAGGCTTTGCGTCATAATCATTGAGCTTCAGAGCATCACTGAGAACCCTCAGCTTTGGTGCGTGAAGAACACGGCCTTCAACTTGTGTAAAGTTGCTGCTTATGGAAATACCACAAGCCCTTGTTTGATGTTCCTTCTCCTTTTGTTTCTGTTCTCCTTCTTAACCCAGACTCTCTCCTCCGCTTCGCCCGTTATCACCGTCGCCTCCCGCTCGTCGTACGTCCTTTCCGGTGAAGCCTTCATCTTAATCCATTGTCGCAGATCGGCACCGAACTTTTATCGGGCACCACTAATCAATCCATCTCTTTTGCAGCACTTGGTGCTTGCCTCATAAGTTACTATTCGATTCACCCGGAGGTGTACGTCTATCCACATACGTCTATCAGGGATGGTCTAACAGAAAAACAAGCACTCTCTCAATTCTATTGCGGGGTCCTTTAGCGCACTGGGTAATCTAGTAGACTTACCTATAGTAGCTCCTACGTCGAACGACATCGATTCTTTCTATTCCTAACATGCAACTTATCACAAAAAGGTAGCAGGAATGAAACCAGAGCCATAATCAAACTACACAAAGGCTAAAGGTCAATTGACTAGAAACATACCTGACGTAACATCGGAGTTCACCCTAGCCTCCTCCCGCGTCATCGTGTAGTTGCTGCGTTTGCCTTCCGTCCTTCTCTTCCAGCCTTCTTCACTCCCGAACCTTCTGCCCTTGACTTCTCACAATCCCTGCTCATGTGACCTTCCTCCCTACAAGAATAACACCTCCCCATACCGCAGTTCTTCGCCACATGTCCGGTCCTACCACAACAGAAACAGACATTTGTCCCCAGTCTACATTCCCCGGGGTGCTTGTGTCCACACTTGTCACACTTTTCCGACCCCGTCTCAGTTATGACTACACGCTGATCATCCACCCGTGCACCTTTGTTACTTGAGCGACTTCGCCACGTTCCAATCGTTTCCTGTTCCAATCCCGATCGCCTTCTCCTTTCTTGCTAGCTTCTGTCACCACCATCGATCTTTCATCGTATAACCTTCCCGCCAAATCTACCGTCGACCTAAACGTACTCGGTCGGGCAGCGATCATGTGCCTGCGAATATCTGCTGGTAAACCCTGAATATACCGCTTTATCTTTCGGGATAGAGGAGTCACCTGATCCGGCACCAGACGTGCCATCTCGTTAAACTTTGTGGTGTACTGTTGATGCGTCATCGTCCCCACTTCTAACTGCAGGAATTCCCTTTCTACCTTGTCCATCTCACGGTGAGGACATAACTCCTCAATCACTAACCTCTTCAACTCTGGCCATCTCATCCTTCCAATAGCCCGACTACCCTCAACTTGAACTATGTTGTCCCACCAGCATAAAGCTGAGTCCACGAAAGAATGAGTGGCAAACTTAACTTTCTGATCTTCCCGACACTCACTAATTTCCAGTACCGCTTCCATCTCTCTGACCCAACGATGAGCCGCGGTAGCATTGCCGTTACCATCAAAGGTTGGGGGTTTGCATCGCCGAAACGCCCCATAATCACAGCCTCGTGCCGTCTCCGGCGCAGGCTCTTCTTCCTCTTCATCATCGAAGAAGACCGTTTCAGTCTCGGGCCGTCTCCTTGAGCCCGACGATCTACCTCTTTCCTGTCTTTTCCCGTCTCTAACAGCCTTTACCACCTTGGTCACTACAGATGGTAGGATCGTCTGCATGACCTGATGCACTTCTTCTGCTACTGCCTCTTTCACCGAGGCTCTCAAGTTAGCACTCTCATCACCACCTCCCGGTTGAGGTGTTTCGGGCTCCTCGTGAACCACCTGTTCCACTCTAGATCGTGCTCTCGTGACTCGTGTTCAACACCACGTCCGCCACCACCTCCACCACGGAAGCCTTAGAAGGTCTACCACCGGCCATTCTCTAACTTACACTGAAAGATTTAAATTACACGGTCATTCAAGGGAATAGCTCAGTTCATGTCAAGTATAGTAAGTCCCTAATTACGGTGATCAGTTGTAATTAGCCACTTACTCTACTCTTCACACCCCGAGCATTACCTGTCCTGACTATATTAGCATCTAAATCTAACAGTAACTCATAAACACATAACATGCGCACACAATGCCTGTTAACTCTAAGAAAATACCTGATGGCACGCAGCTACTCAGTTTGGCATCCCTTCCCTTTCCGTCCCATTCTCAGTTTAAGACTAGGTTTATTATGAAAATTTACCCATTTCACTTAAACTTTGGCTCTGATACCAACTTGTAAGGCCCCGCTCCCGGGCACCTCACAGTTGGTCATTCATCGCACATAAAACGTTTTAAAACACATATTTACTCGCAGCGGAATTTAAAATCATTCATTAATAACAAAAACATGTCATTTATTTCATTACATCATTCTTTTTCATTTCAAAATACATTGACATGTCAAAATATGGATACCAGCCTCAACAACTGAGTAGTCACCTCGTGCCATCCTCAGCAACATACCTGCCAACTGGAAAATACATAAAACGTCAGCGTTGCTGAGTGAGTTCTAGTTTTATAATAAAACATACTTTCCTTTTGTTAAAACCGTTCTTTACTTCTTTCAAAAACATACTATACTTTCGTAGATGAACACACATCATACGTACATGCACATAGATAATATCGTTATTGTCTTCATCATTCATTCCTTAGCTTTCGTTCGTGCGTTTCTTACTTTCACTCATACGTTCGTTACATTCGTCTTTACGTACGTTACGTTCATTTCATTTATTAGTACGTTCATTACTTTCATTCGTTAAGCATGCAAATCTCTAAGGGTCACCTCCCTTCTCTGCCCTCGTGGTTCATACCCATGAGCCGACAAGGCATACTCTAACATACTGGTGCCCCTATGGCTCTCAGTCCATAGACCGACACCTGGTGCCCCTATGGCTCTCAGTCCATAGACCGACACTCTGTTACCTCTAGACCATGCAAGACTTTCTTTCATATTTCTCATTCTCATCTAGATCTTGTCTCATGCAATATCCCCGACTCATGTCAGAAGACTAGCACAGCACCGGGATACGCGACAAAGATCCCGTACGAGTCAATCACAGAGATTGAACTCCATCCGAGTCTGTTGCAACACAAAGTCGCTCACCTCATAACTATGTTTGGCCTTATGCCACACCCCCAAACTTAAACATAACTCGGGTAGCAACACCCCCACCGAAATGGGTATCATCACCCCCACCGAAGTGGGTAACTACACCCCCACCGAAGTGGGTAACATCACCCCCACCGAAGTGGGTAACATCACCCCCACCGAAGTGGGTAACTACACCCCCACCGAAGTGGGTAACATCACCCCCACCGAAGTGGGTAACTACACCCCCACCGAAGTGGGTAACCTGGCATACTACACCCCCACTATGTGGGTAACTACACCCCACCGAAGTGGGTAACTAGACATACTACACCCCCATTATGTGGGTAACTATGACATTCCTCACCCCACTATGTGAGTACCTACTATACACCGTGTACCACACCGAAAGTCAGTCTCAAGACTGGAACCTCTACGTGCACTCTTAAAGATTAGCTGAACCTCACGCGGTTGAGCTTGTGGCATTTAGGACCGTGCACTTTGGTACACTTCGCTTGCAAATCTCTCACGTTTTCATTCGTTCATTAAGGATTCATTATCATTCACTTTACGTCCCATTTTTCTTTATCATTAATCTTTCACTTTATTAATGATAATACTTCTTCGTTAATTCTTAACCATTCTTTATCGTGTTATACCATACTTAACAATATTAATAATATTGTTAACAATAATGATACACTGATAATAATATCAGTAATGATAAGGGTTAGTCATTTATTACCATTACATGCATAAAACATCATCATTAATTAACCCTAGTCAACTCCGGTCAAAACCTCGAAATTTGGATTTCCAGGAAATTCCTAAAAAAAATTCTAAGTGTTGAGCGTATAAACCCTGTTAGGCGTATGAGCCCTGTTGGGCGTTTGATCCTGTTGGCCGTATGAGCCCTGTTGGACTTCTGAGCTTACACTTAGAAAAATTCTCGGGTCTGGGCGTATGACCCCTGTTGGACTTCTCACCCTACACTTAGAAAATTTCCTCTGGTCATACGACCAAGGTCCAGACTTTTCACCCTCATACTTAGTAAAATTTTCAGACTTATAAGTCTGGGCGTTTTAGGACTGTTGGACACATTACATGCTTGGACACATTACCCCACATCCTATTTCTAAGGCACTTCCTTGGACGTATAAGCACTATTGGACTCATTAGCTTGTAAATTATTCTAAGTCCAAATTTCAGACACATTACTACTATGTGGGCTTATTAGGCGTATTAGTAACCTGCTCATGTGTCTAATTCACATTCCAAGTCCCAAACATCATAATGCCTAGTTCTAAACATGCTCACATGATTCTAGGCAAAAACTTAATATAAGCATATACATTCATACATTCAAATCATACGGGCACCAAACCCAGATTTTATAAACATACTTACATGCATTTTCCAGCCCCAAAACATTTTAAAAACGAGTGAAAATGGGACCTAGAACTCACCTGAAACAATCTTTCAGTAGCTCACTACAAATCCGAGACACACCTTCGAATTCTGCTCCTAAGTCCCGAGAACAGACACAAATCACCAAGAACTTCGGTTTAGAACTCGAAACCCAGCTGAAACCGAACTCATATAAAAGAAAACTCACCTTTTCAGCTGCTTCCTCCTCTTTCTCTCTCTAGAACCGAGAGCTTTCTCTCTCTTCTTTCTTCCTTTCAGCCGATTGAAGATAGTGAAGGAGGGATGGCGGCCATGCCCCTTTAAACCTTAAAAAAATAAGGTTTTGTACCTTGTACACTTTATCCCCCTCCACTTTTGCCCATTATCTATTCTTTCTATTTACTTTTCTTTTTCTTTTCTTTTAAATGAAATTTCGGGGTGTTACATCTCATTTGTCTTTTTCCGCTTTTTCCTTGGATACCGATTTTTTGAGATCCTCTAGTATCTCATCCAGATCTTCTTCTAGAATTTCTTCATCAAACCCATAAGGGTCTTCGGATTCCTCGGGAAGAGTATCTTCTTCTGAGTTGTTGGTAGACATTTCTGAGATATGGTCTACTTGGTCTTTTTCTTGAAGATTTTTCATCAAATCTTTTTTAATTTCTTGGAAATATATGGCCAATAATTCTTTTTAGAGATTTGATTTTCTCATTTCATTTTAATCTTTTGGGTTATTTCCTGAAACGGACAGGGAGATTCCCTTTGAGTTTTTAAGCTAATTTGCTTTGAATATAGTTCTATAGTATCTTGAATTTTCTGCAAGGTTTCTTGTCCTTCTGGGACGCCATTGTTGTCAAGTTTCATCATCTTCTTCCAAAATTTTTTATAGAAGACTCTTCTTAGACAAGGGATTTGTTGGTGAGTATAACCCACTTCTAGAGACCATTTCCAGATCCATGGTATTCCAAATTGAATAAAAAAGTGGCACAGAGATAATTCTTTTATTAGGATCTTTTGATGTTGTAATTCAATCAATGTGGGAGATATTTCTACCCAATCATTATAATTTTTTCGTAATAATTATGGTAAAATTTTACCGAAGGGCCATATAATAGCCACCATTTATATACCCAATTTGAGATGTCCCGTTTATAAACTTCTGGACATATTTTGAAGAACCAAGAATGTTTCTTCTTTGTGTTTTCATATAAAAGGCTTTATTAAATACCTCAATATAATCCCAATAATTAAATTTAATAGGGGTCCTGGTTTCAGGATGACACATCTCTTTGTCCTTTAAGGGAGATGTTCCCCATTCTTCAACAGATATTATCTGTTTTATTATAATTTTGCTAAAACTATATTCCTTGGTATTTCCAGACATATAGTGATGAATATCACAAGATTCTATGACTTTGAGAATATTTTGATAATAAAATCTCTATTTGTATGAAACAGCAGGATATGATCCTGAATCTAGGCACCTTGTAATTAAGGTCCATGATTGATCTTTCCATTTAAGATCTTTGAAATCCAGGAGCAATATTATCTCCTTATTTGGATTTTCTTCATCTAAGGCATCATCATATTCTTCTATCACAATATTGACATAAGATGACGATGCTTCATTTGTTCCTCCCTTCTTAGATTTATAAGCCAAGAATTCTTGGAATAATTGGTCATCAAGATTATTCCCTCTAGTATTACTTGAGGAAGTTGCAGTATTTGCAATGTTAACGGCTATTATCCTTTGATGGGCAATCTTCCCTAAGATTCTCCCTCCATTAGGGCCTCTACCTCTTCCTCTTACATTATTTGAAAGCGGTTGTTTTCCCCTGTCTCGAGGAGTCATTTCTGAAAATATGATCAGGCAGAAGAGATTATTTTCTCTTTTTCTTTAAGAACCTTTATTTGATTCCTAAGTAGTTTATTAACTCCATATTTTCTAAGAGCTTATGAGCTCTATCTGCAGGATGCATAGAGTAATCCTGCATAATATTATGCATATAATAGTTTCTAGCCATTATCATGGCTGAATAATCATCAATCTCAATTTGTATATTATTAAAGATTATTTTCAACGGTCCTTTTATCTTCTTCATAGAACCTGCAAAATAAACTAAGAGAAATATTCTCTTGTTAAAAAGTCAGGTAAACTATTATTTGTTCCTTTTTTATATATTATTTCAAAATCAAATGGTGCAAGATGAGATTGCCATCTAGCAAACATTTGTTTAGAGACATCATGTTTAAAGTCTTTATTGAACATATATTTTGCCGCTTGACAATCAGTTTTTATTAAAACTTTTGATTGATAGATCATCTTGAAATTTTAGAACACATTTAACTATTGCTAAAATTTCTTTTGCAATTGTGGCATAATTTTTTTGACTATCATTCCATTTCCCTGAGTGGAATCTTACAAGAAATTCTTGTTTATCAATTGGGGAGATCTGCTTCAGAATCCCTCCATAGCCAATATTACTGGCATCTGTTTCTATAATTTTTTCCCATTCGGGTTTTGCTATCATTAAACATTGAAGATTTTTAACATTTTGTTTAATCTTTTGTACTGCCTTAGTATGAATATCGGACCATGGCAGTGGGTTTTTCTTTAATCTGTCATATAGAACAGCTGTGTCTTGAGCTAAATTTTGTAATATGGTGAAATATAATTTAAGCTTCCTAAAAACCTTTGTAACTGGGTTTTATCAGTTATTTCATTAGGAAATTTTGAAGCAAATTCAATACTTCTATATAATTGAATAATACTTCCTTTTTCAATATTATGACCTAAAAATCTTCTCTTTGTTTGAAAAAGTAGCATTTTTGGTCTAGATATTACTAAACCATTTTTTATGATTACACTTTTAAAAATTTCTAGGTGTTTGAAATGAGTTTCAATATCTTTTGAGAATACCAAGATATCATCTATATAGACAATTATAAAATCATTGAAATGAATGAAAATATAATTCATTATTTTTTTGAGTTCACTTGGAGCATTTTTTAGATCAAATGGCATAACATTCCATTCATAATGCCTAAAAGGAACTGTAAAGGCAGTTTTATATCTGTCTTTTTCGTCTATCTGGATTTGCCAATATCCAGACTTTAGATCGAATTTTGAAAAGATTATGGAATCATTTAATCTATCTAATAGATCCTTTTTGTTAGGTATAGGATACCTAATCCATTTTAAAACTTTGTTTAAAGGTTTATAGTTTATTACTAACCTTGGGGCTCCTCTTTCTTGTTCTGAATGTTTATTAACATAGAAGGCGGTACATGACCACAAAAACTTTGAAGGTCTTATTAAACCTTTTTCTATTAAAGTTTTTATGTCATTTTTGCATAATTCTAAATATTCAGAATTCATTTGGCATGGTCTTGCTTTTGTAGATATTTGACTTTCATTAAAGTCATTTTCATATGGGAGACAGACTATATGCTTCTTTCTATCCCAAAAAGCATTTGGATGATCATTACAAATTTGTAATGAAAATTGATGTTGTATTAGTTTTATTTTGTCCTGTAATTTAGGGTGTGTTAATCTTTCTTCTTTTGTAAGAGTATTTATTTCTTGTTTAAGAAAATTGATTTGGTTTTGTTTTGCTTGTATTAATGATTCTTCAATATCATTTATAAACCTAGGAATAGGTTTGTGAACAAATTGAAAATTTATTTCTTTTCCTATATAAGTTCCCGTAATGAATTTTTCATCAATGTGTTTTATCGGGAAAATCTTATTCCAAAATGGTGTTCCAAGTATTATTTGGCTAGTTAAATTTTTTACTATCATAAAACTATTTGGAATACAAACTTTATCTTGGCAAATATATGCTTGAGGTAATTTATAATTTATAATCATTGGTCTCCACCAGCAGAACTAACTCTATGAGTGGTCTTGTGGAAATACTTTGTAGGGATAATACTCTCTTGAACACAATTCAAATCAGCTCCACTATCTAGTAAAGCAACTAATTATATTGAATAATTGTTTTCTATCAATAACTTAATCTTTATATGCCATTTATGGGATATAACCATCTCATATATTGATAAAAAAATTTCATCTCTTTCTAAGGATGTTAAAATTTTCTTAGAAGTTTCAGGATTATCTATAATCTCCTTCATCTCTAAACTTCTTATTCTTTCTTCTAGGGTTATATTTTTTCCCTTAAGATTCTTAATTTCTATTTTAGATTATCAATCTCTAGTTTTAATTCCACAATATTGACAGAATTTTCAATCTTATTTTTCTGACTTAATTGTCTTCTAACTTCACTTAAAGTATAAGGCATAAAATCTTCAACAGCTATTGAAGTTGAAGCTTTGTATTTCCCAATTATTAGAGAAGTAATTCTTTCTCTGATTTCATTATCTTCTATTGCTTTTAATAGATCTAATATATCATTAGAAATAACATTTATTTCCGTATTCTCAAATTGAGCAATTATTTGATAAATGTCTTCTTAATTGTCTGTGTCTATTTGACAACATTCTTTTCCTGTTTTACAAGGAAAACATTCTTCATCTGAAGTTATTAAATCTTATTCTTCTAATATATTTAATTCTTCATATGAAGAGTTTTCAGATTCTGAATTAGACTCAGAATTGATTAGGATTTTGGATAATGTATCCTTTAATTTTTCATCTTCAATATTATTAAGTTTCTTTTTTACCCAACACGTTTTTGCTTTATGGCCTGGACGACCACATTTTTTACATATTATATACGGTTTATAATCCCTTTTTCTTTTGAATTTTCTTTTTTCTCTTTTTTGTTTTCTTTTTTGTAATTTTTTATTTCTTTGAGAAGATATAAGATTCTTTTTATAATATTATTTTCTTTAATTTCATCCATTCCAAACTGGCTACAAAATTGGCCTAATTGTCTCTTTTCATTAAGAGAATGTTTTTTAATCTGTTGATTAAGCTTTATTTCATTACATAAGGCTAATCCTTCCTGAACACAAGTTCCTATTAACTTGCCATAAGTATAATCTTCGTAATTAATACTTACTTCTCCTTTCCTAAGGTTTTTTCTAACCCTTTCTGCGAATAAAGGAGGTAAACCATCAATAAACTTATACTTCCAATGAGTACTATTAGACCGCGGGAGTTCCATAACTCTGCTTAAGAAAGTATCTTTATACCATCTAAATGATATGAGAGTTCTACATCTTAAATTTTGTAATAAAGTTCTGATATTTTCAGAATTGTCTGACCATCTTCCTGTAAAATGATCAACAATATTTACCACCAGTGTATAAACTACATTTGGAGTTTGGTTTCCATTTTCTTCTTTAATATTATTTAAAATATTATTTTTATCTGTTTCTGTTAAATAATTATCCCACCAGCCTTTTAATTTACCATAAATCCTGCTATTATCATTTTAGCAATATTTTGATCGTAATTACCATTACTTTTACAGATAGTATGTAAGGCCCCGATCCCGGGCACCTCACAGTTGGTCATTCATTGCATCATAGTTACCTATTAACATTCATTTCATAATATACACAGCGGAATTTCATATAATAAAACCATTCATTTACTTTTAAATACTGTTGTTAAGCAATACAATGTTGTTCATGAGTTACAAAAATGTTGATCAATTGCATTACAAAACAAGAATAGAATCAAAATACGGATGGATGTCAGCCTTGTCTTGCCGAGTAGCCTCCCCCTCGTGCCATCCTTAGCATATTTACCTGCCAACTGAAAATGCATAAAAGTCAGCGTTGCTGAGTGAGCTCTAGTTTTATACGTAATAAATACTTTCTATAGTTGTATATGAAAATACCCTTTTCTGTAAAATATAACTCTGTACTGTATAAGCGAGCACGCATTAACTGTATGGACGAATATTGTCCGTTTTATGTACTGTATTGTAACATCCGACTCATTTCAACATGAAACCCGAACCCGTTTAAATTAACCAATGGATTTTATCGCAGTAATGTTGTCATTTAATTCACATTATAACCATATAGTTATTAATATGATTTTATAAAAAAAAATTATAAAATTATATTAGTAATTACAAATTTAGTTATCAAATTTAAAAAAAAATAAATAAAATAACTTTAAATATAATTTTTTTGTTAGGTTTGCAAAGACTAATAAAAAAAAATAATAATAATAAAATCTAGTATTTAATCCTAAAAGTTTAGGGTTGAAATTGTAATAAATAAAACTTATTTTGAAAACTTTTAACATAAAATGATAAACAAAACAAACTACAGGGGGCAAATGTGTAACTTCTTTTAAAACCCAACCCACCCGCCAACCCCTGTGCTCCGGCCACATCTCCGGCCAACCTCCGCGAAGCAAAAACATCCAAAATAAATCGGTTTTAGCTCAATCAAACACTCCCGACACACTCATGTGGGAGATTCGAATACATGCCCCATAATAATTTGAAAATCTGAGTGCGATCTACAACCAAACCCACCCACCCCATTTTCGGCTGGATTACCTGGCCACGATCGCGCACCAAACACTAATAATATTGAAATTAATTGAGCACTCACGAGCTTTTAATCGTTTATAACCTTCCCCTTAGTTCAATTTCATTTGAAACACAAACAAACACTACATTCGATCATCATCTTCGGTGTCAACCTGCAACCTTGTCGAAACCTAATCTCCGAGTGATTTAAACCTAAATTGACATAGGGCTTTCCAACAAGAACATCACACGAAGCTACCCACGAAGTTAATTTGATTTCCATTAAGGATTGCTCACCCATTGATTATCACCTTTGCCGCGACCTGTTCTTTGTGGGTTCAGCTTCAATCCAACATCATACGGGTAATTACACATACATACACACTCGGTTTTACATGGGGAATCAAAGCCCCATGATTAAACCGAGCAATAACATCGAATCGATCTTTAATTTGGCTCAAATTCGAATTAGGGTTCATGGATTGGGGGAAACGAGTTAAAAGTGTTTAAAAGATTTGGAAACCAGGACTTATCGCAGCTGTATGCTTGGTTCACTGGTTCCCTGTCCACTTGCAATCCATGAGGTCCCGGGTTCGACCCCGGGCACCCCAATTTATTTTTTTAAAGGCTTTTTGGGCTTTTAAAAATTACAGAAAAATTCTAAAAATTATAAAAATAATTTTTATAAACTTTGTTTATATTTTTGGGCACCAGATAATTTTTGGATTATATTAAAGTTTTATCAAATTATTTACAAATATTGTTTGTTTTATAAAATATACTTTAACGAACGGTTTAGATGAATATTTTTCGTAATTATTCTTCGTTAATCATACAGACTTAATTACATGTTGAACTTCATCATCATATCTAAATTCATTTCTAAAACACTTAATAATTCATCTAATGGATTAAAAATATGATATTTATTTTATAAATTTAATTACTTAAACAAAACTCATAATTCTATCAAAACCCTAATTCTTATTCGAACGTTAATCATATTATTAACCATAAATTTGTAAATAATAACTAACATTAATTATATTCCTATTAAATGAAATCCAGGTTAACCGAAACCCTAATCGTTGTACGAACATTATTTCCTTGCTGTACAATCAAGGTGAGTTTCACGGCCCCATTTTCATTACAAATTTTATAAATCTTTGGGGGAAAAGTATGCTCACTCTTTCTAGCTGTGAACACAATTTATTTTGGATTAACGTGTTACTGTTTGCAAGCTATATCTTATGCATGAGTTTCTGTGTGGTTCTTTAATCACAACTATTTAACTCCGGTGTTGGAGCCGACGGACAGATATTGATAGTACTATTGGGTTGACACCCCCACCCATGTATGTTAGTATACTAGTTGAGACTGACTGTGGTTATGATCGACCCCTGGGTGAATATTTTCCGACAATTGCTGTGTGGTTCGTCATAGGTTTAGTTGTGATGCTCATGTGATATTACTTGTGATAAGCTGTATACACTTATGATCCATAACTCATGCACAGCAACAAGTTTTCAATTTATGTTTAAACCTGTGAACTACCAACCATGTGTTGACTTTTGAGCATATCTTTTCAGGTGATAATAATCAAAGAGGATAGCTAGAGCTGATGCCTTAGCAGAGACCCCAGGATTTCAGTAGACATGAGTTAGTGTTTTGACTATCATTTGATTTTGCTTATGAATACTATGTTGAACTTTTTGTTTGTTGGACTTCATGTTGGATTTGGTTTTGTTAAATCGATAGACTATGTTAGTCGTGGAACTGACTAACCACGACACAAGTCACCATTGTGTCAGGTGACGTCATGACACATGGATCTTTGCAATTATTTTGTCTTTGTAAACTAACCAGGTGTTATGACGATCCCGTCCGTTACATCCTCGTGTTTCCGCTATAAGCGGGGGTGTGACAGATTGGTATCAGAGCCTTGGTTATAGAGAATTAGGTGGAACACTCGACCTAGACTATAACCTAAGAACCTACATTTAGGATGCATACTAGGGCTTGTGTGCATTTGATATTACATTCATGTTCTTCATGATTTGATTGACTGCTTATTACTTTCATAATATATTGTTTGCATCTGGGGAAAAGTCCTTACACTTTTTCCTTATAGGATGTCTTCTATAAACCCTTCTGTTACTTCTATAGCTCGTTTCACCTCTTCTGAAAACGAATCGAAGCCTTAAAAGATTCTCTTAGCATATCTAGTGCAAACATCTTCTAATACAAAATCTAACCCTGAGGAGGTGATGCTTGATGCACCAGACTCGTTTGAAGAGGAAGAACCCATAGACCCTGTTATGCTCGCTCTACCTGCTTTCGCCACTGCACCGATTAATCCTGTGGAACCTAACCCTGCTGCACCTGTAGTTCCCATAGCATCTGCTGACCCCGTCACACCAGCTAATCTTGATTCGCTCACTCATGTTACGCATACTATTGCACATGCGATTGCAAGGTACGCCCCCGAGGCAAGACCCCAACAAGTGAACAACGGAGGAGCCGTGAGACGGACGGCTCGAATTAGAGGGTTCCCGGCGAACCGGATTAGGATTTGGCCGCCCACCGATGAGACCAACTTATGGGGCAACTATCCCGACCTGCCCCCGAGCCTCTCTAGTTCCTCCAGCAGTGATGACGACCAGGACTGACATCTCGCGGGCACTGATGGAGAAATAAAGACTGGAAAAAAATTCATCTCTAGTTATTTCGTGTTTTATGTTTAGACCCATCTAGACTATGAGTATTTGCTTATTTGGGGTGTTACTTTGGTATTTGAACGTGCTTGAGACCTTATGATTTATGATAATGAAACATATATTATTATTTTTGCCTTGTCGTTGTGGTACTATCTTATGAAGTATATGACTTACAATAATGTACTATTTACTCATACGTGATTGCATCATAATGAACCTTAATACGACTGAAGCTTACATGTTATTAGAAAATGCCGCCTAGAAGAGCCACACGTAATGACGGTCAGGGAGGTGATGCACCAAGAGGCAGAGGTAGAGGAAGAGGCAGAGGTAGAGGAAGAGGCAGAGGTGCTGGTGGTCATGGTAAAGCACCTGGTGGAGGAGATCAAGGAGGACCGGCTGGTAACAACAATGGTGCCGGAAACCCTGATTTAGCTGCCATGATTACACAGCAGCTGGCTGCCCTGATTCCGACCATAGTGGCTCAAGTAAGCGACAATCTTTTGAATCACAGCAATGGTGGTGACGACAACAATAATGGGGATAATGGAGAAAATGACGAAGAAAAAAGGTGAAAATACAAATGGGGATGATGGGGAGAACAACGGTGATAATGGAGGAGGGAACAATAATGGGGATGGAATGAGAACAACAATGGCTTTAACAATGGAAATGATAATGGTCCACCAAATAATTATGCTAATGGAGGAGGAAATGAGAATGGACCTAGGTTTAACGGGAGAAGACGTGGGTGTACTTACAAGAGTTCGCAGCCTGTAAACCAAAGGAGTTTGATGGTAAAGGCGGAGCTATAGTCCTTACTAGGTGGTTGGAGAAGATGGAGGCTGTGATTGATATCAGCAAGTGTTTTGACAGTCAGATAATCAAGTTCGCCACCTGTTCACTGCAAGAAAAGGCGTTAACTTGGTGGAACACTCAAATCCAGGCAAGGGAAGAGAGGCAGCAATGCAGATGACCTGGGATGAGTTCAAAGCACTGATTACTGAAGAATACTACCCGCTCAATGAGATGCAGAAGTTGGAGCATGAGTTCTGGAATCATGCCATGGTGGGAGCTGGACATGCAGCTTACACAGATCGTTTTCACGAATTGGCAAGGCTCGTTCCACACTTGGTAACCCCAGAGTCTAAAAGGATCGAGAGGTACATTTGGGACTGGTTCCCCAAATCCGAGCTATGGTAACAGCAGCTGCTCCCCCAACCATTCAAAGAGCAATTCTAAAAGTCGGCACGTTAACTGATGAGATGGTGAGGACTGGTGTACTGGGCAAAGGTGGAGAGAAGAGGAAGGACAGTGGAGAATCAAGTAGACAATCAAGTGGGAAATTTGATAAGAGAGCCAAAGTGACTAGAAATTTTGTGGCGGTAAATCCCAAAAGGAAAGATTACACTGGACCGCACCCCAAGTGCAATAAGTGTAACTATCACCATCCTCAGGCTACGCAGTGCAGGATATGTTTGAATTGCAGCCGCCCGGGACACTTTGCGAGGGATTGTAGAGCGGCAACTAATGTAATGGCACCGGTGAACATGGTTAATCCAATGGGAAATTTGAGGGTGTGTTATGAATGTGGAAGCCCTGATCACTATCGGAATGTGTGCCCTAGACTGAACCGGGCACCGTGACAAAACGGGAATAACCGAAACCAAGTGATGGCCATAGCTGGGAATCAAGGTCCGGTAAATCAAGGAATGTTGCACGCGGTCGTGCTTTTGTCATTGGGGCAAATGATGCTCGCCAGGACCCAAATGCTGTCACGGTACGTATCTTCTCAACAACCACTTTGCATCTGTAATATTTGATACCGGGGCAGACAATAGTTTTATTTCCTGGAATTTGCTTTGTTACTTGGTGTGAACCCTAGTTGTCTAGAAACTAGCTACTCTATAGAAATGGCTAATGGTGAATTTGTAGAGACCATGAGATCGTTAGAGGCTGCACATTAATGCTAGAAGACCATACTTTATATAGATTTGATACCCTTCGGGTTGGGAAGTTTCGATGTAGTAGTGGGGATGGATTGGTTGTCAAAACATGGTGATAAAATAGTCTATCGAGAAAAAGTGGTGCGAATCCCTATGCCTAATAGCGAAGTGCTTAAGTTCATGGGGAACGATCAGGAAGAAATCTGAGACTCATCTCTTGCATGAAAGCTCAGTGGTGTTTGAAGAAGAAGTGTTATGCATTTCTAGCACACGTAGTAGAGAAGAAGGCAGAGGAAAGGAAGCTGGAAGATATTCCCATTGTACAAAATTTCCAGAGGTATTTCCTGATGATGTCTCTGGCTTACCTCCCCCTCGACAAGTGGAGTTTCGAATCGACCTGATTCCCGGAGCGCCGCCTGTAGCGAAAACACCCTATCGATTGGCACCGTCAGAAATGCAAGAGTTGTCGAGCCAACTGCAAGAGTTGTTGGATAAGGGTTTTATCCGACAAGTCACTCGCCGTGGGGAGCACCGATACTGTTTGTCAAGAAGAATATGGATCATTCCGAATGTGTATTGACTATCAGGAATTGAACAAATTGATTGTTAAGAACCGATACCCCCTTCCCAGGATCGACGATCTTTTCGATCAGTTGCAAGGAGCAACGTACTTCTCCAAGATTGATCTTCGGTCCGGATATCATCAGTTGAGGGTTCACGAAGCATATATACCAAAGACGGCATTTCGGACTCGTTATGGACATTATGATTCTTGGTGATGCCGTTCGGGTTGGCAAATGCTCCGGCAGTGTTTATGGACTTGATGAATCGGGTCTGCAAACCGTATCTAGACAAATTTGTCATTGTATTTATTGATGACATCCTCATTTACTCGCAGTCAAAGGAGTAGCATGAACAACATCTACAGGCAATGCTGAGGTTACTGGGGAAAGAAAAGCTTTATGCCAAGTTCTCCAAGTGTGAATTCTGGTTACGTGAGGTGAAATTTCTGGGGCATGTGGTTAATGATAAGGGGATTCATGTCGACCCGGGGAAGATCGAGGCAGTAAAGAAATTGGAGGCGCCTAAGACACCATCTGAAATTCGGAAATTCTTGGGATTGGTCGGGTATTATCGACGGTTTATCTCAAATTTCTCAAAGATCACGCAACCGTTGACCCTGTTGACTCAGAAGGATAAGAGGTTTGAATGGGGACGAAAACAAGAAGAAGCCTTTCAAACATTAAAAGACAATTGTGTAACGCGCGATCCTAACCCTCCCTGAGGGATCTGATGACTTCGTAGTGTATTGTGATGCATCACACCAAGGTTTGGGTTGTGTTCTGATGCAGAAAGACAAGGTGATAGCTTACGCTTCTCGACAGCTCAAGGTCCACGAGAAAAAACTACACGACTCATGACCTGGAGTTGGGTGCGGTAGTGTTTGCACTCAGATCTGGAGACACTACCTGTACGGGAAAAAATGTGTCATTTACACTGATCATAAGAGCCTCCAGCACATATTCAATCAGAAGGAATTGAACATGCGTCAAGACGATGGGTAGAAATTCTCAGTGATTATGGCTGTGAGATTCGATATCATCCGGGAAAGGCCAATGTGGTGGCCAACGCCTTGAGTAGGAAGGAACACATAGGAATGATTATTCAATCAAACTTGAAAAATCAGATGCTAACAGCACAGGGTGAGGCATTAAAGGAAGAAAATATGACTGATGAAGAATTTCGTGGGCTAGATAAACAGATGGAGTGTAAGGAGGATGGTGTGCATTATTTTATGGACCGAATATGGGTACCTAAATGGGGAGACGTACGAGCAATAGTTCTGAACGAGGCACACAAGTCGAGGTACTCCATCCATCCTGGTGCGGACAAAATGTACCACAATCTCAAGGAATTGTATTGGTGGCCAGGTATGAAGAGAGATATTGCTAAGTATGTGGGTGAATGCCTGACCTGCTCTAGGTTAAGGCTGAACATCAGAAACCGTCTGGATTACTACAACAACCAAAAATTCCCGAGTGGAAATGGGAAATATGCAATGGACTTCATCACCAAATTGCCGAGACCAGTAGTGGTCATGACTCAATTTGGGTGATAGTGGATAGAATACGAAGTCCGCTCACTTCTTACCCATTCGTGAGGATTATAAGATGGAGAAGTTAGCGAGATTGTATGTGAGTGAGATTGTGGCTAGGCATGGCGTGCTGTATCCATCATATCAGATCGTGATAGTCGGTTTACGTCATGATTCTGGCAGACGCTCCAGAAGGCAATGGGTACCCGGTTGATCTAAGTACCACCTATCATCCTCAAACAGATGGCAAAGCGAGCGTACGATTCAGACTCTAAAAGACATTCTTAGGGCTGTGTAATTGACTTGGGGTAGTTGGGATGCCCATTTGCCGCTGGTTATTCTCTTACTACAACAGCTATCACTCGAGCATTAGATGTGCCCCGTTTGAAGCTTATACGGGAGAAGATGTAGATCGCCTGTTTGTTGGTCCGAGGTCGGAGAAATTCAACTGACAGGACCTGAGATCGTTTAGGAACACCGATAAAATATTCCAAATTAAAGACAGACTTAAAGCAGCGAGAGACCGCCAGAAAAGCTACGCGGATAACAGGCGGAAACCGTTGGAATCATGTGGGTGATCGCTGCTGCTAAAGGTTTCCCTTGAAGGGTATGTGCGATTTGGCAAGAAAGGAAAGTTAGCACGAGGTATGTGGGACCGTTTGAAGTCACCGAAAGAATTGGTCCTGGGCGTATCGTCTGAAATTACATCAAGACTGAGCAGCGTACATGATACGTTCCCGTATCGAACCTTAGGAAATGTTTAGCTGATGGATCCCTCCACGTCCCTATTGAGAAATCAAGATTGATGAGAAGCTCCATTTTGTGGAAGAACCGATAGAATAATGGATCAGGAGGTCAAACGATTAAAACGTAGCAGAATCCCAATTGTCAAAGTCCGATGGAACTCAAAGCGGGACCAGAGTTCACCTGGAAACGTGAGGACCAAATGAAATCCAAGTCCCTCATCTTTTCGTTCCAGCCTCCTCGTTAACAAATTTCGGGACGAAATTTCCTAAAGTAGGGAGCCCTGTAACATCCGACTCATTTCAACATGAAACCCGAACCCGTTTAAATTAACCAATGGAATTTATCGCAGTAATGTTGTCATTTAATTCACATTATAACCATATAGTTATTAATATGATTTTATAAAAAAATTATAAAATTGTATTAGTATTACGAATTTAGTTATCAAATTTAAAAATAATATAAAATAACTTTAAATATAAATTTTTGTTAGGTTTTCAAAGACTAAATAAAAAATAATATAATAATAAAAATCTAGTATTTAATCCTAAAAGTTTAGGTTGAAATTGTAATAAATAAAACTTATTTTGAAAACTTTTAACATAAAATGATAAACAAAAACAAACTACAGGGGGCAAATGTGTAACTTCTTTTAAAACCCAACCCACCCGTCGACTCCTGTGCTCCGGCCACATCTCCGGCCAACCTCCGGCGAAGGCAAAACATCCAAAATAAATCGGTTTAGCTCAATCAAACACTCCGACACACTCATGTGGGAGATTCGAACACATGCCCCACAATAATTTGAAAATCTGAGTGCGATCTATAACCAAACCCCCCACCCCACTTTCGGCCGGATTACCTGGCCACGATCACGCACCAAACACTAAAAATGAAATTAATTGAGCACTCACGAGCTTTTAATCGTTTATAACCTTCCCCTGAGTCAATTTCATTTGAAACACAAACAAACACTACATTCGATCATCATCTTCGGTGTCGACCTGCAACCTTGTCGAAACCCAACCTCCGAGTGATTTAAACCTAAATTGACATAGGGCTTTGCAACAAGAACATCACACGAAGATACCCACGAAGTTAATTGATTTCCATTAAGGATTGCTCACCCATTGATCATCACCTTTGCCGCGACCTGTTCTTTGTGGGTTCAGCTTCAATCAACATCATACGGGTAATACACATACATACACACTTGGTTTTACATGGGAATCAAAGCCCCATGATTAAGCCGAGCAATAACATCGAATCGATCTTCAATTTGGCTCAAATTCGAATTAGGGTTCATGGATTGGGGGAAACGAGTTAAAAGTGTTTCAAAGATTTGGAAACCAGGACTTATCCAGTTGTATGCTTGGTTCACTGGTTCCCTGTCCACTTGCAATCCATGAGGTCCCGGGTTCGACCCCGGGCACCCCTCATTTATTTTTTAAAGGCTTTTTAGGCTTTTAAAAATTACAAAAAAATTCTAAAAATTATAAAAATAATTTTTATAAACTTGTTTATATTTTTGGGCACCAGATAATTTTCTGGATTATATTAAAGTTTTATCAATTATTTACAAATACTGTTTGTTTTATAAAATATACTTAACGAACGGTTTAGATTATATTTTTCGTATATTATTCGTTAATCATACAAACTTAATTACATGTTGAACTTCATCATTATATCTAAATTCATTTTTAAAACACTTAATAATTCATCTAATGGATTAAAAATATGATATTTATTTTATAAATTTAATTACTAAACAAAACTCATAATTCTATCAAACCTAAGTCTTATTCGAACGTTAATCATATTATTAACCATAAACTCGTAAATAATAACTAACATTAATTATATTCCTATTAAATGAAATCCAGGTTAACCGAAACCCTAATCGTTCTACGAACATTATTTCCTTGCTGTACAATCAAGGTGAGTTTCACGGCCCATTTTCATTACAAATTTTATAAATCTTTGGGGAAAAGTATGCTCACTCTTTCTAGCTGTGAACACAATTTATTGGATTAACGTGTTACTGTTTGCAAGCTATATTTTATGCATGAGTTTCTGTGTGGTTCTTTAATCACAACTATTTAACTCCGGTGTTGGAGCCGACGGACAGATATTGAAGTACTATTGGTTGACACCCCCACCCATGTATGTTAGTATACTAGTTGAGACTGACTGTGGTTATGATCGACCCCTGGGTGAATATGTTCCGACAATTGCTGTGTGGTTCGTCATAGGTTTAGTTGTGATGCTCATGTGATAATACTTGTGATAAACTATATACACTTATGATCCATACTCATGCATAGCAACAAGTTTTCATTTATGTTTAAACCTGTGAACTCACCAACCATGTGTTGACTTTTGAGCATATCTTTTCAGGTGATAATAATCAAAGAGGATAGCTAGAGCTGATGCCTTAGCAGAGACCCCTAGGATTTCAGTAGACATGCGTTAGTGTTTTGACTATCATTTGATTTCGCTTATGAATACTATGTTGAACTTTTTTTGTTTGTTGATTTCATGTTGGATTTGGTTTTGTTAAATTGATAGACTATATGTTAGTCGTGGAACTGACTAACCACGACACAAGTCACCATTGTGTCGGGTGACGTCATGACAAGTGGATCTTTGCATTATTTGGTCTCTGTAACTAACAAGGATATGACGATCCCGTCCGTTACATCCTCGTGTTTTCGCTACGGGGGGTGTGACAGATTGGTATCAGAGCCTTGGTTATAGAGAATTAGGTGGAGCACTCGACCTAGACTATAACCTAAGACCTACATGTAGGATGCATACTAGGGCTTTTTGCATTTGATATTACTGCATGTTCTGTTCATGATTGAGTGACTGCTTATTTGTTGGCCAAAAGAACCAATGAGCCAGATCAGAAAACCTCTAAGTCCCACAAGACATCATAACAACTGCTGAAAGCTTCATCAGCATTTGACAAAGACTGAAGACTTCAATAGCTGAAGATCAAAGATCTGAAGAACAACAGCTGAGATCCCAAGTACTGAAGTCAAGTGCTGAAGATCAAAAGCTGAAGTACTGAAGAAATGAAGATCACAACTGATGCACAAAGTCTGAAGACAAAGACTAAAGACATCAGCTGATGACAACTACTGAAGTCATTAGCTGATGAAACATCTGAAGATTAAAGTCTAAAGACCAAGTGATGAAGCTTCAGAGTTTGTCATAACACTGAAGAAGTTGTCTTCAGTTGTTGTGATTGTTTTTCTCTTCAGTAGTTTGTATTTCTCTTTTCAGTAGTTTGTGTACAACAGCTGAAGAGTTTGTTCTTCAGCTGTATAGTTCATAGTTGTAAATGACTGAAGAGCTTGTTCTTCAGTCGTTGTAATACTTTCAGTAGTTTCTTTCTTTAGTAGTTGTAATAATTTAGAACACTTGGCTTTTTGTAAGAAGATGTCAGCTGTTTGACATCTTCAGTAGTTTAGGTGTTCTATCAGTAGTTTTGTTAATGACGGTTTGATGTCACTATCAAGTGACATCAGCCTACGTCATTCTTCCTTTATAAAAGGAGATGACCAAATTGTAACCGTGCCGAAACGTGTGAGTAATAGAAAATACCTTTTGGTAGAATTGTTCTCTCTCTCTATATGTACTGTTACATGAAAAATCATATGTGTCTTGATATAGTTCTAATTCTCGTGCTAAATCCGCTGCGAATACAACCTAATTAATCAAACTAGAGCTGAGATCCTTTCAAATGGTATCAGAGCAGGTTAATCATTGATCATTTCACTATTGATCATTGAAACTGCTCTTTTGATCTCTACGTTGATCGAAATAGCAATTTGCAAGAATTAGTTAATGAATTGAGACTCTCCTGCTTTCTGCCGATAAACTTGAGGTTCTCGTGGTTTTGAGCTACATTTGTTTCTTTAACTTGATTTTGACTGAAATCTGAGATGGCGACACCAACGAACAATCCTCACAATACTGGTTCCTCTACCAAGCCTCCGATGCTTGTGATGAATGAGTATAACATATGGCAACGTCGTATGCTTCATCACTTGTCTCTCAACAGTGCTGGTGTTGGAAGTTAGTGGTGCATGGACCATACAGCCTACGTTGAGCGTCCCTGAATCAAATGAACAGGTTCCGAAGAAACCTGATCATAGTCGGATGAAGATCTAAGCTGTTCGAGATTGATGCTAAAGCCCATGGAATTTTGACTATGGCAATTCCAAATGAGATCTTTCAGGCTTTTGCATCATGAAACTTCTCATGATCTCTGGGTTTCTGAAGGAACAATTCGGAGGAACCATGAGGTCTTAGCAAGTACTAGGGAAATCCGCGCCCAATAATATGAGACATTCTCTCATAAGAAGGGTGAGACACTGAACTGACTCAACAGTTTGAGCGATTCTCTTGTCTTATTTCTGAGCTGAAAATGGTTAAACAAGAGTATTCCAATAGTCAGATGAACAACCGTTTTTTCTTAGATCCGCCTGAGAGATGGGACACTTATACCATTGTCCTACGCGCCAGTGCAAATCTGGATACTCTATCTCTCACCCCACTTCATGGGAAACTGCTTACTTTTGAGAGAGAGTAGAGCAAAAAAGGAAGTTGTCCCTCTGGCAAGCTCACTGATGACTTTGCATCAGCATACTACACTGATAGGTCAAGAGTCAGATATCTGCATCAGATGTTCTTATGATAAGCATATTGATGTCTCTAACCAATCTGAACTTGCTTTTGTTGGTGTTGATAGTAGTTCAGGAGATAGCAGTGATAACCTGTGCTTTCTGATAGAGGACTTGAAGGGCATTCTAGATGATGATCTGGAAGAGATGGATATTTTTGAGTCAATGGCAATGATAAATATCAGATCTCAAAAGTTCTACAAGAGAACTGGCAGGAAATTCCTGGTCTCTCTGGCAAAACCAAATTTGGTTTTGACAAAGCAAGTTGAGGTCACAAGGCCATAGCTTGGACACTTGCTAGAGAGTGTAGATCATCTGGATCTAACTCCTCTGCACCCTTTATGAATTTTCCAAGCAATAGCTCACAACACAAAGGGCAATTTCCTCCAGTTTCTGGTCATCCATCACCAGCTCAGGCATCACCTGCTTCTTTGTGCCTCAGGGTCATATGCCATACCCTACCCTGCTACTATGTGGCCCTCAGCCGCAGTCAAGCTCAAACCTTCTGCTCAGCCACCACATGCTCTCCCTGAGCCTCACCTTCCTAATCTTCATCATCAACCCCAACCTCAACACACACACTTCTTCACCCCAGGAGTTGTTGACTGGAGTAGTCTACCAGTGCGTTATCTGGTCAGGAACAACTATTCAAGGTGCTGGTCAACATGGTGGTGATCATCCATTTGGGAATCTTGCTCTAATGGCCTTTTGAGTCTGCTGATGGGTCATCATCCAACGCTTCATCACAGGTATCCTCTGAGGCTAAAGCCAAGCTTGTTCTGTCCATGCATAGCACATTTGCTCTATTAAGAAGCAAATATAGCTTTAATTGATAAAAACCTTGAGCTAGAGCAAACCATTTCAAAAAAGAAGCTGAATTTGAGGCTGCACTTAATGATAAAATGATGAGATTTATAACTTAAATGACAAGTAAAGATGATAAGGCTAGGACGATGTACTTCTAGAGAAGTACAGAGACCTCAAGGAAACTCTTGCAACCACCCAAGTAGAGTGTGATCGATGGGTGCAATCCTGCAAGGGTTTTAAATGCTCTTAGTAACATCACTTCCAATGTGAAGTTGGCATGGTTATAATCACACTGCTCCTCCTACAGATTTCACTTCAAGAGCAGAAGTTGAATCTAATGGAAGAGCATTAACCAATCCTCTCATCATGTGACTTATTATCTGATACAGCGTCATCAGAGTAGAGGTCAGCATTTCCTCCCAAAACCAATAAGCTGATGCTACAACAGCTGATGGTTCAATGCTGACGTCCATGATCAACAAGGTGATCAACTCAGGTGTTGTCTCTAAAGTACTGAAAGTACTGGAAAGCAAGTGATAACACCTGAAGTTCAAACCCCAACTACTATCAGTACTGAAGAGAAGAAAACTGTCAGTAGAAAGGGTTTGAAGACTACTAAAGAGGATGTCAGTAAAGCAAGTACTGCAAAGAAGAAACTGCAAGTACTGCAGCAAACAGCTGAAGACAAGTCTTCAGCAGTTTCATCTTCTTTAGTAGATGATCAATATAAGATGAAGAAGCCATGTGAGATATGGCTGTTCAATCATCTTACTGATAATTGCTTGGTACAAAAGAGTTCCAACTCAAACAAAGGAGAAAATAAAGAGCACATGAATACAATGAAAAATGAGTTTGAGACCAAGTTTGTTACTAGCAACATCAAAGCCTGAAACCCCTAAGCCCGAAAGCAAATCCAAAAAGAATTTAAGGGTTACTCAGCAACACTGAGGTTGCTTAAAAGAGATGGTGCACACATGATCCATCCTCAGCAAGCCCCAATGTCTGAAGAGCTGAACGCTTTTATCACAAAGTCAGACACAAACTTGTGATGATGGTTCAGCATCTAATGGGAAAGTCAACCAATTAGATGCTCCTGGTTGAAACCACAGAACAGGAAATCCAAGCCAAAGGGTTCCTCTCTACACCATCTCCTTCACCTCAGACTATCACACATAACCAACCTGTTAGTGTTACATTGTTTGGTTGATGAGAACAGACCCAAAACCAAAAAGTTTGGGTCTCCAAAACTAACTAATCTGTTATGATGATTGTAGGTTCTTCAACATGCCATAGAAGCATCTGGTATGTAGACAGTGGAGGATCCATGCACATGACAGGAAGCACTCTCTTCTTAATGACTACTCTCTAGGAAAGAAGGGAATTGTTTCCTTTGGCAATGATGCAAAGGGTTAATCATCGGAAAAGGATTTGTTTCCAATGGGGAAATAAGGTTTGATGATGTTAACCATGTGGAGAATCTCAAGTACAATCTCTTGAGTGTCCTTCAAATGTGTGATAAAGGCCATGTTGCCCTTTCAAAAGCCATAACTGTCGGATTCTGTCATCCAAGTTCTAAATTTTGATTGACAAGGTGTGATGAATATACTCTCCTGAAAGCCAACAGACAGGAAGAGTATATGCCTTATATCTTTCCAAAAGATAGATCTAAAAGGCCATCCGTGTCTATTCTCTAAGGCCTCTCCTCAAATCTACTCTATGGCATAGAAGGCTGGGGCATGTTAATCTCAAGAACATGAATCAGCTGATAAACCATGGTTTAGTAAGAGGATTGCCTTTGAAGGAGTTTCAAGTGTGAAGACAACTGCACTGCTTGCTTGAAGGGAAACCACACAGGTTTCATTCCCTCCCATAAAAGAGCCAAGTCCACTGCCTGCTTGCAACTCTTGCACATGGATCTCTTTGGTCCTGTCAGGGTAATGAGCATGCAAAGAAGAAATATGTCTGGTAATTGTGGATGATTACTCCAGATATGTATGGACTTTCTTCTTGCACTCCAAAGATGAAGCTACAAAAGCTATAATGACTTTGTGTTTATTTGTGGAGAAGCAGTATTCCCTGCAGGTCAAGTGTGTGAGGAGTGACAATGGAACAGAGTTTAGAAACCACACACTTGATGACTTCTACCTGTCCAAGGGAATTAAAAGGCAGTTCAGTATTCCCAAGAACTCCTGAAGAATGGAGTGTTAAGAGAAAGACAGACTATCATTGAAGCTGCAAGGTCAATGCTGGCTGACTCAGGATTGCCATTGACCTTTTGGCTGAAGCTGTTAATACAGCTTGCTATGTACAGATAGAGTATTAGTGAATCAAGGTTGATGAAGACTTCTTATGAAGTACTTCATCATTTGGCTCCTTTGATTTCCTCTTAGAGCCTTAGGGTGTCCATGTTTCATTCTCAACACTAGCAATCCACTCCAGAAGTTTGCTAGTAAGGTGGATGTAGGGTATTTTATTGGTTATTCATCACTTGCAAGGCATAATGATTTTCAAGTGTAGGACAAAGATGGTTGAAGAAACTCTACATGTCAAGTTCACTGAATCTCCAAAGGACAAGATTCCACAAACCCTATGAGTTGTTTGATCTGGACATACTGCATATGTTCCTTATCAACCTCCAGCTGTTGTGCCTGTCAACAGTTCTCCACCTGGTGGTACTGATGATGATGTAGTCATTACTCACCTTTTCAGGTTTAGTGACCACCTGCCTGAGTCCACTAAACCTGATGCTCCTGTGGCTTCAGCAGCTCCATCCATAACAAATGCTGATGAGATTTCTAAATGCTCTACTTTCATTTGAGTTGCCATCTCCTACATGGTTTCAGAATCTTCATCACCACCTGTTTGCTGCTGAAGGTCCTACAAACACTTGCACTGATCTTAATAGTCTATCAACAGCTGAAGATCATCCAATGTCCCAGATCATGGGTGATATCAATGCTGGAGTTTCAACCAGGAGTCAATTGTCCAACTTTTTGCTTCTATGCTCTCTTCATACAGTCAGTAAGAGCCAAAGAATTATCATGTTGCCTTAAGAACAATGGATGGGTTGAAGCAATGCAGCTTGAGCTTTTTTCAGTTCAGAAACAGCAAGTGTGGGAGCTTGTTCCTTTACCCCAAAGTAATGTGCACTAGGTACTAAATGGGTGTTTTAGGAACAAAACTGATGAAAGGGCCAAATTGTCAGAACAAGGCCAGGCTGTTTGTACAGGGGTTTGCACAAGAGGAAGGCATCGTTATGATGAAATCTTTGCCCTGTAGCCAGACTGGAGGCAATTAATTGTTCTTAGCTTATGCTGCCTTTCCAGTCTTAAAGTTTATCAAATGGATGTCAAGAGTGCATTTCTATATGGTAAAATAAAAGAGGAGTTTATGTGTGTCAACCACCGGCTTTGAGGACAATAAACATCCTGATTGGGTGTATAAGCTTGATAAGGCTCTTTATGGGCTGAAGCAAGCTCCTAGAGCCTGGTATGAGACCCCTCAACTTTTCTTCTGGAGAATAAGTTCACTAGAGGCACCATTGATAAAACCTTATTCATCAAGACTGTGGGACAGCATAAGCTCCTTCTTCAATTTATGTAGATGACATAATTTTTGCATCCTCTGATCCACAATTATGTGATGAATTCACAAAGCTCATGAGCAAAAGTTGAAATGAATGCTATGGGGGAATTACAGTTCTTTCTAGGTTTGCAAATCAACAAAGGGCTGATGAATCTTTATTCATCAGTCCAATATACAAAATTTGTTGAATAGTTGATTTACAAAACTATAAGTCCTGTTTTACTCCCATGAGCAGCATCACACAATTGGATGTAGATCAGAAGGTAAAGCGGGGTTGTGAAACCCTTTACAGATGTTGATTGGGTCCTTAATGTACCTTATAGCTTCTAGACCCCACATCATGTTTGCAACATGTGCCTGTGCTAGATTTCAGGCTCCACCTAAAATCCCATTTGATTGCAGTCAAAAGATCTTTAGATATCTGCAGTACCCAATCACTAGTCTTTTGTATTCAACTGAGCATTCTTGCAAATTAGTTGCTTTCTCTGATGGGACTATGCAGGATGCAAAGTCACCAGAAAATCCACTTCTGGTGTTGCCAATTTCTAGGCAATTGTTTAGTTTCTTGGCAGAGTAAGAACAAACATCAATTGCTACATCCACAGCTGAAGCTGAGTACATTGCTACTGCAAGTTGTACTTCCCAGGTACTCTGGCTTCAGAACCAACTCTTGGATTATGGCATTACAGAGACGAAGACCCCATTACTAATTGATAGTGCTTCAGCTCTTTGTATTGTTAAAATCCAGTCCAGCACTCTATGGACCACATATAGAGATCAGACATCATTTATTAAGAGATTGCTATGAAAAGGTCTGATTGATCCAAGTTTGTGCCTAGTGCTGATGAGCTTGCAGACATCTTTACTAAGCCTTTAGATAGTGCCACATTCCAAAATTTAGTACTAAGGCTTGGTATGCTGCAGCTAGAATAATTTGACTAATACTGATGCTCTTAGTTCACAAGTACTGATGAGTATTGGTATGCAAAGGTCAAATAGTACTCTAATGAATAATTTAGTCTTCAACATTTCATACTGCAGACTAAAATGATTCAAAGTACTGAAGTACATTATTTGCTGAAAAACAGCTGATGTAGTTACACTACTGATGAGGTTATAACTACTGGTGTACAATTTTCAAACAATAAGTACTGAAGAACAAATTCTGTTCACAAGTACTTATGTGTAATCTTATATAGTACTGAAGACAATTTGTTCACCAGCTCTGAAGTATATTTATCAGCACTTATGACCATCTGATCACAAGAGCTAGAATAAATATTCACAAGAGCGAAGGGCTAATGAAACATCTGAAAGTCAGCCAAGAGATGATGATAAATGTGGAGTCAAATGAAACAACTGAATTGACGGAAACAGCTGATGAGTAACTTTACTCTTCAGCTGATACCTACATCTGCTGTTTCATACCACAACTGTAGACAAAACCATGCCTTCAGTAGTTTCATAACTACTGATGACTAACACCAAGTCCTCAGTTGTTTTTACAAACAACTGAAGCAAAACCATGTCTTCAATAGTTCTAACTACTGGTGTCAGTAGTTTACAACTACTGAAGGCTAACCCAGTCTCAGTTGTTACAAACGTCTGAAGATGAAAACCATGTCTTCAGTAGTTTATAACTACTGATGACTAACAACAAGTCTTCAGCCGTTTACAACATCTGAAGGACAAAACCAAGGTCTCAGTAGTTTTCACTACTGAGACTAACACCAAGTCCTTAGATGTACAACCACTGAAGGTTCAAACCACGTCATCAGTAGTTTCAACACTGATGACTAACACCAAACCTTCAGTAGTTTTCTTTCAGCCTTTGCCATACCCTATAAATACCCAACCCTTCAGAGCTTTATGTAACACCCGTAATTTCTTATTAAGAAATAAAAGAACAAGAGTAGAAAGAAAAGGAAAGAAAACAAAAGTTAACTTAAGGGGAGGGCCAAAAGTGCCCAATTTTGCAAGTTCATATTTATTTACATAAAAGGTGTATGGCCTCCCACTCTTGTTCACATTATCACACCATCTTCGGACATTTAGAGAGAAAAACAGAGAAACTTTCGGGTTTTGAAGAACAGAAGAAGAATTCGAATTTTAGGTAAGGTTTAATGTTTTTAAGTTGTTCTTGGCTCAATTAGCCTCGGTTAATGCTTATATGTGTTTCTATGTGTTCAAATGCGTGTTAAGAGGTTCTAAGTGATTGGAACTGTTTGAAGTAGCTCGGGTGAAGAGTGTAACCCGAGACACTAAGGTGAGTTTCTAGACCCCTTTTTTACTCGTTTTAAAATGATTTGGGCTGGAAAATGCATGTGTGTATGTTTTCATGAATTTGGGTATGATACCCGTATGTTATGTACATGTATATGTTCATAAAGTATGTTTCGGGATGAATGAGTCTATGTTATGCTAAGTCTATGTTTGGAATTGTGTGTATATCTTAGAATAGGTATTATGATTTTGGGGACTGGATATGAATTAAACACATAATAGGCTGCTAATCGACTCTAATGAGACCAAATAGTGGTCATATGTCTGAAATTTTGACTTAGAAAACCAAGTACAAGGTATATGTCTACATAGTGCTTATACGCCCATGAAATTTGCCTTAGAAAAATTTTAAGGGTTCTTTGTCTGACGTGGTCGTATGACCAGTAAAATTTTCCAAGTATGGGGGTTAACACGACTGAACAGTGGTCGTATGACCAGTAGAAATTTTCTAAGCATGGGGTTTAAACGACTGAACATGGTCGTATGACCAGTAGAAATTTTCTAAGTATGGGAATGAAATGACTGAACAGTGGTCGTATGACTAGAAAAATTCCTAAGTCTGGGGGATGAAACGACTGAGCAGGGCTCATACGACTGAGCAGGGCTCATACGACTGAGCAGGGCTCATACGACTGAACAGGCTCATACGCCCAAACACTTAGAATTTTTTTAATACAATTTTCTTGGTGTTTGTGCAGTAGGTTTTCGCATGATTAAGACTAGGGTTAATCAATGATGATGTTTTATTATATAATGATGATAACTGATTACCCTTATTATTACTGATACTATTATCATAGTTTATTATTGTTAACAATATTATTATTTAAATATGTTATGTATGGAATGACATGATGAAGAATGTTTAAGGTTAACGAAGAAGTTTATCATTAATAAGTGAAAGATTAATGATAAAGAAGAATGGAACGTAAAGTGAAAGATAATGAAAGAGGAACATGACAACGAATGCAATGCATTATAAATGAACGAATGACTGTAAGAAAGACTTGCAAGCAAATAATGGAGGTGCACACCCCGGCAGGTGTTAGCTCAACTGTGATGCGGGTTAGCTACCCCGAAGGATGCACACAGGTTCAATCTTTGAGATTGATAATGAGTGAGCAACTACGTGTTACAACAGACTCGGTTAGCAGGCAAATCATGAGATTTACCCCTGAGGTGAGCAGCCGTGTGCTGCAACAGATTGGCTAACATACGATAGAATAAAGATAAGTGGTGCATGTACTTACCTCAGGTGACTGGATCAGCTTCGTGCACAATGTTCGTGGTTTGATCACCACAGGTCCAGCACCAGCTTCGTGCAGAATGTTCGGGCTATTGTACCTGTTGCCAGAAGTAATGAATTGAATGTACGAAAGAATGTAATGTGAATGCATGAATGAAATGAATGAACGTACGAAAGAATGTAATGAACGTATGAATGAAAGAATGATCGTACGTATGCAATGAATGTATGAACGACGTAATGTATGAATGAATGAAACCTAAGATACGTACGAATGAAAGAACTAATATGAAAGGAAAAATACGAAAGATTATGAATGTAAACGATGAACAGCACACGAACGAAAGTTAATGAATGAACGACGAAGATAATAATAATATTATCTGTGTACGTACTTGTGTGACCGCATATAAGTAAAGAAAGGTTTTTCCTTGAGATGAAAAGCAAAGTATTTTAAACTACAAAACTAGAACTCACTCAGCAACGCTGACTTTTATGTATTTTCCAGTTGGCAGGTAACAGGTTGCTGAGGATGGCACACGGGGATGGCTACACGGCGGGCAAAGACTGACATCCATTTATGTTTTGACAATACTGTTGTTTTGTAATTTTCGACTAATTATTTGTGACTTATGAACTAGAATGTACTGCTTAACAACGGTGTTTAAAATGAATGAAGGGTTTTGCCAACTTAATTCCGCTGCTTAAGTTATTAATATGTATGTTTTATGCTGTGAATGACCAACTGTGAGGTGCCCGGAACGGGCCTTACAAGTTGGTATCAGAGCTAAAGTTTAAGTGAAATGGGTAAAATTTTCAAATAAACTTAACTTAAACTGAGAGTGGGACGGAAAGAGGGATGTCAGCCCGAGTAGCCATGTGCCATCAGGTATTGTTTTTCTTAAAAGTTAATCAGTATTATGTGCGTGTGCTATGTGATTTATGTGCTCTTAGTAGATTTAGATGCTGATGTAGTCAGGATAGGGAGTGGTTGGGGTGTGAAGAGTAAGTAAGTGGCTAATCACAACTGGCCACTGTAATTAGGGACTTACTATATTTGACATAAACTGAGATGTTCCTTGAATGACTGTTTTAGTGTTTGAATCTTATAGCGCATAGGAAAATGGCTGGGAAGAACCTTCTAAGGCTGCTAGAGGTAGAGGTCGTCGCGTACGACTAGGAGCAGTGCTAAAGCTCCTAAGACGACTCCTGTGAACCCCGAGGTTCCTGACCGGAATGAAGAAACTGAGAACGCTAGTCTGAATGCCTCAGCTAGGGAGGCGATTGCTGATGAGTACACCAGGTCCTACAGGCAGTTATGCCATCTGTAGTGACCGATGTTATTCGAGCTATGAGGAACGAGGAGAGGAAGGGAAGGAGGACAGGAGAGGGTCGACTGGAAAGGAAAGCAAGGGAGAAGAGGAACGACCGGATCCTGAGATAGTAGTATCTGATGAGGTAGGGGATGATGTAGTAGGGGTGACGACCAAGGGTGCAATTACGGGGCATTTCAGAGGTGCAAGCCCCCGACTTTCGATGGCAATGGTACTGCTGCAACCGCTCACCGATGGGTAAGGGAGATGGAAGCGGTACTCGAGATCAGCGAGTGCCGTGAGGATCAGAAGGTGAAGTTTGCCACCCACTCCTTTACTGACTCAGCACTATGCTGGTGGGACAATATTGTCCAAGCTGAGGTTCCAGGGCCATCGGGAAAATGAGGTGGACAGAGTTGAAGAAGTTGATAATTGAGGAATTTTGTCCTCACAGGGAACTCGATAAGGTTGAGAGGGAGTTCCTACAACTCGAGGCGGGAACCATGACACACCAGCAGTATACTACCAATTCAATGAGATGGCGAGGCTGGTGCCGGATCAAGTGACACCGGTATCTCGAAAGATTAACCGGTACATTCAGGGACTGCCAGCTGACATCCGCAGGCACTTGATTACTGCCCGACCGAGCACCTTTAGGTCGGCAGTAGACTTAGCTGGGAGGCTCTATGACGAGAGGGAAGTGATGGTGATGGAGGCAAAGAAAGCCGATGGTGCTAACCGGAACTGGAATAGGAAACGGTTCGGGCGTGGTGGCTTTACCCCGAATAACAAGAAGGCGAGAAGGATGACCGTGGGGTGGGGTCACCAAGCTCGGGACCCAAAAGATGTGACAAGTGTGGTAAGGAGCACGGTGGTGAATGTAGGTGGGGGTTAAACGTTTGTTTCAAGTGTGGGAAATCCGGTCACATAGCTAGGGACTGTAAGGCTGCGAGATGTTTCAACTGCGGGAGAGTGGCCATATGAGTAGGATTGCAAGACAGAGGGTAGAGTTCCGGGCAAAGAAGACGGCCGGGACTGAAGGGCAAAGACGAGTGCCAGAGCTTTCACCATGACCAGAGAGGCTAGGACGGACCCCGATGTTGTGTCAGGTACGTTTCTAGTAAATCAGACTCTTGCTTCTGTGTTATTTGATTCTGGTGCTAGTAAGAGTTTCATTTCTGCTACTTTCTGTGCTAAATTGCCTGTTAGTAGTAAATGCATTGATGAGCCCTTTGAAGTAGAAACCGCTATTGGTAAGTCCACTAGAGTTACTGATGTGATAGAGGACTGTGCCATAGAGTTAGAAGGTCATAGGTTTGCTGCTAGATTACATGTGATGCCCCTAGGTGGATTTGATGTAGTACTAGGGATGGATTGGTTGGCAACCTATGAAGCGAATATCGTATGTCGAAAGAAGATGATTAGATTGACAGCATCTGAAGGAAGTCTGGTGACAATATACGGTGATCGGGTAACGATGATTCCGAAGGTGATTTCGATGGCGGTGGCGGGGAAGTGCATGAGGCGTGGGTGCAACGCCTACCTATGTTATGTGAAGGATGTGGAAACGCCAACACCACAATTATCCGACGTTCCGGTTGTGTGTGAATTTCCAGATGTGTTCCCGGAAGACTTATCGGGATTGCCACCTGACCGCGAAATCGAATTTCAAATTGACTTGATACCCGGTGCCCAACCTGTTGCTAAAGCACCGTATCGATTGGCTCCGACTGAGATGAAGGAGTTGATGGAGCAACTGCAAGAGTTGCTTGACAAGGGCTTCATTAGACCGAGTATCTCTCCTTGGGGTGCTCCGGTCTTATTCTTGAAAAAGAAGGACGGTAGCATGAGAATGTGTATCGACTACGTGAATTGAACAAGTTGACAATAAAGAATCGGTATCCGTTACCGAGAATCGATGACTTGTTCGAACAGCTCCAGGGTGCCAGTTGGTTCTCGAGAATAGATCATCGATCTGGCTACCATCAATTGAAGGTAAAGGAGCAGGACATTCCTAAAACAGCTTTTCGGACGCGCTACGGTCACTACGAGTTTCTCGTCATGTCTTTTGGGTTGACCAATGCGCCAGCTGCTTTTATGGATTTGATGAACCGAGTGTGTCGGCCAATGTTAGATAGATCTGTGATTGTGTTCATCGATGATATCCTGATTTATTCAAGGAGCGAAGAAGAGCATGCCGGCCATATTCGGGAAGTGTTGGAGACTTTGAGAAGGGAGAAGCTGTATGCTAAGTTCCCCAAATGCGCTTTTTGGCTACGCGAGGTGCAATTTCCGGGTCACGTGGTAAATGCAGAGGAATCATGGTGGACCCAGCAAAGGTTCAGGCTGTGATGCAATGGAAATCACCAAGACGCCATCCGAGATTCGTAGCTTCTTAGGATTGGCAGGCTATTATAGGAGATTTATTCAAGACTTCTCCAAGATAGCCTCACCTTTGACAAGTTGACCCGTAAGGACGTGAAATTCGTGTGGGGTCGAGAGCAGGAGACTGCCTTTGAGGAGTTAAAGACAAGACTACACAAGCTCCTGTTTTGACATTGCCCGAGGGGAATGAAGACTTAGTGGTCTATTCAGATGCATCTTATTCTAGGCTAGGTTGTGTGTTGATGCAACGTGGAAGGGTGATAGCCTACGCATCTCGACAGCTGAAGACCCACGAAGTCAACTATCCCGCACACGATCTAGAACTAGCTGCGGTGGTTTTCGCGCTGAAGATTTGGCAGCACTACCTATACGGGACGAAGTGCACCATCTTCACGGACCACAAGAGCTTGAAGTACTTCTTCGAGCAGAAGGACCTAAACATGAGGCAAAGGCGGTGGTTGGAGCTGATAAAAGATTATGATTGTGAGATCCATTACCACCCGGGCAAAGCCAATATGGTGGCTGACGCCCTTAGCCGAAAGGAAAGGCCCGAGCCGATTCGGGTAAAGGCTTATCAACTAATTATGACCTCTGATGTGATGACACAAGTTAAGGAGTTTCAAGACGAAGCTTTGAAAGAAGATCGTCTTAACTCCGAAAGGATGAGAGGTCTAGTTATGGAATTGGGTGAGAACACTTTTGGTGTTAAGACCCGATTTGGGCGAATGTGGATTCCTCGATACGGGGATCTACGTGAAAAGATCATGGATGAGGCCCATAAGACTCGATACTCCATTCACCCCGGTGCTACCAAAATGTACCACGATATGAAGAAGGATTACTGGTGGCCGGGATGAAACGTGACGTAGTGGAGTATGGAGTAAATGCCTAACTTGCTTACAAGTAAAGGAAGAACACCAGAAACCGTACGGGAAGATCCAGCCGTTGGATATACCCGAGTGGAAGTGGGAGCACATCACCATGGACTTCATTACGAAGCTACCACGTACCCCGAAAGCGTATGATGCCATATGGGTGATAGTTGACCGCTTGACAAGAGTGCCCACTTCCTACCGATCCGTGAAACGTACTCATCTGAAAGATTGGCGGATCTGTTCATCAAGGAAATTGTAGCTCGTCATGGTGTACCGGTTTCTATTGTGTCTGATCATGACACCCGGTTTACCTCCAAGTTTTGGAAGAGATTTCATGATGCAATGGGGACGAGGCTACACATTAGTACAGCATAGCACCCTCAGACAGACGGTCAGTCTGAGAGGACGATCCAAACACTCGAAGACATGCTTCGGGCGTGCGTGATCGATTTTGGAGGAAGTTGGGACAACCACCTGCCGTTAGCAGAATTCTCGTACAACAACAGTATCATGCCAGTATTGGCATGCCACCCTACGAGATGTTATATGGTAGGAGATGTAGGACGCCCGTATGTTGGGGAGACATTGGGCAGAAGGAACTGGGAGGTGTTGAGGTGATTGAAGCAACGACTGAGAAATTAGAAAAGATCAAAGCCTTCATGAAGGCGGCGAAAGATAGACAAAAGTCGTATGCTGACAAGAGGCGAAGAACGATAGAGCTCAAGGTTGGTGACCGAGTCATGTTGAAGGTCTCGCCCTGGAAGGGAATCATTAGATTCAGGAAACGAGGTAAGCTAAGCCCGAGATACATAGGACCTTTCCGAATTGTCGCACGAGTAGGAGAGGGGCCTATCGACTTGAGCTGCCAGATGAGTTAAGTGGAATTCATCCCATTCCATGTATCTCATCTGAGGAAGTGCTTAGCTGATGAAGATATGATTGTTCCACTGGAGGATATTGAAGTAGACGAACGGCTCAATTACGTGGAGCAACCAGTGGCAATCATTGATCGTAAAGAAAAGTTGAGGAATAAAGTGGTTCCTCTTGTGCGTGTACAGTGGAAGCACAGGAAGGGATCCGAGTCTACGTGGGAGACTGAGGAGGAGATGAGACAACATTACCCACATCTGTTTGAGGAATAACAGGTTTCGGGGACGAACCTATATAAGGGGGTGGACTTGTAACACCCGTAATTTCTTATTAAAGAAATTAAAGAACAAGAGTAGAAAGAAAAAGGAAAGAAAACAAAAGTTAACTTAAGGGGAGGGCCAAAAGTGCCCAATTTTGCAAGTTCATATTTATTTACATAAAAAAGTGGTATGGCCTCCCACTCTTGTTCACATCATCACCATCTTCGGACATTTAGAGAGAGAAAACAGAGAAACTCGGGTTTTTGAAGAACAGAGAAGAATTCGAATTTTAGGTAAGGTTTAATGTTTTTAAGTTGTTCTTGGCTAAATTAGCCTCGGTTAAATGCTTATATGTGTTTTCTATGTGTTCAAATGCGTGTTAAGAAGGTTTCTAAGTGATTGGAACTGTTTGAAGTAGCTCGGGTGAAGAGTGTAAACCCGAAGACAACTAAGGTGAGTTTCTAGACCCTTTTTACTCCGTTTTTAAAATGATTTGGGGCTGGAAAATGCATGTGTGTATGTTTTCATGAATTTGGGTATGATACCCGTATGTTATGTACATGTATTTTCATAAAGTATGTTTTCGGATGAATGAATGTCTATGTTTATGCTAAGTCTATGTTTGGAATTGTGTGTATATACTTAGAATAGGTATTATGATTTTGGGGACTGGAATATGATTAGACACATGAATAGGCTGCTAATACGACTAATGAGACCAAATAGTGGTCATATGTCTGAAATTTTGACTTAGAAAACCAAGTACAAGGTAATATGTCTAAATAGTGCTTATACGCCCATGAAATTTGCCTTAGAAATATTTTTTAAGTGTTATATGTCTGAACAGTGGTCGTATGACCAGTAGAAATTTTCCAAGTATGGGGTTAAACGACTGAACAGTGGTCATATGACCAGTAGAAATTTTCTAAGCATGGGGGTTAAACGACTGAACAGTGGTCGTATGACCAGTAGAAATTTCTAAGTATGGGGAATGAAACGACTGAACAGTGGTCCATGACTAGGAAAAATTCCTAAGTCTGGGGGATGAAACGACTGAGCAGGGCTCATACGACTGAGCAGGGCTCATACGACTGAGCAGGGCTCATACGACTGAACAGGGCTCATACGCCCAAACACTTAGAATTTTTTTAACAGAATTTTCTTGGAGTTTGTGTAGTAGGGTTCACATGATTAATGACTAGGGTTAATCAATGATGATGTTTTATGTATATAATGATGATAAATGATTAACCCTTATTATTACTGATACTATTATCAGTAGTTTATTATTGTTAAATATTATTATTTAAATATTGTTATGTATGGAATGACATGATGAAGAATGTTTAAAGTTAACGAAGAAGTATTATCATTAATAAAGTGAAAGATTAATGATAAAGAAGAATGGAACGTAAAGTGAAAGATAATGAAAGAGGAACATGACGAACGAATGCATGCATTAATAATGAACGAATGAATGTAAGAAAGGCTTGCAAGCAAATAAATGGTGCACACCCCTGGCAGGTGTTAGCTCAACTGTGATGCGGGTTAGCTACCCCGAAGGATGCACACAGGGTCAATCTTTGAGATTGATAATGAGGTGAGCAACTACGTGTTGCAACAGACTCGGTTAGCAGGCAAATCATGAGATTTGCCACTGAGGTGAGCCCGTGTGCTGCAACAGACTTGGCTAACATACGATAGAATGAAAGATAAGTGGTGCATGTACTTACCTCAGGTGACTGGATCAGCTTCGTGCACAATGTTCGTGGTTGATCACCACAGGTCCAGCACCAGCTTCGTGCACAATGTTCGGGGTATTGTACCTGTTGCCAGAAGTAATGAATTGAACGTATGAAAGAATGTAATGTGAATGCATGAATGAAATGAATGACGTACGAAAGAATGTAATGAACGTATGAATGAAAGAAATGATCGTACGTATGCAATGAATGTATGAACGTACGTAATGTATGAATGAATGAAAGTAAGATACGTACGAATGAAATAACTAATATGAAAGGAAAATACGAAAGATTATGAATGTAAATGATGAACGGCACACGAACGAAAGTTAATGATGAACGACGAAGATAATATAATATTATCTGTGTACGTACTTGTGTGACCGCATATAAGTAAAGAAAGTTTTTCCTTGAGATGAAAAGCAAAGTATTTTAAATTACAAAACTAGAACTCACTCAGCAACGCTGACTTTTATGTATTTTCAAGTTGGCAGGTAACAGGTTGCTGAGGATGGCACACTGGGATGGCTACACGGCGGGCAAGACTGAAATCCATTTATGTTTTGACAATACTGTTGTTTGTAATTCATTCGACTAATTATTTTGTGACTTATGAACTAGAATGTATTGCTTAACAACGGTGTTTAAAATGAATGAAGGGTTTTTGCCAACTTAATTCCGCTGCTTAAGTTTATTAATATGTATGTTTTATGCTGTGAATGACCAACTGTGAGGTGCCCGGAACGGGGCCTTACACTTTCCATTCTCACTTGACCTACATTTCAAAAACCTCTGAAACTTCCATACACCATTAATGGCGACCATGCAACTCAAGCTCGACACAACTGTGTCGCGTACCACACCAAATCGCCTTTCTGGACCAAGTTTCACAATGCCGTAGATTTGATGGTCGACTCACCCTACCAAACGGCCTTCCTACTAAATCCCATCATCTACGCCGATTCATTATCACAGTTCTGGATGAATATCACCATCCAAACTGGAGAGAACGACGGCGAGGTCTCTCTCCGGTCGTCCGTGAACAACCACCCGGTGGTCATTACTCCAGCTATAATCTGACAAACCCTAAAGCTGGATGATGCCACCTACCTACCGACTATCCAAAGGCACCCTTGACCTTTCTTTTGCTCACTATGATTATCAGGTGACCTATCGGCCTCAACCCTGCTGAAGAAACATTTCCATGATGCAGAACGACTCATATTCACATGGTAAATGTTTGCCTAGCACCAAAGACATCCTCATGGGACCAGATGTCCTCAAGGTCGCAGCAGGTATTGTATTATATCCTTGAGAAACAACCTTTAAACTTAACTAAATAATTTTTTCAAAACTCAAGGACATGACCACAAAACCATTTGCCAACCGTTGGATTTTATATCCACAGTTCATTATGGCCATGATAGAGAGCCAGCTTAATGCTGAGGGACTTGTTGGCACTGGGGTCCCTGCCATGGCAGTTTTAGCTGAGGTATACTCGAGGCACAACCCGACCAAACCCTTAAAAGGCTGCCAAGCTGCGAAACCCACGCAGCTGGAACCCATAGCCTCCACTCACAATCCAAGTCCCCACGAAACCCAAACCCAAAAGAAAACCCAAAAAAAGAAACCCAAGGCTAGGGAGATGAGTCCCCTGAGGATGCCCCTTCAACACAAATGCAGGAAGTGACTGCTGGCCAGATTCTCCCAGCAGTCACCACGACTCCACCTACCACAACCGCAGAGGTTTCCTCTTTACAGGAGCCTGATGCAACCATTTCTGGGCTGCCACACATCTAGAACCTTTCTCAGTTGAGGAGGTTGCCATTGAAATGCACACTCCTCCCCATGTGCACACTGCTTCAAGCCCATCCCCCACTGCAACCGCCCCTCAAAGTCCTACTCTTATAATTGCAAAAGTGTTGACCCATCTAAACACTCCACCCTCTCCCCAGGCACCAATTACAACTAGGATATCTCCACCATGGAGAGGGTGGAACCAAGTGTTGATGGAGCCCCACAACACAGAGAATCACATGTCATGTCTCCAAGTGTGGCCACGAGATAAGGCAATCTGGTGAGGCTGCCACTTCCCCTGTATCAACATATGAGCAGGAAGAAGCTGGTACCATCAATAAGACCTCACCAGAGGCAACTACCGATGATGGATCCAATCCGGAGGCTGGAAGTCCCCAGAACCAAGAAAAAGGGGCACATGCAAACTACTGAGCCACACTCAGTGCATGTACATCCTGACCCAGTCAGGAGGTCAGGTGATTCAGTGCAAACTGATGATGACCTGAGCTTCTTCTATGACGTAGTCACTCAAAACACAATCCTGGAGGATGAGGTAAGCAGACTCAAAGAGCTGCTTGCCAAAATGTCTCAAGGAGTAAGTCCATCTGCCACCATACACCCACAGATGGCACCTTCACCTGAAGGTCTCACATATACTCAGCCACTCCCACAAACTCAGCCACCTGCCTCTGCTTCTGGCACTAGTTCTCAGGAACAGAACCCTCCTGAGCAATTAGTTGCTATCCTTCAAAATTCCCTGCCTCTCATCACACCCATGATCACAGACATTATGATCAAAACCTGGATGAGAGGATTCCCTCACAAATACAGCTCTTGGTGGAGGTTGTTGTGGCTAAAGTGCTTTCTGATAGTCAAACCCTAACCAATGCACCCAAAAAGGGGAAGACATCAGTGAAAGCAAAGAGGAAGAGGGTAGAGGAGGAGAAAGAAGTGGTGGAAGAGGTGGAAAAGAGAGGATGTGGTTGAGGAGACTGAGAGGGTGAAGGGGAAGAAGAAGGAGAGGGAGGAGAGAGCTAAACAGATAAAAGTAGTTGGAATCCAAAAAGATTTCAGTGTCACTTATAAAAAGAAGAAAGGTCAGAAGGAGGGAGAGAAGGTGATAAAGGAGACTGATCTAGCAGTCCTGGTCAAGGAGGCTGATGCTGAGCATAGCCGATCAATGGACTCTATCATTGATTAGCTGTTCAGGCAAGGCCTTGACAAGGACACTGCCATGCTAGATCAGGAAATTAGGAAGTTGGAGATAAAGGAGATAGAATACCGATGGACCAGTCATAGCCAAGAGGAGAGAAAGAGACTCGATGCTATGACTAGGTTTATTTCAAAGTACCAGGGGAGACCAGTCCTAGATGTGAGAGCTTGGACCAGGGACAAAATCTTGGCTATAGCCACCAAGATCTGTTCGGCTGGTGAATTTACCAAGGGACTGGTCGCAGAAGCCCTGTCAGAAGCCGGTGCTGGGGACAGGACTTTGCTAGTCAAACAGACTAAACCTTCCCTCATTTCTAGATTACTAGCAAAGCCTGCCCAATCTCCCACACCAAACCTACCCAACCACAACCCATAAAACCAATCCCATCACCATCAAAACCTATTGCCGATGATACACCCTTGCAGAAGAAAGAAGGGTGTTGAGGCTGCAAGAAGAAGAAGAGGAGGAGGATGAGGAAGATAGGCTGCCTCTCTCTGCAGTCATATCTTTACCCAAAGCCAAACCTATGCCCATCACTCCCACCTCACAGATGGAAGCTGTGAAGGTTAAACTGGAAGAAGAACAACAGCATAGGCTACATGATGATGAGCTGCTGAAAAGAGTAGATAAAGCCTATGCTGCTTCCTCATCAATTATGAATATGAGGAAACAAGCTCTGAGATTATTCACTTTAAGGCATACATTCCAATTTCAAAAGGACAAAGTGAGCATTTGGCCTGATCCCAGGGTGTCTTATAGAATTATGAAGAAAGATATACCAAAGAGATACAATGGCCTAGTGAAAAGGATCGTAGGTCTCCTTGGCCATTGTAATATCACCCTGGGAGATCATAGAAGATTTCAAGAAAACCTATCAGGCTAGCCTCCCACCACAAAAGATGTTGGAGAATAGAGTTGTTAAAAAGGGGTTAGTCTACAAGAGGTTTGAGAAACTTCAGATAAATGAGCTCCAGTTGTTCTTAGAGGGTAATCACCCAGATGAATTCGCCTATAGGGCCATAACAACTATGGAGCTCAAAAGTGGTAAACAGGCCAAATACATCTCAGAGCACTATGGGCCTGAAGGATTCTTTGAAGGTGAGGCAGAAGTACTTACCATGGAGGAACAAGTGATGTTTTTAGAGGCCTACACCAAATAATCCTATAGGCTCATAGTTGGGAAGTAGGTCTTATGGATGGGACAACAACTCTGTGTCCAGTTCCCAAAACAGAGTTCCCATCCATACTATGCCAAACAAATTCTTAAGACCTCTTCCCAGGCAGTGCTTAATTGGGTCATCTTCTACTCTGATCAAGAAGGAAAAAGACCAATCTTCCTGCCATCAATAAGTAGGACAATAAATTGCTTAGAGGTTTTGGCTGCATTGGTTTAGGGGGAGATTGTTGGACCAAAAGAACCAATGAGCCAGATCAGAAAACCTCTAAGTCCCATAAGACATCACAACAACTGCTGAAAGCTTCATCAGCAGTTTGACAAAGACTGAAGACTTCAACAGCTGAAGATCAAAGATCTGAAGAACAATAGCTGAAGATCCCAAGTACTGAAGTCAAGTGCTGAAGATCAAAAGCTGAAGTACTAAAGAACTGAAGATCAACAACTGATGCACAAAGTCTGAAGACAAAGACTGAAGACATCAGCTGATGACAACTACTGAAGTCATCAGCTGATGACAACTACTGAAGTCATCAGCTGATGAAACATCTGAAGATCAAAGTCTGAAGACCAAGTGCTGAAGCTTCAGAGTTTGTCACAACAGCTGAAGAAGTTGTCTTCAGTTGTTGTGATGGTTTTTCTCTTTCAGTAGTTTGTATTTTCTCTTTTCAGTAGTTTGTACAACAATTGAAGAGTTTGTTCTTCAGCTGTTATAGTTCAGTAGTTGTAAACGACTGAAGAGCTTGTTCTTCAGTCGTTGTAATACTTTCAGTAGTTTCTTTTCTTCAGTAGTGTGTAATAAGTTAGAACACTTGGCTTTTTGTAAGAAGATGTCAGCTGTTTGACATCTTCAGTAGTTTAGGTGTTCTATCAGTAGTTTGTTAATGACGGTTTGATGTCACTATCAAGTGACATCAGCCTACGTCATTCTTCCTTTATAAAAGGAAGATGACCAAATTGTAACCGCGCCGAAACGTGTGAGTAATAGAAAATACCTTTTGGCAGAATTGTTCTCGCTCTCTATATGTGTACTGTTACATGCAAAATCATATGTGTTCTTGCTGTAATTGCTAATTCTCGTGCTAAATCCGCTACGAATACAACCTAATTGATCAAACTATAGGATGAGATCCTTTCATTATTACTTTCATAATATATTGTTTGCATCTGGGGAAAAGTCCTTACACTTTTTCCTTATAGGATGTCTTCTATCAGCCCTTCTGTTACTTCTATAGCTCGTTTCACCTCTTCTGAAAACGAATCGAAGCCTGAAAAGATTCTCTTAGCATATCTAGTGCAAACATCTTCTAATACAAAATCTACCCTGAGGAGGTGATGTTTGATGCACCAGACTCGTTTGAAGAGGAAGAACCCATAGACCCTATTGTGCTCGCTCTACCTGCTGTCGCCACTACATCGATTAATCCTGTGGAACCTAACCCTGCTGCACCTGTAGTTCCCATAGCATCTGTAGACCCCGTCACACCAGCTGATCTTGATTCGCTCACTCATGTTACGCATACTATTGCACATGCTATTACAAGGTACGCCCCCATATGGGACATCATCATTAATAAGCCCTTAGTCAACTTGGTCAAAACCCTAAGGCACAGACTCCTAGATAATTTCTGTAAAAAAAAATTTCTAAGTGTTGGGCGCTTTGGAACTATTTGGGCGCATGAGCCCTGTTTGGGCGTTTCATCACTATGTAGGGTATCAGCTTACACTTAACATTTTTACTTTAGGCGCATGAACTATTCAGGCGCATGAGAACTATTGGGGCGCATGAGGTTTTAGGCGCATGGATTACACTTAATTCTTTCTAAGTCATTTTCAGGCGCAAGAGCCCTATCTAGGCGCATGGACATTCTGTTCAACATATTTTCAGTATGTTTTCAACCCAATCATCAAATCTATCTGTTCTAGGCTTAGCATGGCTATTTTAAACATGAATAACCTATAAGCACTTCAAAATCAACATACAACATGCACAATACATACGGGTAAACATACATGAATTCTTTTAAAACATTGTACATGCTTTCTTAGTTGCAACTTGGGTGTTTCTTCTTCTCTAACCCGCTTGTAATGAGTTCACACGCCTAAAAACAACACCAAACACCACACCCGAGCACATATGCACATAAGAACATATAACCGAGGCGAGTCTAGCAAAGAACAACTTAAAAACACTACTCCTTACCTTGGATTCAAATTCATGCTTGAAGTTCTTTCTCAAATTCGAGCTTCTCTTCTTTCTCTCTCTAAAATATCGAATGAGGTGAAGGGTGCAGGCAACATGGGCGGCCATACCGCCCTTATTCACCAACTTTTAAAACTTTTGTCCTTTTGAACACTTTTGACCCCTCCACTTTAGGTTGACTTTCATTTCTTTCTTTTTCTTCTCTTTTATTCTTTTATTTCCTTCTTAAAAAAAATACGGGTGTTACATAGTACTATACATCATCATTCTGTGTACAGTATCTGAAATTTGTTTATCAGTTTTACCATCTATGTTCCATTCATAGATGTGTTTTCCATGATATGAATTATTAACTATATATTCCGCTCTTCTATTAGAACATCTTGAGGAGTTGGCCTAGGGTAATAATACATCCTTTGTGTAGGCTTATTAGCAAATTTTTCAAGTTTTTTAATTTCATCATCGATTTTTTCTTGATAATTATATATTTATGGAATCTGAAAATTCTTCAGTTAAAGTATTAATTTTTAGATTTGAAAATTTTTCATTTAGACCCTTTAATTTTTTATCTAATAATTCTGCTATTTCAGAATTAGATTTTAATTAAAATCTTTTATTTCAGGCGGAGGTTGTATAGCCGGAGTGGCTATAATACCTTTCTCTTCTTCTCTATGAGAAAATTTTAAATTTTTAACTGGGATATTAATTCATTTATCCTATCATTTATGGAATTTAATTGTTCTCCTAAAACAATTAAACATATGTTTGTATAATTTGTTGTTTAAACATATTATTTATGAGCTATTGTCACATGTAAGGTATTTTCTTTCATTAATTTTTGAAAAGCTTGATAGTATCTAATTTCACTATCTTTTTCTATCTTGAATGGTTGACGAGGAGGAAAAGTAGTTTTTAAAGTTTTTGCATTAATATTATATTCTCTCTGTATTATAGAATAATACTATTAGTATACTTATTTATAAACCATGGAACAAAAGGTTTAATTGCGTTCTCTTCACTAAGTTATTTATAAAAAATTTCTTGAAACATATTTGTATCTTGGTCATCAAAATTTTTAAAAAAACCAACTTCTAAATAATTTCCATTGATCTCGATTAAATTCTTCACTAATTATTCTTTTTGCCAATGATCCTTGGATAAATTATTTTTCTATCCGATTCAGTATATCGAAAATTCATTTCTGACTCGGTTAATTCCAGTTCATCAGGCTTATATACACCTCTTACTATATATCAGAAGTAATTATAATTCTTCTACCCTATTTTCAGGTAATTCTTCTCTTATTTGAGAAGTAGAAGCTCTAGAAGGACTTCTACACAGTATATCCTAATGGAGATATATGAAAATTTGATGATCTTGAGGACATAGATCTAGATAAATCTTATCGAATTGTGTCTGAACTGATCCTTCAGATGTTTGAATAATATCAATTGGATTACTATCAATATATTGTTGTTTTGGGGTACAATTATTTAGTATCCAACTATCAAGAAATTCAATTTCTTCCCATTTTATTTTTCTTCTAATAGTAATATTTGATTTTCCAAAATTAGTTTCTATTATTATTGTTTCATTTAATGGTTTATCTACCATCTGACAGGAGTATTTAATGTAAATAATGGTTTATAGTATATTCTATAGCATATACAAATTACTTCCGACCCTGGAATATAATTATATCCATGAGTCTTAACATTTAATGTAAAGTATCTGTTATATTAACATCTGTTAGTGATAATTGTAGATTTGGGTAAACATTAAAATAAACTAGACCCTGTGATAGACTAGATTGAACTATCTCTATTAAGGATTGCTTATAATCTAAGTTTTACTATCTCTTAAAGCTGCTATAAAGCTTCTGGTAAACCTTCTAAAGTTAAAGGTTTAAATGCAATTTCCACTACTCCAATATGGATAAATTTATATTTATCTTTTTTATCTTGCTAGTTCTTTATTATTTAAAAGTTTATCATCATATCCTCTTTATTAAGAGCAATTGTTTCTTCAGTAGTTTTAACTACTTGTTTTAAAACACTTTTTTCAAAAGTTCCAAGCTTATAAACTTGTTTATAATATATTTTTGGAATAGTCCGTTATTCAATAATTCTAGGTTGTGAGGAATATCATATTCTTCCTCAATACTGTTTTTAACAGTATCTTTATCTTCTATGATATTCATTTTGTTTTAATAAAATCAATGTTGAACTTCCCCATAATAAAGTTTACTCACCATGGCTCTGATATGTAACATCGCGTATTTTCGTTAAACTTGTTAAATTCTTATAAGGTCTATTCACGGCTTTTATGAAAAGTTAATTTTATAAATAATTAAGTTTAATACGTTGACGTTAATTTTAACAATTTTAATAATAATAATAATAATAATAGTAATAGTAATAATAATAATAATAATAATAATAATAATAATAATAATAATAATAATAAAATTTCTATTAATAATTTATAAGAATTATTAAGAAAATAAATATGTATAAAAATTGGATTTAAGTTAGGGGGTTGTTTTGCCATTAATTTAAACTTTAAAATAAAGTTTAACATAAAATGACAACAATCTGAATTCACAGGACCATTTGTGTAATTTTTTTTAAACCCAGCCCCCACCCGTCGACCCCTGTTCCTCCGACGATCTCCGGTCGTATCTCCGGCAAGACCAAACACCTCAAATAATCGGTTCCAGCTCAATTAAACACTACCGACCATCTCACGTGGGAGATTCGAACTCGAGCCCCACTTCAATTTAAAAATCTGAGTCGAATAGTGCGATCTGAAATCAACCCGACCACCCCACTTTCGGCCGAACAACCTGGCCACGATCGCGCACTAACAACTACAATAATGCAGTTAAATTAACCAAACAATCGTATATCTAATCCTAATCAGTTGTTAAATTCAATTCCATCTGAAACAAGCAGAAACACCACCTTAGATATTCTAGGTCTAATCTTATCGAATTGTGTCTGAACTGATCCTTCAGATGTTTGAATAATATCAATTGGATTATTATCAATATATTGTTGTTTTGGGGTACAATTATTTAGTATCCAACTATCAGAAAATTCAATTTCTTCCCATTTTATTTTTCTTTTAGTAGTAATACTTGATTTTCCAAAATTAGTTTCTATTATTATTGTTTCATTTAATGGTTTATCTACCATCTTTCTGCAACTTCCTCAAGTAAACAATATATTGATAATAATCCAATTTTTATTATTCAAACATCTAAAGAATCAGCTCAGATACAATTCGATAAGATTAGACCACTATGCTTGATAATTTTTTCCCATAGCCAATATTACTAGCATCTGTTTCTATAATTTTTTCCCATTCGGGTTTTGCTATCATTAAACATGGAAAATTTTTAACATTTTGTTTAATCTTTTATACTGCCTTATGTGGTATCATGTCACACCCTCAATTTCCACGAACAGCGTTTTACCGTCAGGCGTGTGACATAACCAGGATCCCAGATAAGCACCAGTTACACCAAACGACTCGATAATTACAAATCATATAAGTTGCTTAATTTTAATGAACAAACCAAATATATTTAACTATTACGGAAGCGAAATTACAAAATGTTTAAACAAGTGTTAAAACTGCGCAACACGCGCCCAAACCAAATTTAATGATGTAAATGTAATTAAACCATGAACTCAGTTTAAAATGTATGCCAAATGATATGCAATGGATGTTGTGCTCCTAAATGTGCCACATCAACGACCTGAGAGAAAACATGCAAAAGTCAGTACAAGACTGGTGAGTTCACAGGTTTATCAGAAAACAGTAAGTATCAGTAATGAAATTCCCAGATTTAGTAATCATAGCATATAATGGGTAGCTAGTCCATAACAATCACTATGTGTATGAAGTCGCGACCGAGCTGACATGTAATCAATAGTAATAAAGTAGGTCCGGCTGTGGATTCCCCACCATAACACTGTAAAACAGGATAATCATTCACCCGTTTGACCTCCAGTTGTCACACCCTCAAATTCCGGATCTGGAATTTATCACGAAGAAGTGAACAAACAGGATCAAACACATTAGTCACACATGAGATGCAGTTATCTATATGATGAATTTTAGATAATCATTCCATTATATTCGGAGTAATAAATATTATACGTATCGGAAATAAAAGATAGATTGTTTCTTAACTATATGTCTAATCATATCTCAAATAATAAGCAATATGTATCTTGAGCTCTTATATGATCCTACGTGCATGTCCATAAGCTCCTAGTAGATACCTGAGAAAACATGTAAAATCAAGTGTCAACACAGGGTTGGTGAGTTCATAGGTGAGTAAAACATAAATGATAAACCATTAATTATCATCAAGTAGGATTTACTGTAAAAGTGTGAGTATAAACTACCCACTGGTATCACTTTGTATATAAATAGCCTGTCGGAACCCTTTATAAGGTGAACCCGCTATCCCACATACTAACTAAGTACAAACCAACAAATCCTTCACATAGGAATTGCCCATGTATCATAGTTTATTATCCTTTTTATGTGTATATTATATTAGTTATAATAAATTCAAATCAGAGGGAGCAAATCCTCCTTTACATTTATCCTCATATGGGTTGTAAGTGGAACTATAATGACAAACTTTACATAGTGCACATCTACCTTCTCAACACAAAACAGTCATCCCGAATGACTTATAAGATCTTTGTGCATCTTGGTAAGGACCACATGTCCAAACCTTTGTGGGGGTAAGTCACACCCCGATAGTACTATCCAAAAGATCCCTGCCTTGTTAATAGTCCAGTATACAGAGAAGGGTTTTCATTGTAACCATATGTAATCATATATGTGATCAATTATTATTTAACATAATACACAAAAATAATTTGAAAGGTCAATTTCAACATGTATTCCTCCCCAAAATATTTAAATGATTAAAAAGGGGAATAGTTAAGTATGAACTCACCTCAGTTCTCATGTGGTGTTGACAAGCTAGTAAATTCCTCCTAAGGAATTATAATTCACATAAGCAAATAGATACAAATCCATAACCTAAATAAGTTAGATCTTGAACCTGGAGTTCAATTTATCTAGGGTTTGATTTTCTAGGATTTGTTATAACATATAATTAAATCATTTAATTATTTTTGTTAATTCTTTAATAACTAAAGATTTGCATTTCATAAAATTTGATTAATTTAATAATGATTTTAATATTATTATGTTCTAAATAAATTTTAGACATTATTTACATATGTATGTTTGTATTTAATTTAGTAAGATGTATGGCCCCGTTCCCGGGCACCTCACAGTTGGTCATTCATCACGCATAAAACATTTCAAAACGTACATTTATCTTGTAGCGGAATTTAAAACATTCATTTATATCTAAAAACATGTCATTTCATAACATTACAATATTCGTTTTCATCTCAAAATACATTGACATGTCGAAATATGGATGCCAGCCTCAAGAGCTGAGTAGTCGCTCCGTGCCATCCTCAGGAACATACCTGCCAACTGGAAACATATCAAAGTCAGCGTTGCTGAGTGAGTTCTAGTTTTATAATAAAACATACTTTCTTTCTTTAAAATCGTTCTTACATACATGCAATCACGCGTCATACGTACATACACATAGATAACCTCATTATTATCTTCTTTTCTCATTCATTCTTTATCTTTAACTTCCATTCATTCTCTGTCTTTTACTTCAATCTGGATCCGGTCACACTGTACCCTCTTCATGGCACACAGCCATGATTACTGAGGTCGAGTGACAAGGATCCCGTTCCTTACGTTATCACTATGTTCCTCCCGTTCATTATTTTCATTCGTTCGTTCTTTAGCTTTCAGTACGTTCATTATCTTTCGTTCGTTTCATACTTTCTTTCTTTCACAATTATCTCTCTCTCATTCATCAACTCACGCGATACTCCCGACTCATGTTCGAAGACTGATACTGTGCCGGGGCCTGCTCACAAACCCCCGACTCATGTCCGAAGACTGACACAGTACCGGAGCACACGATACGTTCCTCATTCATCTCATCTCACTCTCACGCACTACTCCCGACTCATGTCCGAAGACTGATACTGTGCCGGGGCCTGCTCACAAACCCCCGACTCATGTCCGAAGACTGACACAGTACCGGAGCATGCAATCCTCTACTCATCCAACTAGATCCTATCTCATGCAATATCCCCGACTCATGATTGAAAGCTGATGTTGTGCCGGGGCCTGCTCATAAACCCCCGACTCATGTCCGAAGACTGACACAGCACCGGGATACATAACAAAGATCCCGTTGAGTCAATCATCTGGATTAAACTCCATCCAAGTCTGTTGCAACACAAAGTTGCTCACCTCACTATCTCGTCCCATGCCATACCCCCGACTCATGTCCGAAGACTGATACTGTGCCGGGGCCTGTTATACAAACCCCCGACTCATGTTCGAAGACTGACACAGTACCAGAGTACGCAATAAGGACCTCTTTTGAGTTGTTGCGACACAGAGTCGCTCATCTCATACATACGCTCACTAGCTTTACGTTCGTTCATTCATACGTTAATGCATGCATTCGTTCATCATGTTCCTCTTTTATTATCTTTCACTTTACGTTACATAATACTTTTCATTTCATTCACTAATCATAACACGTAAAGTCATGGAAAAGATAAACATACATCGACACTAGGAACATCGGCATTACCAGTCATCAGTCATTACTATCATACAGGGCTACATCATACTTAACATACATACATCATGCATATACATGTAATTACTATCATCATCGTGCCCCACGTAACTTCTAAGGCTCGATAGTTATCACACATGTACCTATGGGAGCTATCACATCATTACCTACACTTGCTCTTTTCCCGAAGGCCAGTAATTGCACTATGTCTCTCCTCGTACACAACAGCCCTACTTGGGCGATTGGGCACCCTTCAGTCGCATAGCCTCCATGTGACTGAACACTGTGTGATTGGACCAATGCGGATGATCATCCATGCGGATGAACACCCAATCGTACGAATAGACTCCCTGTCGTGCGGCTAAACACTATACGTATGGGCTTCTATGCGACTGAACCTCAATCGTGCGACTGAACAACCATGCGAATGGACCTATGCGACTGAACTCCCAGTCGCATGACCTATCGTGCGACTAAGTCCCCACTCATACGACTGAGCCTCAGCCGTGCGGTTGAGCTTCAATCATCCTTCAGTCGTGCGGTTGGCCCTCCAGTCGCCTAGCCCTAGCTGGGCAGCGATTGCAGTTCATCCCGAACTGCAGTCGCGACTCACGACCTCCAAATCCTTCCAAACCCGTTTTAAGCCCAAGTTAACCCTCCTAAACCTTAGGGAATCATACTATGACAACATTCAAGCACATACACGTCCAAAATCGCACTCTAAACACACTATACACATACATATTCATACATACACGGGTTAAACACCCAAAACCCAAAAATATAGTTTTCAGATGTGTTCCAGCCCCAAAATCCTTCCAAAACGTATAAAAGAGGGGTCCTAGAACTCACCTTAGTAGCCTCCTCGGTTAGAGCTTCGATTTGACCCGCTATACGTCGATTTTGGCTCACGAACCTGCTTGGACCGAACTGTCTCCTTCTTCTCTCTGATGTTGGCGAGTCTGGGAAGAGTTAGGGATGCCCTCTCCCTTAAATACTACTGTCCAGTCGCCCGAGTTCTCCATGCGACTGGACCTCCAGTCGTCCAAGCTCCATGAGATTGAACACTCCAGTCGTACGATTGAGTCCCAGTCGTGCGGTTGAGCTTCAATCGCATGTCTTCCATGTGATTGGACGCTCCAGTCGCATGACACTCCCAATCGAAATTTCCGGGCGCTACATAAGATTTATAATTAAATTTATAAAATCTAATTTTTATTTATCTTATCAAATAAGTAATGTTTATAAGTTTTAATTTATTATTAATCTACACCTTTAATTAGTACATTTTATAAGAAATAGTCTAAAATAACGCTTATAAATAATTTATGAAATTATAAAATCATTATAATTTCCACAATTATCATGATTTATCCATAATAAAGATAATATAGTGTCCAATAATAAATTAATAATTTAAATTATTATTTAGAGTCCATTTTTATAAAAATAACTATTTATAAATAATATTTTATAAAAATATTAAGGTGTTTTTTTAATAAATAAATTTATAGAAAATTAATTAGGTACTTTTAAATAAGGAGAGTTTATAAAAGTTATTTTTATAATTTTTAGGAATTTTTATATATTTTTTAAAAACTTAAAAAGGCATTAAAAAAATAAGTGAGGTTGCCCGGGGTCGAACCCGGGACCTCAAGGATGTGGCAGTGGACATGGAACCGGTGGACCAAAGGCATACAGCCGCATTAGGTCTCGATTCCATTTAATTTTAAGCACAACCCAATCGAATACCCCAAAGCAAGAAGAACCCTAATTCGATTTGATTCAAATTGATGCCCAAATCGATTATGATAACGAACGGATTCACGGGGCTTTTATTCCCTATGATGAAACGATTACATAGATGTGTTCAATTACCTGTATGCTTTCGAATTGATGCTATACACCACAAAGAACTGTCGCGACAGAGAATGGATTGGTTCGGTTTATTTGTGTGTTTTCGTGTGAAATGGACATCGATGGAAGCTTATAAATGATTAAACGATCGTTAGTGCGCCATTACTTTGATCATTATTAATGTTCAGTGCGATTTGTGGCTTGGAAAAGTGGCCGAAAGTGTAGATCGCACTACCGTCTCTATTTTTCTAATTGAAGTGGGGTTTAGTGTTCGAATCACCCACTCGAATGTGTCGGGAAGGTTCGATCGGGTCAAAACCGCGTTATTTTCGGCGGTTTGGTCTCGTCGGAGACACGCCGGAGATCGGCCGGACGGGAGAAGGGTCGACGGGCGGGGCTTTGGGATTTTTAAAGAAATTACACAAATAGCCCCTGCAGTTTATTTGGTTTATTATTTCATGTGTAAAGTTTTAAAACAAGTTTCAAATGTTACATTTTAACCCAAAACTTTTAGGGTTAGGTTTTAAATAATAAATTTTATTATTAGTGTTGTTATTATTATTATTATTAATGTTATTATCAATATAATTGTTGAAATTAATATCAACGTATTTAAACTTAATTGTTTATAAAATTAACTTTTAATTAATAAAAATACGAGATGTTACAGTTTAAACCCTATAGGTAACGAAATTTTCCGGTTGTCACATCATCCCCCTGTTAGAGGAATTTTCGTCCTGAAAATTAAGATGTACTGGCAACATTCTTGAACAGGCTAGGATACTTGCGCATCATTTCTGTAACAACCTGGATATTTCAGGTTAACCTCGTTTCCATTACCTAACCTCGCGCCACAAATTGTTAGCTAACCGTTCTTATAATCATTTAAGATATTGATGTTAGTATTGTTATTATTATTATGATTATGGATATTATTATTATTACTATTATCAACAACCAACCTACACTTAACCAACCTAAATTAATTTACTAACGTGTAAAATTGTATAATTTTGAAGGACCAAACGTGTGAATTACGAACAAAGCCTTATTAAATATAACCAACTCAATCCCTCTCGGTTCCCCTCATTCGCCCGACCAAAGCTCCCGAAACCCTAACCCATTCTCTAAAGCTCTCTGCCGTCATCACATTCGAAGCCACCACAACAACCGGCCGACCCCTCCCCGGCGGTTTGTGCCATCTAAACCGTGAAAAGCCTTCTTCTGCCTCGTTCGATCCGATAGCAGCCCTCACCACAAACTCGACAGTTTTCTACGTGATCAAACGACACCGCCATCAACAGCTAGTTTCCAACGACGCCCCGTTGTTAGATCGCAGCCTCTCATCTACCGTACGATATGGTTCTTTTCATAATTAGTTTCGGTACATTACGGTTTCGGTTCGGTTTATTATCGCGATTTGGTTCGGTTGCGTTTCGGGTTGCTTGAATGTATGTTTCGGTTTAATTCGCATGACTATATACATATGTGTATGCATATGTTGACCGTGGCTGTATATATGTTTGTATATGTGTGAAGGTAACCATGTATGCATATATGTTGTATGTGCGCCAATGTATAAAAGTATGTATATGTATGTCCGCGTATGTATATGTAGGTTGCGTACGTATTTGAAAGTGGCTGTTTAGGCGCACGGAGGGGAGGCAGAAGATGCGTTTATGTGGGATGCTTTGCTACATGTGTTCTATGCATGTATGTATGTGTTCGATCTTGTGCGATATGTATGTATGTTTCTGTGATGTGAATGTATGTACCCGTAATGCTTCTGCGAAATATATATGTAACTATATATATATGTGTGCGATGTATAAATATTTGGGAGGAGGAGGGCAGAAGCATGAAATATGTGTATGTGTGCTGAATATGTATGCATGGAACAATATGGGAGGATTTAATAATTGTATGTGTATGTTAGTTAGGCATGGAATTGGGATGTGTTCAATCGGGCAGTGAGTGGTGGGGCGCATATGGGATTGTTTATTTGATTTCATGTGCATGAGTTGTATGTATGCATTTAATGTGAAGGTAGGCGCATGAGTGGGTTGGTGCATGAAATTATGTGGTTTGAGGCGCATGAGCATGTTTTCTTTCTAAAACGCATGGGATAGTATGTGTGCATGTGGTTTAGGCACATGAACAAGATTGTAGGCGCATGAGTTCCCTTTTAAATCATTGCGGGCGTATGGGGGTTTTCATGTGTTATGTCTGGTGTGCACGTATGGTTATATATATATATATATATATATATATATATATATATATATATATATATATATATATATATATATATATATATATATATATATATATATATATATATATATATATATAATTATGAGACTGTTATATTTGGAAACTACACAATTGTGAAACTAATAAATAAAATATTATGCGACGTAACACTTCTTTTTATAAAAGGACTTGCAATAAATATTTTTCACAAAATTACATGTGTCTCGCGAATGTGTACGTTCTGTGATGTTAATGCATTGAGTGTGATTGTGTATGAATGAAAATCATAGACAACCGACATCGAACCAAACCGTGATCGCGAAACCGTACGACTCTTACACTCGTAAAGGATGACTAACATTAATTATAATCATACTAAATGGAATTCAGGTTAACAGAAACCTTAACCGTTGCTTGAACATTATTTCTCTGCTGTGCAAACAAGGTGAGTCTTCACGACCCTTTTTACATTCTTTTCTTTTTGGGGGAGAAAACATGCAAATATATTTTATAAATGGTTTTTTAGTATTATTGATATCGCCTGTTACGTTAGTGCAAACATACAAACAGTTCTGACACTCTCGAACCGTTAGTAATGTGTAGCGAGGTAATTCTGAGTAGTACTACCGGGTCTGACAAACCCCACCCGGGCTAGTCGCGCTAGCTTGATTGGAGGTCAAACGGGTGCATTATTGACCTAACATTTGTCACTGTCTGGTGAGACGTGACGGGGAAACAACAAACATATAGGACATGCAAACAGTCAGCTTCGGTTTGAAACGCTAAGTAACATGATTATAGGCTAGCTACCTATCGATATACTTTAATTACTATACCATTCGAACAGTTACAAACATTTTTATCTGTGATAAAACCTGTGAACTCACCAACTTTATGTTGACACACTTTAGCATGTTTTCTCAGGTAACAGGAATGCTTAATCTTATGATGCACAATTAAGGAACGCACTCAGGACATTCATTCATCAGATCCATTTATTTTGCATTAGACATTGTTTTGACTTAGCATTTCAGACTTTCAGTATTGTTTACATTTCGTTTATTCGCTTCCGCACTGTTATTCATTTCTTTTACGTTACTCTGATTTAAGTCAAACGTTTATTTTTAAACTCATATAGTGTCGTTTGATATGAGCGTGTCTAAGATCCTGGTATGTCACACGCCTAACGGTAAAACCCGTTTGTGGAAATTGAGGGTGTGATAGATTGGTATCAGAGCCACTGGTTATAGAGAACTAGGATTGCATTTGCATCTAGACTATAGCCTTAGACACAACACTAGTATTGCACAGACACTCTTACATGATTGCAACTATTGTACGAACATTCTCCCGTCATGGTAACACTACATTACTGAACGATCAAACATTATCCGCACTATCCATGTCACCTGTATCATCCTCGACTAACAGAGGGGCGGAGAGTCCCGCTCGCTTACTTCCAACACCTAAACTTGTTTCTTCACTCATGGAGTTGAAGCAACGACGATTTGAACCTAACATTACCACTTCGGAACACGAAACTCTTCTAACACACACGACAAACCTAACGATGACGAACAAGGAGAACAACTCACATTACTTTTCCAACTCTATTGTACTTGTTTCTACTTCCAACATGCCCTATCATCTTCACTAGTCTGAACAGCAAACGTGGGACAACCAAGGGATTTGAAGTCTATCAGGGGATCAGACTTGGACATGTAGACGCTTAGAGTTTCATAGGGAAAAGGCCAAATCGCCTTGATTCCACATTGTTAACTTAACCGGATCCTTTGTACAACCTTAGTTATTTGACCCTCGGTATAATAAATATATCTTTGATACCTCTATCATTGATAACACTCAGTACATGATAAGGTATGTTATCACGAATGAGAGGAACCATGGGTGACCATGCAAAGCAAATTAGAATCACGGGTGCACACGTAATTGTAATTTGTCGTGCATGAGAATTCTGGCAACTCTATTGGGTGATAACGATCATAATCAGTACAAGTTTTCATTTCTATACTTGGAGGCATGAGGTCTCGGTTCTCATAAAACCTCACTATTGATATGCAAACAAATTCTTCATTCCTACTAGTATGAAACAATTTATTTTTATCAATAATTATTATTCGATTAGTGACTATTATGTATTGTGAATTGAAGAATCATGTCTGGAAGAAGACCTGGACGCCCGAGTGGACGAGGAAACATCAACATGACTCAAGCTGAATTGGATGCCATCATCAATGAGTGTGTAGCTGACGCACTTGCAGCTTATGAGCAGGCCTACAATCAGAACCAGAACAACCAAAATCCGAATCAAGGAGGTCCAACTATCTGTACCTTCAAGATGTTTATGGACTGTAAGCCTCACTCTTTTAGTGGTTCTGAGGGTGTTGTCACACTACTTCGCTGGCTGGAGAAGCTCGAGTCAGTGTTCGCCATGTGCAACTGTCCTGCTGGAAGTCGTGTCAAATACACCTCTGGCACACTGGAAGGACCAGCTTTGACATGGTGGAACTCACAAGTCCAGACTTTAGGATTTGATGCTGCTAACGGTATGCCTTGGGATGATTTCAAAATACTAATGAAGGAAGAATACTACCCCAGAAACGAAGTCCAGAAACTAGAAACGGAGTTTTGGAATATTAAGATGGTTGGTTCTGACATTAAGGAATATACGACTCGTTCACACGAGTTAGCTGTTTTATGTCCTCAGATGGTGACCACGGCTTACAAACGGATTGAGAAGTACATTGATGGTCTAGCTCCTCAAATCCAAGCTAGTGTTATGGCTGTTGATCCTGTCACCATTCAGCAGGCTATCCGGCTAGCTCACAAGCTCACTGATCAGGCAGTGGCATAGGGTACCTTGCCTAAACGTGGCGCTGCATCTGGCTCATCTGACAATAAGCAAAAGTGGAATGGTACTACTAACAAGTCCTCAAACTCCAACAACAACCAACAACAGCAGTTTAGAAAGTTTGATTCATCTAGAAGCTTCACAAACAATAATCAGAACAACAACAACAATGGTCAGGGATCGAGCAACTACACGGGCAAGTATCCAAAATGCAACAAGTGCAACTTTCATCATCATGGCTAGTGCGATCGACTCCATTGTCAAAGGTGTGGAAAGATGGGCCATGCTGCTAAAGACTGCAGGGGTGAACTGATGACTCAACAACAACCCCAGCAACAACTCCAGGGCGGAGTGACTAGAGGCTGTTATGAGTGTGGTAAGGAGGGCCACTACCGGAAGGATTGTCCACAACTGAAGAATGGAAACAGGGGCAATAATGGAAACAACAACAATGGAAATGGCGCCAAAGGTAGAGCTTTCGTGATTGGTTCTGGCGAGGCGAGGAACGATCAAAACGTAGTTACCGGTACGTTTCCTCTGAACGATTGTTTTGCTTCTGTGTTATTCGATACCGACGCTGATAAGAGTTTTATATCTACTAAGTTTAGCAAGCTTTTAGATGTAACCTTGACTGAAATGAACCCTAGTTATACGTAGAACTAGCTGATGGTAAAATAATCGAGGCAACTCACATTCTTAAAGGACGTAAATTAGAGCTATCAGGACACAAAATTGAGATAGACCTTATGCCTGTTACACTTGGTAGTTTTGACGTAGTCGTCGGCCTGGATTGGTTATCTAAAAACCAAGCCGAAATTTTCTGTCGTGAGAAGATCGTTCGTGTACCACTCCCTAGTGGTGAAGTCTTATCCGTTCAGGGTGAGAAAATGGTGTAGTTTCTAGCATCATTTCGTATATGAAAGCCCAAAAGTGCTTACGCAAAGGCCATACCGCTATCTTAGCTATGATCACAGAGAAGACCACCGAAGAAAAGAAGATTGAAGATATCCCTATCGTTCGTGACTTTCTTGAAGTTTTCCCTAAAGACTTACCTGGTCTTCCCCCGCATCGTCAAGTTGAGTTCCAGATTGATTTGATGCCTGGAGCCGCACTGATAGCTAGATGGTTGGGAAGGAGAACTAAAGTCTCTTTATAAGGGGCTGGATACCTTCCCCAATATGATGCGTTTTAAAATCGTGAGGTTGCGGCCAAAGCGGACAATATCACGTTGCGATTTGCCTGGGTTGTTACAGTTGGTATTAGAGCCAGGGTCAGGCCGTTGTGCCAGCGAGGACGCTGGGCTCCCTTAGGGGGTAGATGTAACATCCCACATCAGTTGGGAAGGAGAACTAAAGTCTCTTTATAAGGGGCTGGATACCTTCCCCAATGTGACGCGTTTTAAAACCGTGAGGCTGCGGCCAAAGCGGACAATATCACGTTGCGATTTGCCTGGGTTGTTACAACTTACCTGGTCTTCCCCCGCATCGTCAAGTTGAGTTCCAGATTGATTTGACGCCTGGAGCCGCATTGATAGCTAGAGCACCATATCGACTAGCACCAAAGGAACTGCAAGAACTGTCTACGCAACTGCAAGAGCTCTTGGATAAAGGATTCATCAGACCTAGCTCATCACCGTGGGGAGCCCCAGTCCTGTTTGTCAAGAAAAGGATGGGACTTTTCGCATGTGTATTGATTATCGTGAGCTGAACAAAGTGATGGTTAAGAACCGTTATCCTTTACCTCGCATTGACGATTTGTTTGACCAACTTCAAGGGTGAAGCTTCTATTCGAAGATAGATTTGAGATCAGGATATCATCAACTAAGAGTCCGAGAGGAGGACATATCAAAGACGGCATTCAGAACTCGATACGGTCAGTTTCTAGTAATGCCATTTGGTCTGACTAATGCACTAGCGGTTTTCATGGATCTCATGAACCGAGTGTGAAAACCCTACTTGGACAAGTTTGTTATCGTTTTCATTGATGACATTCTGATTTATTCAAGGAACAATGAAGAGCACGAGGAACACCTTCGACTGATCTTGGAATTACTTAAACAAGAACAGCTATACGCCAAATTCTCGAAGTGTGACTTCTGGATTCGGGAAGTCCAATTCTTGGGTCATGTAGTCAACGAGAAGGGCATACATGTCGACCCAGCAAAGATAGAAGCTATCAAGAACTGGGCTACGCCAAAGACTACAACGGAGGTACGACAATTTCTTGGATTGGCTAGATATTACCGATGATTTATCGAAGGGTTTTCGAAGATCGTTCAACCGCTTACAACGTTGACTCAAAAAGGCACTGTGTACAGTTGGGGTGACAAGCAGGAATCAGCATTCCAGTTCTTAAAACAGAAACTCTGCACGGCACTGATATTGTCCTTACCCTAGGGAACCAAGATTTTGTGGTGTATTACGATGCTTCTATTCAAGGTCTCGGTTGTGTGCTAATGCAACGCAAGAAGGTGATCGCATACGCTTCCCGACAGCTAAAGGTTCACGAGAAGAACTACACGACATACGACTTAGAGTTGGGAGCCGTTGTGTTTGCTCTCAAGATATGGAGACATTACTTGTACGATACCAAGTGCACTATTTACACTGATCACAAGAGTCTCCGGCACATCTTTGAACAAAAGGAGCTGAACATGAGACAACGACGTTGGGTCGAGTTGTTGAACGACTACGACCGTGTGATCAAGTATCATCCGGGCAAGGCTAATGTAGTAGCAGATGCCTTAAGTCGAAAGGAGACACCTAAGCCGAAGCGAGTTTGAGCATTGCAACTCACCATTCACACTGGATTACCTGATCAAATACGTAATGCTCAACTTGAAGCTTTGAAAGACGAGAACCTGAAAGCCGAATCACTACAAGGCATGGAGAAACAATTAGAGGTCAAACCTGACAGAATTCGTTACTTCATGGAACAAATATGGGTTCCTTTCTATGGAGACCTACGAGAGCTCGTAATGGATGAAGCTCACAAGTCACGATATTCTATTCATCCTGGTTCGGATAAGATGTATCAGGATTTGAAGACCCTATACTGGTGGCCAAATATGAAAGCTGGTATTGCCACTTATGTAAGCAGATGTTTAACCTATTCTAAGGCTAAGGTGGAATATCAAAGGCCATCCGGTTTGCTCCAACAACCGAAAATTCCAGTATGGAAGTGGGAACAGATATCAATGGATTTCATCACGAAACTTCCTCAGACGCCCAGCGGATGCGATACCATTTGGGTGATTGTAGATAGTTTGACGAAATCCGCACATTTTCTGGCAATCCGGGAGACTGACCGAATGGAGAAGTTGACTCGTATCTACCTAAGGGAAATAGTCTCTCGGCACGGTGTGCCAATTTCCATCATCTCCGACCGTGACGCTCGATTCACTTCACACTTCTGGCAATCTTTACAACGATCATTGGGTACACGGTTAGATATGAGCACTGCATATCATCCTCAGACTAACAGCCAGAGTGAGCGTACGATCCAGACTTTGGAAGACATTTTACGCGCTTGCGTGAATGATTTCGGCAGTAGTTGGGAAACTCACTTACCGTTAGTTGAGTTTTCTTACAATAATAGCTATCACACATCGATCAAAGCTGCTCCATTTGAGGCACTGTATGGGCCTAAGTGCCGATCACCTATTTGTTGGGAGGAAGTTGGAGAAAGTCAACTTACCGGTCCTGAACTCGTGCACGAGACAACTGAGAAGATCGTGCAGATCCGTAACCGTATGGCAGCAGCACGTGACCGACAAAAGAGTTACGCTGATAAGCGTCGTCGACCGTTGGAATTTCAAATTGGCGACACGGTACTTTTGAAAGTGTCACCTTGGAAGGGTGTAATTCGTTTCGGGAAACGTGGAAAACTAAACCCTAGATACGTGGGACCGTTTGAGATTGTCAAACGGGTTGGCCCCGTAGCCTATCAGCTGAACCTACCCGAAGAACTCAGTGGAGTACACGATGTGTTCCATGTTTCAAACCTAAGGAAATGCCTTGCAGACGAGACTCTCTTCGTTCCGTTAGAAGAGATACACGTGGATGAACAACTACGTTTCGTTGAAGAACCAGTGGAGATCATGGATCGAGAAGTCAAAATCCTAAAGCGCAACAAGATCCCCATTGTGCGCCTTAGATGGAACTCGAAGTGTGGACCAGAATTTACCTCGGAATGTGAGGATCAAATGAAGAAGAAGTACCCACAACTGTTCAACGATCAGACACCTACTTCATAAGGTATTCATTCTTGAGATATCTTTTCATTAAATTTCGAGACGAAATTCCCTTCAACAAGGGGATGATGTCACGGCTCTGTCAAAACCTTACAACCCACACGTTATAAATCGTTGAATCTCATGTAATTAACTGAACCTAATATTCTAATTTTCGGGACGAAAATTTCTTCAACAAGGGGATGATGTGACAACCTGGATATTTCAGGTTAACCTCGTTTCCATTACCTAACCTCGCCCCACAAATTGTTAGCTAACCATTCTTATAATCATTTAAGATATTGACGTTAGTATTGTTATTATTATTATGATTATGGATATTATTATTATTACTATTATCAACAACCAACCTACACTTAACCAACCTAAATTAATTTACTAACGTGTAAAATTGTATAATTTTGAAGGACCAAACGTGTGAATTACAAACAAAGCCTTATTAAATATAACCAACTCAATCCCTCTCGGTTCCCCTCATTCGCTCGACCAAAGCTCCCGAAACCCTAACCCATTCTCTAAAGCTCTCTGCCGTCATCACATTCGAAGCCACCACAACAACCGGCCGACCCCTCCCTGGCGGTTTGTGCCATCTAAACCGTGAAAAGCCTTCTTCTGCCTCGTTCGATCCGATCGCAGCCCTCACCGTGAACCCGGCAGTTTTCTACGTGATCAAACGACACCGCCATCAACAGCTAGTTTCCAACGACGCCCCGTTGTTAGATCGTAGCCTCTCATCTACCGTACGGTATGGTTCTTTTCATAATTCGTTTTGGTACATTACGGTTTCGGTTCGGTTTATTATTGCGATTTGGTTCGGTTGCGTTTCGGTTGCTTGAATGTATGTTTCGGTTTGATTCGCATGACTATATACATGTGTGTATGCATATGTTGACCGTGGCTGTATATATGTTTGTATATGTGTGAAGGTAACCATGTATGCATATATGTTGTATGTGCGCCAATGTATAAAGTATGTATATGTATGTCCGCATATGTATATATAGGTTGCGTACGTATATGAAAGTGGGTGTTTAGGCGTACGGGTGGGGAGGCAGAAGATGCGCCTATGTGGGATGCTTTGCTACGTGTGTTCTGTGCATATATGTATGTGTTCGATCTTGTGCGATATGTATGTATGTTTCTGCGATGTGAATGTATGTACCCGTAATGCTTCTGCGAAATATATATGTAAGTAAATATATAGTCTGCGATATATAAATATTTGGGAGCAGGAGGGCAGAAGCATGAAATATGTGTATGTGTGCTGAATATGTATGCATGGAACAATATGGGAGGATTTAATAATTGTATGTCTATGTTAGTTAGGCATGGAATTGGGATGTGTTCAATCGAGCAGTTAGTGGTGGGGCGCATATGGGATTGTTTATTTGATTTCATGTGCATGAGTTGTATGTATGCATTTAATGTGAATGTAGGCGCATGAGTGGGTTGGTGCATGAAATTATGTGGTTTGAGGCGCATGAGCATGTTTTCTTTTCTAAAACGCATAGGATAGTATGTGTGCATGTGGTTTAGGCACATGAACAAGATTGTAGGCGCATGAGTTCCCTTTTAAATCATTGTGGGCGTATGGGGTTTTTCATGTGTTATGTCCGGTGTGCACGTATGGTTATATATATATATATATATAATATATATATATATATATATATATATATATATATATAATTATGAGACTGTTATATTTGGAAACTACACAATTGTGAAACTAATAAATAAAATATTATGCGACGTAACACTTCTTTTTATAAAAGGACTTGCAATATATATTTTTCACAAAAATACATGTGTCTCGCGAATGTGTACGTTCTGTAATGTTAATGCATTTGAGTGTGATTGTGTATGAATGAAAATCATAGACAACCGACATCGAACCAAACCGTGATCGTGAAACCGTACGACTCTTACACACGTAAAGGATGACTAACATTAATTATAATCATACTAAATGGAATTCAGGTTAACCGAAACCTTAACCGTTGCTCGAACATTATTTCTCTGTTGTGCAAACAAGGTGAGTCTTCACGGCCCCTATTTTACATTCTTTCCTTTTTGGGGGAGAAAACATGCAAACATATTTTATAAATGGTTTTTTAGTATTATTGATATCGCATGTTACGTTAGTACAAACATACAAACAGTCCTGACACTCTCGAACCGTTAGTAATGTGTAACGAGGTAATTCTGAGTCGTACTACTGGGTCTGACAAACCCCGCCCGGGCTAGTCGCGCTAGCTTGATTGGAGGTCAAACGGGTGCATTATTGACCTAACATTTGTCACTGTCTGGTGAGACGTGACGGGGAAACAACAAACATATAGGACATGCAAACAGTCAGCTTTGGTTCGAAACGCTAAGTAACATGATTATAGGCTAGCTACCTATCGATATGCTTTAATTACTATACCATTCGAACAGTTACAAACATTTTTATCTGTGATAAAACCTGTGAACTCACCAACTTTATATTAACACACTTTAGCATGTTTTCTCAGGTAACAGGAACGCTTAATCTTATGATGCATGATTAAGGAACGCACTCAGGACATTCATTCATCAGATCCATTTATTTTGCATTAGACATTGTTTTGACTTAGTATTTCATACTTTCAGTATTGTTTACATTTCGTTTATTCGCTTCCGCACTGTTATTCATTTCTTTTACGTTACTCTGATTTAAGTCAAATGTTTATTTTTAAACTCATATAGTGTCGTTTGATATGACCGTGTCTGAGATTCTGGTATGTCACAGGCCTAACGGTAAAACCCCGTTTGTGGAAATTAAGGGTGTGACAATTTCGTCCTCTCGTTCCCAAGTGAACTCAGGACCACGCCGGGAGTTCCACCGAACTCTGACAATCGGAATCTTGCTATGCTTTAGTTGTTTAACTTCCCTATCCATGATTTCAACTGGTTCCTCGACAAATCTGAGTTTCTCATCTACTTGCAGTTCCTTTAAAGGCACAACCAGTGATTCATCGGATAAACACTTCCTTAGATTGGATACGTGAAAAACATTATGCACACCACCAAGTTCAGCAGGTAGATTTAATTTATAGGCTACTGGGCCGATCCTTCTGACAATTTCAAAAGGCCTCACGTAGCGAGGGTTCAATTTCCCTCGTTTCCCAAAGCGTATAACTCCCTTCTAGGGAGATACCTTTAGCAAAACTTTATCTCCTTCCTAAAATTCAAGTGGCTTGCGGCGTTTATCAGTGTAGCTTTTCTGGTGATCCCTGGCAGCAGCCATGCGTTCTCTTATCTGGACAATTTTCTCATGAGTTTCAAAGATCAATTCTGGGCCAGTAAGTTGAGTATCTCCAACTTCTGCCCAGCAAAGCGGTGATCTACATTTACGTCCATATAAGGCCTCGAATGGTGCCGCCTTGATGCTCGAATGATAACTATTATTATATGAGAACTCTACTAAAGGTAGATGACCTTCCCAGTTCTTTCCAAAATCAATAACACCAGCCCTAAGCATATCCTCAAGAGTCTGTATGGTTCTTTCACTTTGGCCATCAGTCTGAGGGTGATAGGCTGTGCTCATATCTAGGCGTGTGCCTAGAGCTTTCTGAAGTTTATCCCAAAGATAGATGTAAATCGTGCGTCACGATCAGAGATGATAGACACTGGCACTCCGTGTCTAGAGATAATTTCTTTGATGTAAATCCTTGCAAGCTTCTCCATCTTGTCTTTCTCACGAATGGGTATGAAATGAGCTGATTTGGTGAGACGGTCAATAATAACCCAAATGGTGTCATTGCCCGTCTGAGATTTGGGTAAGCCACTGACGAAATCCATGGTTATCATTTCCCACTTCCACACGGGAACTTCTAGTTGGGTCAACATTCCTGAAGGCTTTTGGTATTCGACCTTGAATTTAGAACAAGTCAAACACTTTGAGACATAAGTCGCAATATCTGCCTTCATTCTTGGCCACCAGTAAACAAGCTTCAAGTCGTAATACATCTTATCTGCACCTGGGTGGATAGAGTACCTAGACTTGTGGGCTTCATCCATGATCAAGCTTCTAAGATTCCCGTATAGGGTATCCAAATCCTTTCTGCTATAAAGCGTACTCCATCTGAATGAACTTCAAACTGTTGGTCTAGCCCTCGGAGGTTTTCATCTTTAATGTTTCCTTCATTCAATGCTTCAGTCTGTGCATTCAGAATTTGTGCCGGTAGGTTACTTTGAATGGTAAGTTGTAGGGCTCGTACTCTACGAGTTTTCATATGTTCTTTCCTATGTTCTTTCCTTCTCAAAGCATCAGCCACAACATTTGCTTTACCGGGATGGTGCTTGATGGCACAATCATAATCGTTTAGTAGTTCAAGCCATCTCCTCTGTCTCATATTCATCTCCTTTTGATTATACAAGTGTTGAAGACTCTTGTGGTCGGTATAGATAGTGCACTTAGTATTGTACAGGTAGTGTCTCCATAGTTTAAGAGTAAACACAACTGCTCCTAGTTCTAGATCATGAGTTGCATAGTTCTTTTCATGAGCCTTCAACTGTCTTGAGGCATAAGCTATGACTTTGTCTCGTTGCATCAAAACACATCCCAGTCCCTGAACAGAAGTATCACAGTAGACTACAAAGTCTTCAATGCTGTCAGGTAAGGATAGTATAGGTGCACTGCATAACTTCTATTTCAGTGTTTGAAAAGCAGCCTCTTGCTTAAGTCCCCAATGATATGCTACTCCCTTTTGGGTGAGCATGGTCAATGGTTGGGCTATCTTGGAGAATCCTTTGATAAATCTCCTGTAATAGCCGGCTAGGCCAAGAAATTGTCTAATTTCTGTTGAATTAGAAGGTGTAGGCCAACTTTTGATGGATTCAATTTTAGCTGGGTCTACATGAATGCCATTAGCATCAATCACATGACCAAGGAATTGAACTTCTGTTAGCCAAAAGTCAAATTTTGAGAACTTAGCATAGAGCTCCTCTCTCTTTAGTAATTCAAGGATCAATCTTAGATGTTCCTCATGCTCATGCTCATTTTAGAATAGATCAAGATGTTGTCAATGAAGACAATGACAAACTTGTCTAGATAAGGCTTGCATACACGATTCATGAGGTCCATGAATACGGCAGGTGCATTTGTTAGCCTAAACGGCATGACTGTGAACTCAAAGTGACCGTATCGAGTTCTGAAAGCCGTCTTCATAATATCTTCATCCCTGACTCTCAGCTGATGATAGCCGCTTCTAAGATCTATCTTTGTATAAATGCTTGAACCTTGAAGTTGGTCGAATAAGTCGTCAATACGTGGCAACGGATAACGGTTCTTGATTGTCACCTTATTCAGTTCTTGATAATCAATGCACATCCGAAAGGTTCCGTCTTTCTTCTTTACAAACAACACTGGTGCTCCCCATGGTGACGAGCTAGGTCTGATGAATCCTTTATCCAGGAGTTCCCTAAGCTGGTCAGATAGTTCTTTTAGTTCAGAAGGTGCGAGACGGTATGGTGCCCGAGCTATAGGTGTAGCTCCAGGTGTTAACTCAATTGAGAACACGACCTCTCTTCTAGGGGCAAACCAGGCAGTTCATCAGGAAACACTTCAGGAAATTCCCTGACGACTGGGAAAAGATGAGAATTTAAGAAAACTGGGTTTTTCGATTAAATTCAGCAAGGCACAAGTACTAGGGAAACAAGTCTCTCTTTAGGTTAGGACAAGCGTAGCTTAGATTACCAAATGGAACACGTCAAGGTAATTTGACCCATTTGCCTTAGAGACTTGTGTATTGACCATAGTTTATCACTAATCCCAGAAATCCCCAGGTAAACATAACTGGTCTCGCAATGAAATTTATACGATATGCTTGCCTTAGCCCGAAGGCCTTTTGCCAGGAAATCCAGAATACAGGTGTCTATGTGTCACACAAGTTTATTTGGTTCATAGAATCAAAACCTCGATAAGATTTTCATGGATTAGACATAAAGTCTAAGGAATTGAACCCAGGACGATAAGTGTAGATCCCACATGTCGTTGAGAATAAGTTTAGGAAGTTCATTTATCGGGGAGAGTCAAAGAGTCAAAGTTAAGTAGTTCATTCTTAGTTTCCTTCCTCTAGAATCGTTTGACATTCTCGTTGTAAAAGCATATAACTTCTTAATCCTAGTCGATCTCTAACTAAGAAAATTTACTTTGTGCAACTATTGTGTGTGGCTATAGGATAGATGCAATCCCTAACTCATTATAACCAATGGCTCTGATACCAATCTGTCACACCCTCAAATTCCAGGTCTGGAATTTATCACGGAGGAGTGAACAAACAGGATCGAACAAATTAGTCACACATGAGATGCAGTTATCTATATGATGAATTTTAGATAATCATTCTATTAATATTCAGAGTAATAAATATTATACGTAGAGGAAGTAAAAGATAGATTGTTTCTTAACGATACGTCTAATCATATCTCAAATAATAAGCAATATGTATCTTGAGATCTTATATGATCCTACGTGCATGTCCATAAGCTCCTAGTAGATACCTAAGAATACATGTAAAATCAAGTGTCAACACAGGGTTGGTGAGTTCATAGGTGAGTAAAACATAAATGATAAACCATTAATTATCATCAAAGTAGGATTTACTGTAAAAGTGTGAGTATAAACTACCTACTGGTATCACTTTGTATATGAATAGCCTGTCGGAACCCTTTTATAAGGTGAACCCGCTATCCCACATACTAACTAAGTACAAGCCAACAAATCCTTCAAATAGGAATTGCCCATGTATCATAGTTTATTATCCTTTTATGTGTATATTATATTAGTTATAATAATTTCAAATCAGAGGGGGCAAATCCTCCTTTACATTTATCCTCGTATGGGTTGTAAGTGGAACTATAATGGCAAACTTTACATAGTGCACATCTACCTTCTCAACACAAAACAGTCATCCTAAATGACTTATAAGATCTTTGTGCATCTTGGTAAGGACCACATGTCCAAACCTTTGTGGAAGTAAGTCACACCCCGATAGTACTATCCAAAAGATCCCTGCCTTGTTAATAGTCCAGTATACAGAGAAGGGTTTTGTAAGGCCCCATTCCCGGGCACCTCACATTGGTCATTCACAGCATAAAACATACATATTAATAAATTAAGCAGCGGAATTAAGTTAGCAAAAACCCTTCATTCATTTTAAACACTGTTGTTAAGCAATACATTCTAGTTCATAAGTCACAAAATAATTAGTCGAATGAATTACAAAACAACAGTATCGTCAAAACATAAATGGATGTCAGTCTTGCCCGCCGTGTAGCCATCCCCGTGTGCCATCCACAGCAACCTGTTACCTGCCAACTGGAAAATACATAAAAGTCAGCGTTGCTGAGTGAGTTCTAGTTTTGTAGATTAAAATACTTTACTTTTCATTTCAAGGAAAACCTTTCTTTACTTATATGCGGTCACACAAGTACGTACACAGATAATATTATTATTATCTTCGTCGTTCATTCATTAACTTTCGTTCGTGTGCCGTTCATCATTTACATTCATATTCTTTCGTATTCTTCCTTTCATATTAGTTCTTTCATTCGTACGTATCTTACTTTCATTCATTCATACATTACGTACGTTCATACATTCATTTCATTCATACATTCATTGCATACGTACGATCATTTCTTTCATTCATACGTTCATTACATTCTTTCGTACGTTCATTCATTTCATTCATACATTCACATTACGTTCTTTCGTACGTTCATTTCATTACTTCTGGTAACATGTACAATACCCCGAACATTGTGCACGAAGCTGGTGCTGGACCTGTGGTGATCACCACGAACATTGTGCACGAAGCTGATCCAGTCACCTGAGGTAAGTACATGCACCACTTATCTTTCATTTATCGTATGTTAGCCAAGTCTGTTGCAGCACACGGCTGCTCACCTCAGTGACAAATCTCATGATTTGCCTGCTAACCGAGTCTGTTGCAACACGTAGTTGCTCACCTCATTATCAATCTCAAAGATTGACCCTGTGTGCATCCTTCGGGGTAGCTAACCCGCATCACAGTTGAGCTAACACCTGCCAGGGGTGTGCACCTCCATTTATTTGCTTGCAAGCCTTTCTTACGTTCATTTACATTCCCTTCTTCTTTACCATTAATCTTTTACTTTATTAATGATAATACTTCTTCGTTAATTCTTAAACATTCTTTGTCATTTCATACCATACTTAACAATATTTAAATATTAAAATTGTTAACAATAATAATATACTGATAATAGTATCAGTAATAATAAGGGTTAGTCATTCATCATCATTACATGCATAAAGCATCATCATTAATTAACCCTAGTCATTAATCATGCGAAACCCTACTGCACAAACTCCAAGAAAATTCTGTTAAATAAATTCTAAGTGTTTGGGCGTATGAGCACTGTTCAGTCGTATGAGCCCTGCTCAGTCGTATGAGCCCTGCTCAGTCGTATGAGCCCTACTCAGTCGTATGAGCCCTGCTCAGTCGTATGAGCCCTGCTCAGTCGTTTCATCCCCCAGACTTAGGAAATTTTTTCCTAGTCATACGACCACTGTTCAGTCGTTTAACCCCCATACTTATAAAATTTCTACTGGTCATACAACCACTGTTCAGTCGTTTAACCCCATACTTAGAAAATTTCTACTGGTCATACGACCACTGTTCAGTCGTTTAACCCCCATACTTAGAAAATTTCTACTGGTCATACGACCACTGTTCAGACATATAACCCTTAAAATATTTCTAAGGCAAATTTCATGGGCCGTATAAGCACTATTTAGACATATTACCTTGTACTTGGTTTTCAATGTCAAAATCTCAGACATATGACCACTATTTGGTCTTATTAGTCGTATTAGCAGCCTGTTCATGTGTCTATTTCATATTCCAGTCCCCAAACATCATAATACCTAGTTTTAAACATATACATACAATACCAAACATAAACTTAGCATAAACATAAACATTCATTCATCCCAAAACATACTCTACGAACATATACATGTACATAACATACGGGTATCATACCCAAATTCATGAAAACATACACACATGCATTTTCCAGCCCCAAATCATTTTAAAAACGAGTAAAAAGGGGTCTAGAAACTCACCTTAGTTGTCTTCGGGTTTACACTCTTCACCCGAGCTACTTCAAATAGTTCCAATCACTTAGAAACCTTCTTAACACGCATTTGAACACATAGAAACACATATAAGCATTTAACCGAGGCTAATTTAGCCAAGAACAACTTAAAAACATTAAACCTTACCTAAAATTCGAATTCTTCTTCTTGTTCTTCAAAAACCCGAAAGTTTTACTGTTTTCTCTCTCTAAATGTCCGAAGATGGTGATGATGTGAACAAGAGTGGGAGGCCATACCACCTTTTTATGTAAATAAATATGAACTTACAAAATTGGGCACTTTTGGCCCCTCCCTTAAGTTAACTTTTGTTTTCTTTCCTTTTTCTTTCTACTCTTGTTCTTTTAATTTCTTTAATAAGAAATTACGGGTGTTACAAGTCCACCCCCCTTATATAGGTTTCGTCCCCGAAACCTGTTATTCCTCAAATAGATGTGGGTAATATTGTCTCATCTCCTCCTCAGTCTCCCACGTAGACTCGGATCCCTTCCTGTGCTTCCACTGTACACGCACAAGAGGAACCACTTTATTCCTCAACCTCTTTTCTTTACGATCAATGATTGCCACTGGTTGCTCCACGTAATTGAGCCGTTCGTCTACTTCAATATCCTCCAGTGGAACAATCATATCTTCATCAGCTAAGCACTTCCTCAGATGAGATACATGGAATGTAGGATGAATTCCACTTAAGTCATCTGGCAGCTCAAGTCGATAGGCCACCTCTCCTACTCGTGCGACAATTCGGAAAGGTCCTATGTATCTCGGGCTTAGCTTACCTCGTTTCCTGAATCTAATGATTCCCTTCCAGGGCGAGACCTTCAACATGACTCGGTCACCAACCTTGAACTCTATCGGTCTTCGCCTCTTGTCAGCATACGACTTTTGTCTATCTTTCGCCGCCTTCATGAAGGCTTTGATCTTTTCTAATTTCTCAGTCGTTGCTTCAATCACCTCAACACCTCCCAGTTCCTTCTGCCCAATGTCTCCCCAACATACGGGCGTCCTACATCTCCTACCGTATAACATCTCGTAGGGTGGCATGCCAATACTGGCATGATAACTGTTGTTATACGAGAATTCTGCTAACGGCAGGTGGTTGTCCCAACTTCCTCCAAAATCGATCACGCACGCCCGAAGCATGTCTTCGAGTGTTTGGATCGTCCTCTCATACTGACCGTCTGTCTGAGGGTGATATGCTGTACTAATGTGTAGCCTCGTCCCCATTGCATCATGAAATCTCTTCCAAAACTTGGAGGTAAACCGGGTGTCACGATCAGACACAATAGACACCAGTACACCATGACAAGCTACAATTTCCTGATGAACAGATCCGCCAATCTTTCAGATGAGTACGTTTCACGGATTGGTAGGAAGTGGGCACTCTTTGTCAAGCGGTCAACTATCACCCATATGGCATCATACCCTTTCGGGGTACGTGGTAGCTTCGTAATGAAGTCCATGGTGATGTGCTCCCACTTCCACTCGGGTATATCCAACGGCTGGATCTTCCCGTACGGTTTCTGGTGTTCTGCCTTTACTTGTAAGCAAGTTAGGCATTTACTCACATACTCCACTACGTCACGTTTCATACCCGGCCACCAGTAATCCTTCTTCATATCGTGGTACATTTTGGTAGCACCGGGGTGAATGGAGTATCGAGTCTTATGGGCCTCATCCATGATCTTTTCACGTAGATCCCCGTATCGAGGAATCCACATTCGCCCAAATCGGGTCTTAACACCAAAAGTGTTCTCACCCAATTCCATAACTAGACCCTCATCCTTTCGGAGTTAAGACGATCTTCTTTCAAAGCCTCGTCTTGAAACTCCTTAACCTGTGTCATCACATCAGAGGTCATAATTAGTTGATAAGCCTTTACCCGAATCGGCTCGGGCCTTTCCTTTCGGCTAAGGGCGTCAGCCACCACATTGGCTTTGCCCGGGTGGTAATGGATCTCACAATCATAATCTTTTATCAGCTCCGACCACCGCCTCTGCCTCATGTTTAGGTCCTTCTGCTCGAAGAAGTACTTCAAGCTCTTGTGATCCGTGAAGATGGTGCACTTCGTCCCGTATAGATAGTGCCGCCAAATCTTCAGCGCGAAAACCACCGCAGCTAGTTCTAGATCGTGTGTGGGATAGTTGACTTCGTGGGTCTTCAGCTGTCGAGATGCGTAGGCTATCACCCTTCCACGTTGCATCAACACACAACCTAGCCCAGAATAAGATGCATCTGAATAGACCACTAAGTCTTCATTCCCCTCGGGCAATGTCAAAACAGGAGCTTGTGTTAGTCTTGTCTTCAACTCCTCAAAGGCAGTCTCCTGCTCTCGACCCCATACGAATTTCACGTCCTTACGGGTTAACTTTGTCAAAGGTGAGGCTATCTTGGAGAAGTCTTGAATAAATCCCCTATAATAGCCCGCCAATCCCAAGAAGCTACGAATCTCGGATGGCGTCTTTGGTGATTTCCATTGCATCACAGCCTCAACCTTTGCTGGGTCCACCATGATTCCCTCTGCATTTACCACGTGACCCAGAAATTGCACCTCGCGTAGCCAAAAAGCGCATTTGGAGAACTTAGCATATAGCTTCTCCCTTCTCAAAGTCTCCAACACTTCCCGAATGTGGCCGGCATGCTCTTCTTCATTCCTCGAATAAATCAGGATATCATCGATGAACACAATCACTGATCTATCTAACATTGGCCGACACACTCGGTTCATCAAATCCATAAAAGCAGCTGGCGCATTGGTCAACCCAAAAGACATGACGAGAAACTCGTAGTGACCGTAGCACATCCGAAAAGCTGTTTTAGGAATGTCCTGCTCCTTTACCTTCAATTGATGGTAGCCAGATCGAAGATCTATTCTCGAGAACCAACTGGCACCCTGGAGCTGGTCAAACAAGTCATCGATTCTCGGTAACGGATACCGATTCTTTATTGTCAACTTGTTCAATTCACGGTAGTCGATACACATTCTCATGCTACCGTCCTTCTTTTTCACGAATAAGACCGGAGCAACCCAAGGAGAGATACTCGGTCTAATGAAGCCCTTGTCAAGCAACTCTTGCAGTTGCTCCATCAACTCCTTCATCTCAGTCGGAGCCAATCGATACGGTGCTTTAGCAACAGGTTGGGCACCGGGTATCAAGTCAATTTGAAATTCGATTTCGCGGTCAGGTGGCAATCCTGATAAGTCTTCCGGGAACATATCTGGAAACTCACACACAACCGGAACGTCGGATAATTGTGGTGTTGGCGTTTCCACATCCTTCACATAACATAGGTAGGCGTTGCACCCACGCCTCATGCACTTCCCCGCCACCGCCATCGAAATCACCTTCGGAATCATCGTTACCCGATCACCGTATATTGTCACCAGACTTCCTTCAGATGCCGTCAATCTAATCAACTTCTTTCGACATACGATATTCGCTTCATAGGTTGCCAACCAATCCATCCCTAGTACTACATCAAATCCACCTAGGGGCATCTCATGTAATCTAGCAGCAAACCTATGACCTTCTAACTCTATGGCACAGTCCTCTATCACATCAGTAACTCTAGTGGACTTACCAATAGCGGTTTCTACTTCAAAGGGCTCATCAATGCATTTACTACTAACAGGCAATTTAGCACAGAAAGTAGCAGAAATGAAACTCTTACTAGCACCAGAATCAAATAACACAGAAGCAAGAGTCTGATTTACTAGAAACGTACCTGACACAACATCGGGGTCCGTCCTAGCCTCCTCTCTGGTCATGGTGAAAGCTCTGGCACTCGTCTTCTGCCCTTCAGTCCCGGCCGTCTTCTTTGCCCCGGAACTCTCCACCCTCTATTTCTTGCAATCCCTACTCATATGGCCACTCTCCCCGCAGTTGAAACATCTCGCAGCCTTACAGTCCCTAGCTATGTGACCGATTTCCCACACTTGAAACAGACGTTTAACCCCCACCTACATTCACCACCGTGCTCCTTACCACACTTGTCACATCTTTTGGGTCCCGAGCTTTGTGACCCCACCCCACGGTCATCCCTTCTCGCCTTCTTGTTATTCGGGGTAAAGCCACCACGCCCGAACCGTTTCCCATTCCAGTTCCGGTTAGCACCACCGGCTTTCTTTGCCTCCACCACCATCACTTCCCTCTCGTCATAGAGCCTCCCAGCTAAGTCTACTGCCGACCTAAAGGTGCTCGGTCGGGAAGTAATCAAGTGCCTGCGGATGTCAGCTGGCAGTCCCTGAATGTACCGGTTAATCTTTCGAGATACCGGTGTCACTTGATCCGGCACCAGCCTCGCCATCTCATTGAATTTGGTAGTATACTACTGGTGTGTCATGGTTCCCGCCTCGAGTTGTAGGAACTCCCTCTCAACCTTATCGAGTTCCCTGTGAGGACAAAATTCCTCAATTATCAACTTCTTCAACTCTGTCCACCTCATTTTCCCGATGGCCCTGGAACCCTCAGCTTGGACAATATTGTCCCACCAGCATAGTGCTGAGTCAGTAAAGGAGTGGGTGGCAAACTTCACCTTCTGATCCTCATGGCACTCGCTAATCTCGAGTACCGCTTCCATCTCCCTTACCCTCGGTGAGCGATTGCAGCAGTGCCATTGCCATCGAAAGTCGGGGGCTTGCACCTCTGAAATGCCCCGTAATTGCACCCCTTGGTCGTCACCCCTACTACATCATCCCCTTCCTCATCAGATACTACTATCTCAGGATTCGGTCGTTCCTCTTCTCCCTTGCTTTCCTTTCCAGTCGACCCTCTCCTGTCCTCCTTCTCCTTCCTCTCCTCGTTCCTCATAGCTCGAATAACATCGGTCACTACAGATGGCATAACTGCCTGTAGGACCTGGTGTACCTCATCAGCAATCGCCTCCCTAGCTGAGGCATTCAGACTAGCATTCTCAGTTTCTTCATTCCGGTCAAGAACCTCAGGGTTCACAGGAGTCGTCTTAGGAGCTTTAGCACTGCTCCTAGTCGTACGCGGACGACCTCTACCTCTAGCAGCCTTAGAAGGTTTCTTCCCAGCCATTTTCCTATGCACTATAAGATTCAAACACTAAAACAGTCATTCAAGGAAATAGCTCAGTTTATGTTAAGTATAGTAAGTCCCTAATTACAGTGGTCAGTTGTGATTAGCCACTTACATTACTCTTCACACCCCAAGCACTTCCTATCCTGACTACATCAGCATCTAAATCTACTAAGAACACATAAATCACATAGCACACGCACATAACACTGATTAACTTTTAAGAAAACAATACCTGATGGCACATGGCTACTCGGGATGACATCCCTCTTTCCGTCCCATTCTCAGTTTAAGTTAAGGTTTATTTTTGAAAATTACCCGTTTCACTTAAACTTTAGCTCTGATACCAACATGTAAGGCCCCGTTCCCGGGCACCTTACAGTTGGTCATTCACAGCATAAAACATACATATTAACAAATTAAGCAGTGGAATTAAGTTGGCAAAAACCCTTCATTCATTTTAAACACTGTTGTTAAGCAATACATTCTAGTTCATAAGTCACAAAATAATTAGTCGAATGAATTACAAAACAACAGTATCGTCAAAACATAAATGGATGTCAGTCTTGCCCGCCGTGTAGCCATCCCCGTGTGCCATCCTCAGCAACCTGTTACCTGCAAACTGAAAATACATAAAAGTCAGCGTTGCTGAGTGAGTTCTAGTTTTGTAGATTAAAATACTTTACTTTTCATTTCAAGGAAAACCTTTCTTTACTTATATGCGGTCACACAAGTACGTACACAGATAATATTATTATTATCTTCGTCGTTCATTCATTAACTTTCGTTCGTGTGCCGTTCATCGTTTACATTCATATTCTTTCGTATTCTTCCTTTCATATTAGTTCTTTCATTCGTACGTATCTTACTTTCATTCATTCACACATTACGTACGTTCATACATTCATTTCATTCATACATTCATTGCATACGTACGATCATTTCTTTCATTCATACGTTCATTACATTCTTTCGTACGTTCATTCATTTCATTCATACATTCACATTACGTTCTTTCGTACGTTCATTTCATTACTTCTGGTAACATGTACAATACCCCGAACATTGTGCACGAAGCTGGTGCTGGACCTGTGGTGATCAACCACGAACATTGTGCACGAAGCTGATCCAGTCACCTGAGGTAAGTACATGCACCACTTATCTTTCATTCTATCGTATGTTAGCCAAGTCTGTTGCAACACACGGCTGCTCACCTCAGTGACAAATCTCATGATTTGCCTGCTAACCGAGTCTGTTGCAACACTTAGTTGCTCACCTCATTATCAATCTCAAAGATTGACCCTGTGTGCATCCTTCGGGGTAGCTAACCCGCATCACAGTTGAGCTAACACCTGCCAGGGGTGTGCACCTCCATTTATTTGCTTGAAAGCCTTTCTTACGTTCATTTACATTCCCTTCTTCTTTACCATTATCTTTTACTTTATTAGTGATAATACTTCTTCGTTAATTCTTAAACATTCTTTGTCATTTCATACCATACTTAACAATATTTAAATATTAATATTGTTAACAATAATAATATACTGATAATAGTATCAGTAATAATAAGGGTTAGTCATTCATCATCATTACATGCATAAAGCATCATCATTAATTAACCCTAGTCATTAATCATGCGAAACCCTACTGCACAAACTCCAAGAAAATTCTGTTAAAAAATTCTAAGTGTTTGGGCGTATGAGCCCTGTTCAGTCGTATGAGCCCTGCTCAGTCGTATGAGCCCTGCTCAGTCGTATGAGCCCTGCTCAGTCGTTTCATCCCCCAGACTTAGGAAATTTTTTCCTAGTCATACGACCACTGTTCAGTCGTTTAACCCCCATACTTAGAAAATTTCTACTGGTCATACGACCATTGTTCAGTCGTTTAACCCCCATACTTAGAAAATTTCTACTGGTCATACGACCACTGTTCAGTCGTTTAACCCCCATACTTAGAAAATTTCTACTGGTCATACGACCACTGTTCAGACATATAACCCTTAAAATATTTCTAAGGCAAATTTCATAGGCCGTATAAGCACTATTTAGACATATTACCTTGTACTTGGTTTTCTAAGTCAAAATCTCAGACATATGACCACTATTTGGTCTTATTAGTCGTATTAGCAGCCTGTTCATGTGTCTATTTCATATTCCAGTCCCCAAACATCATAATACCTAGTTCTAAACATATACATACAATACCAAACATAAACTTAGCATAAACATAAACATTCATTCATCCCAAAACATACTCTACGAACATATACATGTACATAACATACGGGTATCATACCCAAATTCATGAAAACATACATACATGCATTTTCCAGCCCCAAATCATTTTAAAAACGAGTAAAAAGGGGTCTAGAAACTCACCTTAGTTGTCTTCGGGTTTACACTCTTCACCCGAGCTACTTCAAACAGTTCCAATCACTTAGAACCTTCTTAACACGCATTTGAACACATAGAAACACATATAAGCATTTAACCGAGGCTAATTTAGCCAAGAACAACTTAAAAACATTAAACCTTACCTAAAATTCGAATTCTTCTTCTTGTTCTTCAAAAACCCGAAAGTTTCTCTGTTTTCTCTCTCTAAATGTCCGAAGATGGTGATGATGTGAACAAGAGTGGGAGGCCATACCACCTTTTTATGTAAATAAATATGAACTTGCAAAATTGGGCACTTTTGGCCCCTCCCCTTAAGTTAACTTTTGTTTTCTTTCCTTTTTCTTTCTACTCTTGTTCTTTTAATTTCTTTAATAAGAAATTACGGGTGTTACAGTTTTTATTGTAACCATATGTAATCATATATGTGATCAATTATTATTTAACATAATACACAAAAATAATTTGAAATTTCAATTACAACATGTATTCCTCCCCAAAATATTTAAATGATTAAAAGGGGGAATAGTTAAGTATGAACTCACCTCAGTTCTCGTGTGGTGTTGACAAGTAGTAAATTCCTCCTAAGGAATTATAATTCACATAAGCAAATAGATACAAATCCATAACCTAAATAACTTAGATCTTGAACCTGGAGTTCAATTGATCTAGGGTTTGGTTTTCTAGGATTTGTTATAACATATAATTAAATCATTTAATTATTTTTGTTAATTCTTTAATAACTAAAGATTTACATTTCATAAAATTTGATTAATTTAATAATGATTTTAACATATCATTATTTTCTAAATAAATTTTAGACATTATTTACATATGTAAGTTTGTATTTAATTTAGTAAGATTTTATAATTAAATTTATAAAATCTAATTTTTATTTATCTTATCAAATAAGTAATGTTTATAAGTTTTAATTTATTATTAATCTACACCTTTAATTAGTATATTTTATAAGAAATAGTCCAAAATAACGCTTGTAAATAATTTATGAAATTATAAAATCTTTATAATTTTCACAATTATCATGATTTATCCATAATTAAAGATAATATAGTGTCCAATAATAATTAATAATTTAAATTATTATTTAGAGTCCATTTTTATAAAAATAACTATTTATAAATAATATTTTATAAAAATTATTAAGGTGTTTTTTTAATAAATAAATTTATAGAAAATTAATTGGGTACTTTTAAAATAAGGAGAGTTTATAAAAGTTATTTTTATAATTTTTAGGAATTTGTATATATTTTTTAAAAGCTTAAATAGGCATTAAAATAAGTGAGGTTGCCCGGGGTCGAACCCGGGACCTCAAGGATGTGGCAGTGGACATGGAACCGGTGGACCAAAGGCATACAGCCGCATTAGGTCTCGGTTCCATTTAATTTTAAGCACAACCCAATCGAATACCCCAAAGCAAGAAGAACCCTACTTCGATTTGATTCAAATTGATGCCTAAATCGATTATGATGACGAACGGATTCATGGGGCTTTTATTCCCCATGATGAAACGATTACATAGATGTGTTCAATTACCTGTATGCTTTCGAATTAATGCTATACACCACGAAGAACGGTCGCGACAGAGAATGGATTGGTTTGGTTTATTTGTGTGTTTTCGTGTGAAATGGACATCGATGGAAGCTTATAAATGATTAAACGATCGTTAGTGCGCCATTACTTTGATCATTATTAACGTTCAGTGCGATTTGTGGCTTGGAAAAGTGGCCGAAAGTGTAGATCGCACTACCGTCTCTATTTTTCTAATTGAAGTGGGGTTTAGTGTTCGAATCACCCACTCGAATGTGTTGGGAAGGTTCGATCGGGTCAAAACCGTGTTATTTTCGGTGGTTTGTTCTCGCCGGAGACACGCCAGAGATCGGCCGGACGGGAGAAGGGTCGACGGGCGGGGGTTTGGGATTTTTAAAGAAATTACACAAATGGCCCCTGTAGTTTATTTGGTTTATTATTTCATGTGTAAGTTTTAAAACAAGTTTCAAATGTTACATTTTTAACCCAAAACTTTTAGGGTTAGGTTTTAAATAATAATTTTATTATTAGTATTGTTATTATTATTATTATTAGTGTTATTATTAATATAATTGTTGAAATTAATATCAACGTATTTAAACTTAATTGTTTATAAAATTAACTTTTAATTAATAAAAATACGATATGTTACAGTTTAAACCCTATAGGTAACGAAATTTTCCGGGTTGTCACACCAGTCATGCTAGCGCGACTAGCCCGGGCGGGGTATGTCAATCCCAGTAGATCTACTAACAATCACCTTGCTATTTGCATATTATCGGTCCGAAGGGCAAAGTATAACAACATAGTATCATGTATATGCAGTATCACAAACCCAATGTAATGTAACGTTTATAAAAACAGTATGTTTCTCTCCCCAAAAAATAGTATAAAGTAAAAGTGGGGCTGTAAACTCACATGGCGTATAAGTATGTATATAAGATGATTAAGTAGGATAATAATCGATGTTCCAATGAACTCCTTCCCAAGGTACCTAAACATGTATATATTTACAAATTTTACGTTAATAATAATGTTAAAGTTCTAACGAGAACTAGGGTTTTAATGGAATTTGGGGTTTTGATAGATAAGTAAAATTAAATAATGGAACCACATATATTTTACTTTAATAGAAAAGGTTATATTATTTATGCAATTTATTATAAAGAAATGATACGAATCTAAATCCCTTGTAATAAAGTTTAAACACAAGGTGTAAATAAGTTTTTATAATTATTTGCAATGAACATGTTTTGACAAAAATAACGTATTGACCAATAATTATTTGCTAATTTTTTTAAAGTACATTTTATTAGAAATAACCTAAATAGTTAGGAGAATAATGTTTTACATAAAAATGTTAAGATGTTTTATTAAATAAATTTCCAGAAATTCATTTGATAACTTTTAAAATAAAGGAAGTTTATAAAAGTTATTTTTATAATTTTTAGGAATTTTATATTTTTTTAAAGGCTGAAAAAGCCCAAAAAATATATGTTGGGGGTAGCCGGGTTCGAACCCGGGATCTCCCGTGTGATATGTGCGCGTGTAACCAGTAAACCAAGGCCGTGGCCGCGGTTTACTTTGGTTTTCTAATCTTTTAAACACCAATTGCAAACCTTCCCCAATTCATATAAACCCTAGATTCTTGGAACCAAAATCGAAGCATCAAACGATGTTGATTCCAAAATTAAACATGGGGCTTTTGTTCTAAATGTTGAAACGAGTATAATGGTGTGTTTAATTACACGAATTGAATTCGAATTGATGCAAAAGGCACCAAGAACAGGTCGCGGCTACTCGATGCTCGATCGATGCCCAAACAATGATGATAATCCAATTCCTTGAACAGGAAGTTTCTAATGATGCTAATGAACGAAAGCCCTCTGTTAATTTCAAGTTAGAAGGGCCGGAGAGTGGTGTTTGAATAGGTTGCAGGTCGCGGGTAACGAGGGTAATCGAAAGTGGTATTTGTGCTTGTTTCAGATGGAATTGAATTTAACAACTGATTAGGATTAGATATACGATTGTTTTGGTTAATTTAATTGCATTATTGTAGGTGTTAGTGCGCGATCGTGGCCAGGTTGTTCGGCCGAAAATGGGGTGGTTGGGTTTGATTCCAGATCGCACTATTCGACTCAGATTTTTAAATTGAAGTGGAACTCGAGTTCGAATCTCCCACGTGAGATGGTCGGTAGTGTTTAATTGAGCTGGAACTGATTAATTTGAGGTGTTTGGTCTCGCCGGAGATACGGCCGGAGATCGGCCGGAGGAACAGGGGTCGACGGGTGGGGGCTGGGTTTAAAAAAAATTACACAAATGGTCCCTGTGAATTCAGATTGTTGTCATTTTATGTTAAAACTTTATTTTAAAGTTTAATTAATGGCAACAACCCCTAACTTAAATCCAATTTTTATACATATTTATTTTCTTAATAATTCTTATAAATTATAATAGAAATTTTAATATTATTATTATTATCATTATCATTATTATTATTATTATTATTATTATTATTATTATTATTATTATTATTGTAATTGTTGAAATTAACATCAACGTATTAAACTTAATTATTTATAAAATTAACTTGTCATAAAAGCCGTGAATAGACCTTATAAGAATTTAACAAGCTTAACGAAAATACGCGATGTTACAGTCTCCCCTGCTTTAGGAAATTTCGTCCCGAAATTTTTTCACGAGGAGGCTGAAACGAAAAGATGAGGGTACTTGGATTTCATTTGGTCCTCACGTTCCCAGGTGAACTCTGGTCCACGCTTAGAGTTCCATCTAACGTGCACAATGGGAATTTTGCTACGCTTTAGTGTTTTGACTTCTCGATCCATAATCTCTACTGGTTCTTCAACGAAACAAAGCTGTTCATCGATTTCCAGTTCTTATAATAGAACAACAAGTGATTCATCAGCAAGACACTTCCTTAGGTTTGACACGTGAAACACATTGTGTATTCCACTGAGTTCGTCAGGTAAGTTCAGTTGATAAGCCACCGGGCCAACCCGTTTGACAATCTCAAACGGCCCCACGTACCTAGGTTTTAGTTTCCCCCGTTTTCCAAAGCGTATTACACCCTTCCAGGGTGAGACTTTCAACGGTACTTTGTCACCAATCTGAAACTCCAATGGCTTACGACGCTTGTCGGCGTAACTCTTTTGTCGATCATGTGCTGCTGCCATACGGTTATGAAATTGCACTATCTTTTCGGTCGTTTCGTGCACAAGTTCAGGCCCTGTAAGTTGGTTTTCTCCCACTTCTACCCAACAGATAGGTGATCGGCACTTACGTCCATACAGTGCCCCAAATGGAGCTGCCTTGATCGAGGTGTGATAACTGTTATTATAGGAGAACTCGATCAATGGTAAATGAGTTTCCCAGCTGGTGCCAAAATCGATCACACAGGCACGCAACATGTCTTCCAGTGTCTGTATTGTACGCTCACTTTGACCATCGGTCTGCGGGTGATACGCAGTACTCATATCCAGCCGCGTTCCAAATGATCGTTGTAATGATTGCCAGAAGTGAGAAGTGAACCGAGCGTCACGATCAGAAATGATAGATATCGGCACGCCATGCCGAGAGACTATTTCCCTTAAATAGATACGTGTCAGCTTCTCCATTCGATCAGTCTCTCGGATTTCCAGAAAGAGTGCAGATTTTGTTAAGCGATCTACTATAACCCAAATGGTATCGCATCCACTGGGAGTCATAGGTAACTTTGTGATGAAGTCCATTGAGATCTGCTCCTATTTCCACACTAGTATTTCCGGTTGTTGGAGTAAACCGGATGGTTTCTGGTGTTCTACCTTAACCTTGGAACAAGTTAGGCATCTGCTTACGTATATGGCTATCTCCGCTTTCATTTTCGGCCACCAGTAAAATTCTTTCAGGTCCTGATACATCTTATCTGAACCTGGATGGATTGAGTAACGTGACTTATGAGCTTCATCCATTATCAGCTCTCGCAAATTCCCGTACTGTGGTACCCAGATCCGTTCCATAAATAATGGATTCCATCAGCTTTAATCTCCAACTGTTTCTCCATGCCTCGCATGGATTCTGCTTTCAGATTCTCCGTCTTCAAGGCTTCAGATTGAGCAGCCTTGATTTGTACCGGTAGGTCAGAGTGGATAGTCATTTGCAATTCGCGCACCCGACGAGGCTTTAGGGTTTCCTTACGACTAAGGGCATCGGCTACCATATTAGCCTTACCCAGACGGTACTTGATCGCACAGTCATAATCATTGAGTAATTCTAACCACCGTCGTTGTCGCATATTCAGTTCCTTCTGGTCATATATGTGCTGGAGGCTCTTATGATCTGTATAGATCGTGCACTTGGTTCCATTTAAGTAGTGCCTCCAGATCTTCAAGGCAAACACTACAGCTCCCAGTTCTAGATCATGCGTTGTGTAGTTCTTCTCATGCACCTTAAGCTGTCTAGATGCATAAGCTATGACTTTGTCACGTTGCATCAATACACACCCCAAACCTGGATGGATGCATCACAATAAACAACAAAGTCATCAGTTCCTTCTGGTAAGGCTAGGATTGGTGCGCTGCAGAGTTTGTCTTTAAGCGCCTGAAACGCTGTTTCCTCTTTGTTGCCCCATTTGTAATTGTTCCCTTATGAGTTAGGGCAGTCAAAGGTTGCGCCAATTTCAAAAACCTTCAATAAACCTCCGGTAATATCCTGCCAAACCATGGAATTATCGCACCTCAGTAGGCGTCTTTGGTGCCGGCCAATCCTTGACTGCTTCAATCTTTGAAGGATCAACATGTATACCCTTTTCATTCACCACATGCCCAAGGAATTGCACTTCACGCATCCAGAAGTCGCATTTTGAGAACTTCGCTTAAAGCTGTTCATTCCTCAGCAATTCCAGTATGGTCCTCAAATGTTCCTCATGATCTTCCTTGTTACGGGAGTAGATCAGTATATCATCAATGAAGACAATGACAAACTTATCCAAATAAGGTTTGCAGACACGGTTCCTGAGGTCCATGAAAACTGCTGGGGCATTGGTCAGCCCAAAAGGCATTACAGTGAACTCGTAATGCCCATAGCGAGTCCGGAACGCGGTCTTGGAGATGTCTTCCTCTCGAACCCTCAACTGATGATAACCCGATCTCAAATCAATTTTGGAATAGTAGCTAATCCTTGCAATTGGTCGAACAAGTCATCAATACGTGGAAGTGGATACTTGTTCTTGATCGTCACCTTGTTCAATTCGCGGTAGTCAATGCACATCCTGAAGGTTCCATCTTTCTTTTTAACGAAAAGCACTAGAGCTCCCCAGGGTGAAGAGCTGGGACGTATGAATCCCTTGTCTAACAATTCTTGCAATTGCTTGGACAGCTCTTGTAGTTTGTTCGTGCCAGACGGTACGGCGCTCGAGCGATCGGAGTCGCTCCGGGTGCTAATTCAATCTGGAATTCCACCTGTCTGTGTGCAGGAAGGCCAGGTAGGTCTTTGGGAAATACCTCGGGAAAGTCTCTTACAACTGGAATATCTTCGACTCGCCTTTCATCCACCTTTGTTTCAGTAACAAGTGCCAACAAGGAAAACGCCCTTTCTTGAGGCATTTCTGAGCCTTCAGATATGAAATGATTCCTACCACAGCACCAACTTTATCACCTTCAACTGTAAGAATCTCATCATCCGAAATGGGTAACTTGATCAACTTCTCCTTGCAATTGATCTCAGCTCTGTTCTTGGATAACCAATCCATTCCGACTACTATATCGAAGCTACTGAGTGTAACCGGAATAAGGTCTATGTGGAAAGTGTGACCAGACAACCTAGCTCATAGTTCTAAGCACTTGGGTTGCCGTTATCGTCCTACCATCGGCTATTTCTATGGTGTACTCAGAAGTCAGGTTAGTAGGTACCATTCCTAGTACTTTGCTAAATTTTATGGATACATAACTTTTATCAGCACCGGAGTCAAATAAAACAGAGGCGTAACATCCATTAATAGAGGATCTACCAGATATCAAAATCCAAAACTATCGGTCGCATGAAAATAAACCTTTTGTCTTGGAATGAAAAGGAAGAGAAATTCAAGGATTTAAAGAAATAGACAAGCTAGAGAATCAGTCCGAATCCGAGGGATTAGCACAAATGTCATGGTTTGAATTTCATCCAATTCGAGGTAAGAGTGAGCACTCATACAAGTAGAATTGAAAGATAGTTTCCACATCAATAGCCATGTTCTATGAAAATCGAAAATTTCTTGCTCACGGTGTAGAAACGATGACTTATACCGACTACAATGTTACCACCCGACCAAATTCACCTGACTTAGCATGCACGACAAATTACAATTACGTGTGCACCCGTAATGGTAATTTGCTTTGCATGATCACCCCGGTTCCTCCTATCAGGCTAACATATCTTGCCAAGTACAGTGGTCATCATGATAGGAGTACCAAATATGTAAGTATTATATCGGGGTCGATCAATCAAAGTATACGAAAGGATCAGTAAAGTTCAGGAAATTCCTAAGTAACCCCTCCCGTGACTCACAGCAACTCGGACCCACCATCCCTGTAGTCGTGAGCTCACAGGGATATGTTAAAGCAAAAGTTTTCAGGTAACCAAAGTTCAGGAAATTCGTAAGTAACCCTTCCCGTGACTCACAGCAACTCGGAGTCACCGTCCCTGTAGTCGTAAGCTCACAGGGATATGTTAAAGCAAAAGTTCTCAGGCAACCAAATTAAGTAAGCACAGCTTAGTAATCTATGTGTGTGTAACTAATGCAAATCTAGCTATAGTCTAAAATGCAATGCAAATGAGATGCAAGGTTCATTTTAGTTCGTAATAACTAATGCTCTGATACCAATCTGTCACACCCTCAATTTCCACGAACGGGGTTTTACCGTCAGGCGTGTGACATAACCAGGATCTCAGATAAGCACCAGTTACACCAAACGACTCGATAATTACAAATCATATAAGTTGCTTAATTTTAATGAAACAAACCAAATATATTTAACTATTGCGGAAGCGAAATTACAAAATGTTTAAACAAGTGTTAAAACTGCGCAACACGCGCCCAACCAATTTAAATGATGTAAATGTAATTAAACCATGAACTCAGTTTAAAAATGTATGCCAAATGATATGCACTAGATGTTGTGCTCTTAAACGTGCCACATCAACGACCTGAGAGAAAACATGCAAAAGTCAGTACAAGACTGGTGAGTTCACAGGTTTATCAGAAAACAGTAAGTATCAGTAATGAAATTCCCGGATTTAGTAATCACAGCATATAATGGGTAGCTATTCCATAACAATCACTATGTGTATGAAGTCGCGACCGAGCTGACATGTAATCAATAGTAATAAAGTAGGCCTGGCTGTGGATTCCCCACCACAACACTGTAAAACAGGATAATCATTCACCCGTTTGACCTCCAGTCATGCTAGCGTGACTAGCCCGGGCGGGGTATGTCAATCTCAGTAGATCTACTAACAATCACCTTGCTATTTGCATATTAACGGTCCGAAGGGCAAGTATAACAACATAGTATCATGTATATGCAGTATCACAAAAACCCAATGTAATGTAACGTTTATGAAAATAGCATGTTTCTCTCCCCCAGAAAATAGTATAAAGTAAAAGTGGGGTTGTATACTCACATGGCGTATAAGTATGTATATAAGAAGATTAAGTAGGATAATAATCGATGTTCCAATGAACTCCTTCACAAGATACCTAAACATGTATATATATATAAATTTCACTTTAATAATAATGTTAAAGTTCTAACGAGAACTAGGGTTTCAATAGAATTTGGGGTTTTGATAGATAAGTAAAATTAAATAATGGAACCAGGTATATTTTACTTTAATAGAAAAGGGTTATATTATTTATGCAATTTATTATAAAGAAATGATACGAATCTAAATCCCTTGTAATAAAGTTTAAACACAAGGTGTAATAAGTTTTTATAATTATTTACAATGAACATGTTTTGACAAAAATAACGTATTGACCAATAATTATTTGCTAATTTTTATTTAAAGTACATTTTATTAGAAATAACCTAAATAGTTGGGAGAATAATGTTTTACATAAAAATGTTAAGATGTTTTATTAAATAAATTTCTAGAAATTCATTTGATAATTTTTACAATAAAGGAAGTTTATAAAAGTTATTTTTATAATTTTTAGGAATTTCTATATATTTTTAAAGGCTGAAAAGCCCCAAAAAATATGTTGGGGGTAGCCGGGTTCAAACCCGAGACCTCCCATGTGATATGTGCGCGTGTAACCAGTAAACCAAGGTCGTGGCTGCGGTTTACTTTGGTTTTCTAATCTTTTAAACACCAATAGCAAACCTTCCCCAATTCATATAAACCCTAGATTCTTGGAACCAAAATCGAAGCATCAAACGATGTTGATTCCAAAATTAAACATGGGGCTTTTGTTCTAAATGTTGAAACGAGTATAATAGTGTGTTTAATTACCCGAATTGAATTCGAATTGATGCAAAAGGCACCAAGAACAGGTCGCGGCTACTCGATGCTCGATCGATGCCCAAACAATGATGATAATCCAATTCCTTGAACAGGAAGTTTCCAATGATGCTAATGAACAAAAGCCCTCTGTTAATTTCAAGTTAGAAGGGCCGGAGAGTGGTGTTCGAATAGGTTGCAGGTCGCGGGTAACAGGGTAATCGAAGGTGGTGTTTGTGCTTGTTCCAGATGGAATTGAATTTAACAACTGATTAGGATTAAATATACGATTGTTATGGTTAATTTAACTGCATTATTGTAGGTGTTAGTGCGCGATCGTGGCAAGGTTGTTCGGCCGAAAGGGGGTGGTCGGTTTGATTTCAGATCGCACTATTCGACTCAGATTTTTAAATGAAGTGGGGCTCGAGTTCGAATCTCCCACGTGAGATGGTCGGTAGTGTTTAATTGAGCTGGAACCAATTAATTTGAGGTGATTGGTCTCGCCGGAGATACGACCGAGAGATCGCCGGAGGAACAGGGGTCGACGGGTGGGGGCTTTAAAAAAAATACAAAATGGCCCCTGTGAATTCAGATTGTTGTCATTTTATGTTAAAACTTTATTTTAAAGTTTAATTAATGGCAAAACAACCCCTAACTTAAATCCAATTTTTATACATGTTTATTTTCTTAATAATTCTTATAAATTATTAATAGAAATTTTATTATTATTATTATTATTATTATTATTATTATTATTATTATTATTTATTATTATTATTATTATTAGTATTACTATTATTATTATTATTATTGTAATTGTTAAAATTAACGTCAACGTATTAAACTTAATTATTTATAAAATTAACTTTTCATAAAAGTCGTGAATAGACCTTATAAGAATTTAAAAGTTTAACGAAAATACGCGATGTTACATATCAGAGCCATGGTGAGTAAACTTTATTATGGGAATTCAACATTGATTTTATTAAAACAAAATGAATATCATAGAAGATAAAGATACTGTTAAAAACAGTATTGAGGAAGAATATGATATTCCTCACAACCTAGAATTATTGAATAAACGGACTATTCCAAAATATATTATAAACAAGTTTATAAGCTTGGAACTTTTGAAAAAAGTGGTTTAAAACAAGTAGTTAAAGCTACTGAAGAAACAATTGCTCTTAATAAAGAGGATATGATGATAAAACTTTTAAATAATAAAGATCTAGCAAGATATAAAAAAGATAAATATAATTTATCCATATTGGAGTAGTGGAATTGCATTTAAACCTTTAACTTTAGAAGGTTTACCAGAAAGCTTTATAGTACCTTTAAGAGATGGTAGAACTTAGATTATAAGCAATCCTTAATAGAGATAGTTCAATCTAGTCTATCACAGGTCTAGTTTATTTTAATGTTTACCCAAATCTACAATTATCACTAACAGATGTTAATATAACAGATACTTTAACATTAAATGTTAAGACTCATGGATATAATTATATCCAGGGTCGGAAGTAATTTGTATATGCTATAGAATATACTATAAACCGTTATTTACATTAAATACTCACTGTAAGATGGTAGATAAATCATTAAATGAAACAATAATAATAGAAACTAATTTTGGAAAATCAAATATTACTACAAGAAGAAAAATAAAATGGGAAGAAATTAATTTCTTGATAGTTGGATACTAAATAATTGTACCCCAAAACAACAATATATTGATAATAATCCAATTGATATTATTCAAACATCTGAAGGATCAGTTCAGACACAATTCGATAAGATTTATCTAGATCTATGTCCTCAAAATCATCAAATTTTCATATATCTCCATTAGGATATACTGTTAGAAGTCCTTCTAGAGCTTCTACTTCTCAAATAAGAGAAGAATTACCTGAAAATAGGGTAGAAGAATTAAGAATTAATTCTGATAATATAGTAAGAGGTGTATATAAGCCTAATGAACCGGAATTAACCGAGTCAGAAATGAATTTTTCGATATAATGAATCAGATAGAAAAAATAAATTTTAGCCAAGGATCATTGGCAAGAAGAATAATTAGTGAAGAATTTAATCGAGATCAATGGAAATTATTTAGAAATTGGTTTTTCAAAAATTTTGATGACCAAGATACAAATATGTTTCAAGAAGTTTTTTATAAAGAACTTAGTGAATAGATGCAATTAAACCTTTTGTTCCAGGGTTTATAAATATATACTAATAGTATGATTTCTGTAATACATAGAGAATATAATATTAATGGAAAAATTTTTAAAACTACTTTCCTCCTCATCAACTATTCAAGATAGAAAAAGATAGTGAAATTAGATACTATCAAGCTTTTCAAAAATTAATGGAAAAAATACCTTACCTGTGACAATAGCTCACATAAATAATATGTTTAAACAACAAATTATACAAACATATTTTAATTGTTTTAGGAGAACAAATAAATTCCATAAATGATAGGATAAATAAATTAATATCCAGGTTAAAATTTAAAATTTTCTCATAGAGAAGAAGAGAAAGGTAATATAGCCACTCTGGCTATACAACCTCCACCTGAAATAAAAGATTTTAAATTAAAATCTAATTCTAAAATAGCAGAATTATTAGATAAAAATTAAAGGGTCTAAATGAAATTTTTTCAAATCTAAAAATTAATACTTTAACTGAAGAATTTTCAGATTCCATCAATAAGATAATTATCAAGAAAAAATCGATGATGAAATTAAAAAACTTGAAAATTTGCTAATAAGCCTACACAAAGGATGATTATTACCCTATGCCAACTGTGACATCCGTCACCTCAAAGTCCGTCATTTAACGTGAGTTTCGTTAACTATTCTTAGAACATTCATTCCTCACCTTCAAAGACTATTCGTGAGGACATCATACTTGTTTGGGTTCTTTTACAGTTCTGATACCATTATTTGCAACCTTATTATCCAAAACGCTTACGGGTATCACAACCGACATCACTAACTATATTATGCTATATAATATAAACATCATTAATAACAACATATTCAAGATACAAACAACATTAAATACTTCCCTATAAGTAATATAACGTGCATATTTACGTCGTTTTCAAATTGCCAAACTAGGGCTAAGTGCAGGGACTAAACTTGACAAATTGCCAAACTAGGGCTGGGTATAAATACCCCACACCAGCCCTAGCCTTCACATTCTGCTTCTTCTTCTTCACCTTCTTCTCCATTTTTCTCTCAACTAGCACCAAAATCCATCACGTTTGTTGCGTTTTCACCGTCAAATCTTGGTTATCATCGTGAATACTCACTTCTAGCAGGTAGATAACCTTGTTTGACCCGTTTCTTGCTCGATTTAACCTCTGTGTTTTCTAGGGTTTCGGGTGTTCGGGTTCATCCAAGCACAAGAGGCCGTGGGGGTGCGTGCATAGCCTTTTTGAGTGTGCTTTTACTTAGATATGTTAATGAGTGTTTCTGGAGGTTCTTGATGTGTGAAACCGTGCCCGGAGCAGCTGGACACTGCTCGGTGCTTCAGCAGTCGCGACTTGCTGTACAGGGCGACTGGGCTTTCAGGCGACTGAGTCGTGCGACTGAGTGAGTCGTGCGACTGAGTCCATGCGTCTGAGTCTATCGTGCGACTGAGTGGTGCGACTGGGTGAGTCGTGCGACTGAGTCCATGCGTTTGTGTGTGTCGTGCGATTGAATGCATGCGATTAAAAGTGTGTGCGATTGAGTCAATGCGGATGATTGTGTGCGATGTGTGTATCGCACGACTGAAGATCCAGTCGTACGAATGAAGGTTCAGTCGTACGAATGAAGCTGATTCGTACGACTGAGGGTTGAATCGTGCGAATGGAAGTTTGAGTTGTGCGATTGGGTGCTGTGTGGTACGACTGAGTGCTTAGTCGCACGAATGAGGGTTCAATCGTACGAATGAGGGTTCAATCGTGCGAATGAAGCTGATTCGCACGACTGAGAGTTAATTCGTGCGAATGAAGTGTCCAGTCATGCGTCTGGTCTTGTCGTGCAAATGGAATCATTGTATGCGAAGTCTTCCTGTGTGTGGTGTGTGTTTCGTGTGATGTTAAGGTGACATCGACACGGTTGCCATTGCTAATGACGATCTTTAAGATTAACACTATTGGACTTATTAATGTTCTATCAAAATCCAATCAACTTAACACTTGCAATTAGTAACAAACGAATCATAACACAAACACTTACCTAGTACTTTTCTGACAACGGTAACCCTTTTACACAAATGTTATCGACAATGGCAACGTTACTAGTGTCTAGATCTACATAAGATCTATTGTGTGTGTTTGTGTGCAAGTGTTACCCACGGCCGAACCGAAACTGCCCGAACCTATTGAACATCATCTTATGCTTTATGCTCATTATTAATGCTTGTTAGTAACTGTCAATAGGTGTTCACTGTTCATAGTATTCTACTGTTAGGAATATTCATTCGTGCTTATCATCTATTCAGTGAGTTTCGTAGCCCCTTTTTACGCTTATATGACTTCTAAACATTTTCAAACTTGGGGGAAAAGAATGCTCCTTACTTAACACATTTCAAGCATCTTCCTTAGTGGAAGTCTGCTGCAACTCTTATGTTAACTTATTTTGCTTACCTTGTTGAGTGATGCTATTATGTCTCTTGACTCTATGCTATGTTACTACCTTGTATTTACTTGGTGGCTTTACATTACTATGCGCTATTACTTTGATGCTCTGTGTTGTATGATGTTACTTGTGAATGCTATTGACCTTGGATGCTCTCAGCGGTGTGGTTCTTCTTCGTGGGTCTACTTGTGGTTCTTATTTGCCGAGTATCCATTACAACCATTAATCCGGTAATGGACCTAAGGATTGGTTTGGTTGTAACCTATATGTATGCGCTTAGTGGATCTTGCTACGTCATGTGAACTTGTCTTTTAATACAACCCTTAATCCCGGTAATGGGACCTAAGGATTGGTTTGGTTGTAAACTATACGTATGCGCTTTGTGGATCTTGCTACGTCATGTCAAACTTATTTTGCTATGGAAAATCTTTTATACAACCCTTAATCCCGGTAATGGGACCTAAGGATTGGTTTGGTTGTAAACTATACGTATGCGCTTTGTGGATCTTGCTACGTCATTTTAAACTATTTACGCTTTGGGAATGCTTTCTTTACAGCCATCAATTCCCGGAGGAACCTATGAATAGGTTTGGTGGTAACTATTTATAACTGGTAAAACCGCCTATACATAAGTATAGCCGCGGTAACTCTTATTAAACTTACTCACTGTTTTCAACTAACATGTTTTACTACTTAAAACCTGCGAAACTCACCAACAATTATGTTGACTGTTTTGAGCATCTCTTTTCAGGTGATCAGGTAATTGAAGTCTAGGAGTGCTGCCTTTTAGTGGAGACCCTAGGAAGCATTTTTAAGACTGAATATACATGATGAACAATTCTTTTGTACATTGTTGCAGTCCACTAAACAATTAACATTCTTTTGAACACTTGTTCCCGGGTTGTGGGAACTAAACAATATTATTTTATATGGTTATGTGATCCTTACATGTTATGCTTATGGCTATGTTGTCGTGAATATTGACTGAACGCGACACAGTCTACACATTTGTGTTCGGGTGTCGTCATGACACGCTTTCATCATATTTATATTGCTTCTCTATCGTATACCATGTGTTATGACGATCCCGTCTAGCGGCATCCCCGTATTTCCGCTATCAGCGGGGTGTGACAGACTGGTATCAGAGCCTTGGTTATAGAGAATTAGGCAATCCTTGACCTAGACTATAACCTAGGAACTTTCATGTATAATGCATGCTAGGACTGGCTTGCATTTAATATTACATGTGTGTTCCTCTATACTTTTTTCTTGTCTCTATACGTGATTCTATAACATATGTGCTTGTTATCTGATCATCCTGAGGAAGACACTATTACTCTTAGTCTTTCTCCACGATACCTTTATACTAGAACTTTACGTTCGTATACGCACAACATCATATCATTAGGTCAGATACCTAAACAGAAGGGAACCTCGGTGATCACGCGTAGCGTCGATCTCGATACTAAATCCGACCCTAACATGGATATGCCTGAAATCCTGAAAGTATAAAGGATAGGCAACTATCAGTAGACATATTGTGCTTATATGCTTGGAGTTTACTTGTTACCACATATTACTATTGGAATACTAATGGCTCATGGACATGAGGACATTACACGAACCATGCTCGATGAGTGTTGACAATAGTATGATGTAACTTGGGTAAGTGGAGCTAGGGTGACCATGCAAGGTAAATACCATTATGGGTGCACACGTAATTGCAATTTGCACTGCATGAGAGGCCTGACAAATCTTACCATGAGGTAACGATCAGGAGTATTACAAGTTTTCTATTCTATATCCTAGGGTGCTAGGATCAAATTCTAGTACAACCTCGTTAAGGGTAACAAACATTACTAACATCTACTATTACATAAGTCAATGTACTTAAACTGGGCTATGTGATGATCTTGATGGACCGAAGCATGGGTTATGGGAACTTGATGAGTGGAACCATACATGTATCTTCAAGTGCTAAGGTTTACATGTTTACTAAATTTACATGTTTACACCTTTCTATGACTAGAAGATGCCGCCTCGAAGAGCCACACGTAGTACCAATCAAGAAGGTGAACCCCACAAGGAAGAGGTAGGGGTAGACCACCAGAATAGGTGGTGCTCCAGCTGGCAACAATCAGGAAACTGACAACCCTGACATAGCTGCTATGATTGCTCTAGCTAGCCGCACTGATTCCGATATGTGACTCAAGTGAGCGACCTCTTCTGAATCATCATCTCCACGAGGATCATGATACTAATGACCAACATAACCAAGGAACAGGGAACACTGGATTGGTTGAACAACTGGAACGAAACTAGGGTCAACAATACTAAACGGGATGTTCTTACAAGGAATTCGTGGCCTGCAACCCCAAGATCGATGGAAAGGTGGGGCGATAGCCCTAACTAGTGGCTTGAAAAGATGAGGCATAATTGACATCAGTGAGTGCCTCGACAACCAAAGAATCAAGTATGCCACATGTCACTGCAGGGCAAGGCATAACCTGGTGGAACACCCAGTACAAGCAAGAGGAAGAGAGTCTGCGATGCAAATGACTGGGATGAGTTCAAGCCCTGATTTCTGAAGAATACTGATGCAGAAACTTGAGCAGAATTCTTGAACCATGCGATGATAGGAGCTGGGCACGCGCTTACACTGATCGTTTCATGAGTTGGCAAGATTCGTTCCACACTTGGTAACCCCAGAGTCTAAAAGGATCGAGAGGTACATTGGGGTCTGGTTCCTCAAATCGAGCTTTGGTAACAGCACTACTCCTCCTACGATTCAGAGCGCCACTTGAGGCCGGCGCTCTAACTGATGAGATTAAGAACAGGGATGTTGGGTAGGAGCAAGAAAAAGGAGCGGGGAATGAGCCGGTCTAATACTGGAAGATTTGATAAGAAGGCCAAGACAACCCGAATTTTGTGGCGGTGACTCAAGCAGAGAGAGTAACGGACCGCACCCCAAACGTGGCAGTGCAATTATCATCATCCCCCAGAGATGCAGTGCCGTTATGTGCGAACTGTAGGCGCCCGGGAACTTTGCGAAAGATTGTAGAACAGCACCGAACCTGGTTGCACCACCCATCAACGCGGTTAACCCCGCCAGGAATGCCAGGGCTTGTTTAGTGCGGAGGTCTTGGTCATTACCGAACATGTGCCCCGGACTGAATAGGGCACCGGTCAACAAGGAATAACCAGCAGCAAGTGATGGCCATAGCTGGTATCCGGGCCAAGGGAATCAAGGAAATGCTGCCAGAGGACGTGCGTTCGTCATCGGAGTAAATGACGCCCTCAGGCCCGAATGTTGCTACGGGTACGTACTTGCTCAATCACCACTCGCATCCATACTATTTGATACTGGTGCAGATAATAGTTTCATATCTTCTGATTTTGCACACATGCTTGCCTTGAACCCTAGTAACTAGAAACTAGCTTCCTCTAGATATTGGCCAACGGTAGAGTTGTACAAGCAGATAAGATTAGACAGTGCTCCATAATATTGGAGAACCATGCCTTCGACATAGACTTAATCCTTTTTGAGCTGGGAAGCTTCGATGTGATTGTGGGGAGGATTGGTTGTCAAAACATGGAGCCGAGATTGTTTGTCGGGAGAAAGTAGTACGAATCCCCATGCCAAACGGGGAGGTCTCAAGATCAAGGAAACGACCGGAAGAACCTGAAGCTTATCACTTGCATGAAAACGCGATGATGTTTACGGAAGCGTGTTACGCATTTCTGACCCATGTAGTGGGAAAGAAAGAAGAAGGAAACAGTTGGTGGATATTCTTGTAGTACGAGATTATCCGGAGTATTCCTGATGACTCGTCGGGTTTACCTCCTCCACGACAGGTGGAATTTCGTATAGAGTTGGCTCCTGGAACTACGCCGGTAGTAAAAGCACCATACCGGTTAGCGCCATCCGAAATGCAAGAGTTATCTAGCCACCTGCAAGAGCTACTGGAGAAGAAGGAGAACGACCGGGAAGAACTCTGAAGCTTATCACTTGCATGAAAACGCGATGATGTTTACGGAAGCAGTGTTACGCATTTCTGCCCATGTAGTGGGAAGAAAGAAGAAGGAAACAAGTTGGTGGATATTCCTGTAGTACGAGATTATCGGAAGTATTCCCTGATGACTTGTCGGGTTTACCTCCTCCACGACAGGTGGAATTTCGTATAGAGTTGGCTCCTGGAGCTACGCCGGTAGCAAAAGCACCATACCGGTTAGCGCCATCCGAAATGCAAGAGTTATCTAGCCAACTGCAAGAGCTACTGGAGAAGGGTTTTATTCGACCGAGCCATTCACCATGGGGAGCACCGGTCTTGTTTGTCAAAAAGAAAGACGAGGGTTCCGCATGTGCATCGATTATCGCGAGTTGAACAAGTTGACTGTGAAGAATCGATATCCTCTTCCCAGAATCGATGATTTGTTTGATCAGTTGCAAGGAGCTTTATATTTCTCCAAGATTGATCTTCGTTCTGGATATCATCACTTGAGGGTTTTCGAGGATGACATACCGAAAACAGCGTTTAGGACTCGTTATGGTCATTATGAGTTCTTAGTCATGCCGTTCGGACTGACTAACGCACCGGCTGTATTCATGGATCTGATGAATCGGGTGTGTAAACCATACTTGGATAAGTTCGTGATCGTATTCATTGACGATATACTTATCTACTCCCGATCGAAAGAAGACCACGAGGAACATCTTCGGGCCATACTGAGTTTGTTACAAGAAGAGAACTTTTCGCTAAACTCTCGAAGTGCGAGTTTTGGCTTCGAGAAGTGAAGTTTTTGGGCATGTGGTTAACGAGAATGGGATTCATGTAGATCCCGGCAAAATTGAAGCAGTGAAGAAATGGGATACACCCAGACACCTTCAGAGATACGGCAATTCTTAGGATTGGCCGGATACTATCGTCGCTTCATTGCGAATTTTTCAAGATTGCTCAACCGTTAACCTGTTGACTCAGAAAGACAAGAAGTTTGAGTGGGGACATGCCCAAGAACAAGCATTTCAAACGTTGAAGGAGAAGTTGTGCAACGCACCGATATTGTCCCTCCCGAATGGGACGGATGATTTGTGGTGTACTGCGATGCTTCACATCAAGGTTGGGTTGTGTGCTAATGCAGAAAGACAAGGTGATTGCCTACGCCTCGCGACAACTTAAGGTGCACGAAAAGAACTATACAACTCATGATTGGAGTTGGGCGCTGTAGTATTTGCACTTAAGATATGGAGGCACTATCTGTATGGAACCAAATGCATCATCTACACAGATCATAAGAGCCTTCAACACATCCTGAATCAGAAAGAACTCAACATGCGACAACGACGTTGGGTAGAGCTACTTAGTGACTACGATTGTGAAATCCGGTATCATGCGGGAAAGCAAATGTGGTGGCGACGCCCTAAGTCGTAAAGAGCGTACGAAACCACTACGTGCTCGAGCTTGGGATTGACTATTCAAACGAACTTGAAAGCTCAGATCCAACTTGCACAAAGGGAAGCATTGAAAGAAGAAAACCTTGCGGGAGAAGAATTCCGAGGGTTAGACAAACAGATGATTTGCAAGGATGATGGCATACAGTACTTCATGGATCGCATATGGGTACCCAAATGGGGAGACGTTCGTACCCTGATCATGGAGGAAGCGCACAAGACACGATATTCTGTTCATCCTGGTGCAGACAAGATGTATCACGATCTTAAGGATCTATACTGGTGGCCAGGCATGAAGAGAGACATTGCTATGTAAGTGCCGATGCTTGACGTGCTCGAAAGTTAAGGCTGAACATCAAAAACCATCGGGATTATATGCAAACTGAAATTCCCGAGTGGAAATGGGAGAACATAGCCATGGATTTTATTACCAAACTCCCAAGGACGCCTAGCGGACACGACTCGATATGGGTCGTAGTGGATCGAATGACAAAATCCGCTCACTTTTGCCTATCCGAGAAGACTATAAAATGGATAAGCTGGCAAGGTTGTACATCAAAGAGGTCGTGACACGGCACGGGGTGCCGGTGTCAATCATATCCGACCGCGACAGTCGATTCACTTCACGATTTTGGCAAACACTACAGAAAGCGATGGGCACTCGATTAGATATGAGTACGCCTATCACCACAAACAGATGGCCAAAGTGAACGAACGATACAAACGTTGGAAGACATGCTCAGAGCTTGTGTAATCGATTTTTGGTAGTGGGACACTCATTACCATTGATTGAGTTTTCTTACAACAACAGCTATCACACAAGCATTGGAGCACTCCATTTAAGGCATTGTACGGGAGGAAATGCAGATCCCCAGTTTGTTGGGCTGAAGTTGGTGAGAGCCAGCTTACGGGCCCAAGATCATTCAAGAACAACTGACAAGATTTTCCAAATCAAAGACAGACTTAAAACTGCAAGAATCGCCAAAAGAGCTATGCCGACAACCGTCGGAAGCCTCTAGAATTCAATGTTGGAGATCACGTTTTACTCGAGTCTCTCCCTGGAAAGGGATTGTACGATTTGGAAGAAACTGAAGTTAGCCCTCGATGCGTAGGACCATTCAAGATTACAGAAAGAATTGGTCCGGTGGCTTACCGATTCAGGTTGCCACACGAACTTAGCGGTGTACATGATACTTTCACGTGTCGACCTCAAGAACTGTTTGGCTGACGAGTCTTAACGTACCAATTGAAAAATAAGAAATCGACGAAAAGCTTCATTTTATCGAGGGAACCTATCGAGATCATGCCGAAAGGGCAAACGCTTAAGGGTAGCAAGATACCGATTGTTCGCGTGAGATGGAACTCCAAGCGAGGACCAAATTCATGTGGGAACGAGAAGACCAGATGAACTCAAATATCCACATCTAGTCGAGGATGACACTCTTGGACCTAGCACCAGTTGAATTTCGGGACGAATTCTCTCAACTAGCGGATAGTATGACATCCGTCACCTCAAAGTCCGTTATTTAACGTGAGTTTCGTTACTATTCTTCGAACATTCATTCCTCACCTTCATAGACTATCATGAGAATCATACTTGTTGGGGTTCTTTTAACAGTTGTGATACCATTATTTCAACCTTATTATCCAAATGCTTACGGGAATCACAACCGACATCACTAACTATATTATGTTATATAATTAACATCATTAATAACAACATATTCAAGATACAAACAACATTAAATACTTCCCTATAAGTATAGAACGCGCTATTTACGTCGTTTTCAACCGAAACAGTTTGGGGACTCGGGGGCTAAGTGCAGGGACTAAACTGACAAATTGCCAAACTAGGGTTGGGTATAAATATCCCACACCAGCCCTACCTTCACATTCTGCTTCTTCTTATTCTTCACCTTCTTCTCCATTTTCTCTCAATCTAGCACCACAATCCGTCACGTTTGTTGCGGTTCACACGTCAAATCTTGGTTATCATCGTGAATATCACTTCTAGCAGGTAGATAACCTTGTTTGACCCGTTTCTGCTCGATTTAACCTCTGCGTTTTCTAGGGTTCGGGTGTTCGGGTTCATCCGAGTACAAGAGGACGTGGGGTGCGTGCGTAGCCTTTTGAGTGTGCATTTTACTTAGATATGTTAGATGAGTGGTTTCTGGAGGTTCTTGATGTGTAAAACCTGTGCCCGGAGCAGCTGGACGCTGCTCGGTCTTCAGCAGTCGCGACCTGCTGTACAGGGCGACTGGGCCTTTCAGGCGACTGAGCCGTGCGCTGAGTGAGTCGTGCGACTGAGTCCATGCGTCTGAGTCTATCGTGTGACTGAGTGGTGCGACTGGGGTGAGTCGTGCGACTGAGTCCATGCGTATGTGTGTGTCGTGCGATTGAATGCATGCGATTAAGAGTGTGTGCGATTGAGTCAATGCGATGATTGTGTGCGACTGTGTGTATCGCACGACTGAAGATCCAGTCGTACGAATGAGGTTCAGTCGTACGAATGAAGCTGATTCGTACGACTGAGGGTGAATCGTGCGAATGGAAGTTTGAGTTGTACGATTGGGTGTTGTGTGGTACGACTGAGTGATTAGTCGCATGAATAAGGGTTTCAATCGTGCGAATGAACTGATTCGCACGACTGAGAGTTAATTCGGCGAATGAGTGTCCAGTCGTGCGTCTGTCTTGTCGTGCAAATGGATCATTGTATGCGAGAGTCTTCCTATGTGGTGTGTGTGTTGTCGTGTGATGTTAAGGTGACATCGACACGGTTGCCATTGCTATGACGATCTTAGATTAACACTATTGGACTTATTAATGTTATATCAAAATCCAATCAACTTAACACTTGCAATTAGTAACCAATGAATCATAACACAAACACTTACCTAGTACTTTTCTGACAATGGTACCCTTTTACACAAATGTTATCGACAATGGCAACGTTACTAGTGTCTAGATCTACATAAGATCTATTGTGTGTGTTTGTGTGCAAGTGTTACCCACGCCGAATCGAAACTGCCCGAACCTATTGAACATCATCTTATGCTTTATGCTCATTATTAATGCTTGTCAGTAACTGTCAATAGGTGTTGACTGTTCATAGCATTCTACTGTTGGGAATATTCATTCGTGCTTATCATCTATTCGGTGAGTTTCGTAGCCCCTTTTTACGCTTATATGACTTCTAAACATTTTCAAACTTAGGGGAAAAGAATGCTCGCTTACTTAACACATTTTCAAGCATCTTCCTTATTGGAAGTCTGCTACAACTCTTATGGTTAACTTATTTTGCTTACCTTGTTGAATGATGCTATTATGTCTCTTGACTCTATGCTATGTTACTACCTTGTATATTACTTGGTGGCTTTACATTACTATGCGCTATTACTTTGATGCTGTGTGTTGTATGATGTTACTTGTGAATGCTATTGACCTTGGATGCTCTCGGCGGTGTGGTTCTTCTTCGTGGGTCTACTTTGTGGTTCTTCTTTGCCGAGCATCCATTACAACCATTAATCCCGGTAATGGGACCTAAGGATTGGTTTGGTTGTAACCTATACGTATGCGCTTAGTGGATCTTGCTACGTCATGTGAACTTGTCTTTTAATTCAACCCTTAATCCCGGTAATGGAACCTAAAGATTGGTTTGGTTGTAAACTATAAGTATGCGCTTTGTGGATCTTGCTACGTCTGTTAAACTTATTTTGCTATGGAAAATCTTTAATACAACCCTTAATCCCGGTAATGGGACCTAAGGATTGGTTTGGTTGTAAACTATACGTATGCGCTTTGTGGATCTTGCTACGTCATTTTAAACTATTTACGCTTTGGGATTGCTTTCTTTATAGCCATCAATTCCTGTGAGGAACCTATGAATAGGTTTGGCTGTAACTATTTATAACTGGTAAAACCGCCTATACATAAGTATAGTCGCGGCAAATTAAACTTACTCACTGTTTACAACTTAACATCTTTTATTACTTAAAACCTGCGAAGTTCACCAACAATTATGTTGACTGTTTTGAGCATCTCTTTCAGGTGATCAAGGTAATTGAAGTTTCTAGGAGTGCTACCTTTTAGTGGAGACCCAAGGAAGCATCTTTGACACTGAATATACATGATGAACAATTCTTTTGTACATTGTTGCAGTCCACTAAACAATTAACATTCTTTTGAACACTTGTTCTCGGGTTGTGGGAAACTAAACATTATTCTATATGGTTATGTGATCCTTACATGTTATGCTTATGGCTATGTTGTCGTGAATATTGACTGAACGCGACACAAGTCTCCATTTGTGTTCGGGTGTCGTCATGACATACTTGTCATCATATTTATATTGCTTCTCTATCGTATACCATGTGTTATGACGATCCCGTCTAGCTCGCATTCCCGTGTTTCCGCTATCAGCGGGGGTGTGACACCAACTCCTCAAGATGTTCTAATAGAAGAACAGGAATATATAGTTAATAATTCATATCATGGAAAACACATCTATGAATGGAACATAGATGGTAAAACTGATAAACAAATTTCAGATAATGTACACAGAATGATGATGTATCTACTATCTGTAAAAGTAATGGTAATTACGATCAAAATATTGCTAAAATGATAATAGCAGGATTTACTGGTCAATTAAAAGGCTAGTGGGATAATTATTTAACAGAAACAGATAAAAATAATATTTAAATAATATTAAAGAAGAAAATGGAAACCAAACTCCAAATGCAGTTTATACGGAGAGAATATATATTAATGAAAAATTTAAAAACTACTTTTCCTCCTCATCAACCATTCAAGATAGAAAAGATAGTGAATTAGATACTATCAAGCTTTTCAAAAATTAATGAAGAAAATACCTTACCTGTGACAATAGCTCACATAAATAATATGTTTAAACAACAAAATTATACAAACATATGTTAATTGTTTTAGGGAGAACAATTAAATTTCATAAATGATAGGATAAATGAATTAATATCCCAGGTTAAAATTTAAAATTTTCTCATAGAAAAGAGAAAGGTATTGTAGCCACTCCGGCTATACAACCTCCGCCTGAAATAAATTTTAAATTAAAATCTAATTCTTAAATAGCAGAATTATTAGATAAAAAATTAAAGGGTATAAATGAAAAATTTTCAAATCTAAAAATTAATACTTTAACTGAAGAATTTTCAGATTCCATAAATAAAGATAATTATCAAGAAAAAATCGATGATGAAATTAAAAAACTTGAAAAATTTGCTAATAAGCCTACACAAAGGATGTATTATTACCCTAGGCCAACTCCTTAAGATGTTCTAATAGAAGAACAGAAATATATAGTTAATAATTCATATCATGGAAAACACATCTATGAATAGAACATAGATGGTAAAACTGATAAACAAATTTCAGATACTGTACCACAGAGATGATGTATAGTACTATCTGTAAAAGTAATGGTAATTACGATCAAAATATTGCTAAAATGATAATAGCAGGATTTACCGGTCAATTAAAAGGCTGGTGGGATAATTATTTAACAGAAACAGATAAAAATAATATTTTAAATAATATTAAAGAAGAAAATGGAAACCAAACTCCAAATGCAGTTTATACACTGGTGGTAAATATTGTTGATCATTTTACAGGAAGATAGTCAGACAATTTTGAAATATCAGAACTTTATTACAAAATTTAAGATGTAGAACTCTCACATCATTAGATGGTATAAAGATACTTTCTTAAGCAGAGTTATGGAACTCCCAGAGTCTAATAGTACTAATTGAAAGTCTAAGTTTATTGATGGTTTACCTACTTTATTCACAGAAAGGGTTAGAAAAAACCTTAGGAAATAAGAATTAAGTATTAATATGAAGATTATACTTATGGCAAGTTATTAGGACTTGTATTCAGGAAGGATTAGCCTTACGTAATGAATAAAGCTTAATCAACAGATTAAAAACATTCTCTTAATGAAAAGAGACAATTAGGCCAATTTTGTAGCCAGTTTGAAATGGATGAAATTAAAGAAAATAATATTAATAAAAAGAATATTATATCTTCTAAAAGAAATAAAAAATTACAAAAAGAAAACAAAAAGAGAAGAAAGAAAATTCAAAACAAAAAGGGATTATAAACCCTATATATATGTAAAAAATGTGGTCGTCCAGACCATAAAGCAAAAACGTGTTGGGTAAAAAAAACTCAATAATATTGAATATGAAAAATTAAAGGATACATTATCCAAAATCCTAATCAATTCTGAGTCTAATTCAGAATCAGAAAACTCTTCATATGAAGAATTAATATATTAGAAGAATAAGATTTATAACTTCAGATGAAGAATTTTTCCTTGTAAAACAGGAAAAGAATGTTGTCAAATAGACACAGACGATGAAGAAGACATTTATCAAATAATTGCTCAATTTGAGAATACGGAAATAAATGTTATTTCTAATGATATATTAGATCTATTAAAGCAATAGAAGATAATGAAATCAGAGAAAGAATTACTTCTCAAATAATTGAGAAAAACAAAGCTTCAACTTCAATAGCTGTTGAAGATTTTAAGCCTTATACTTTAAGTGAAGTTAGAAGACAATTAAGTCAGAAAAATAAGATTGGAAATTCTGTCAATATTGAGGAATTAAAACTAGAGATTGATAATCTAAAAGTAGAAATAAAGAATCTTAATGGAAAAAATATAACCCTAGAAGAAAAAATAAGAAGTTTAGAGATGAAGGAGATTATAGATAATCCTGAAACTTCTAAAAAAATTTAACATCCTTAGAAAGAGATGAAATTTTTATCAATATATGAGATGGTTATATCCCATACATGGCATATAAAGATTAAGTTATTGATAGAAAACAATTATTAAATAGAATTAGTTGCTTTACTAGATAGTGGAGCTGATTTGAATTGTGTTTAAGAGGGTATTATCCCTACAAAGTATTTCCACAAGACCACTCATAGAGTTAGTTCTGCTGCTGGAGAACCTATGATTATAAATTATAAATTACCTCAAGCATATATTTGCCAAGATAAAGTTTGTATTCCAAACAGTTTTATGATAGTAAAAATTTAACTAACCAAATAATACTTGGAACACTATTTTGGAATAAGATTTTCCCGATAACACATTGATGAAAAATTCATTACGGGAACTTATAATTTTCAATTTGTTCACAAACCTATTCCTAGGTTTATAAATGATATTGAAGAATCATTAATACAAGCAAAACAAAACCAAATCAATTTTCTTAAACAAGAAATAAATACTCTTACAAAAGAAGAAAGATTAACAAACCCTAAATTACAAGACAAAATAAAACTAATACAACATCAATTTTCATTACAAATTTGTAATGATCATCCAAATGCTTTTGGGATAGAAAGAAGCATATAGTCTCTCTCATATGAAAATGACTTTAATGAAAGTCAAATACCTACAAAAGCAAGACCATGCCAAATGAATTCTGAATATTTAGAATTATGCAAAAATGACATAAAAACTTTAATAGAAAAAGGTTTAATAAGACCTTCAAAGTCTCCGTGGTCATGTACCGCCTTTTATGTTAATAAACATTCAAACAAGAAAGAGGAGCCCCAAGGTTAGTAATAAACTATAAACCTTTAAACAAAGTTTTAAAATGGATTAGGTATCCTATACCTAACAAAAGGATCTATTAGATAGATTAAATGATGCCATAATCTTTTCAAAATTTAATCTAAAGTCTAGATATTAGCAAATCCAGATAGACGAAAAAGACAGATATAAAACTGCCTTTACAGTTCCTTTTGGGCATTATGAATGGAATGTTATGCCATTTGGTCTAAAAAATGCTCCAAGTGAATTTAAAAAAAATGAATGATATTTTCATTCATTTCAGTGATTTTATAATTATCTACATAGATGATATCTTGGTATTCTCAAAAGATATTGAAACTCATTTCAAACACCTAGAAATTTTTAAAAGTATAATCATAAAAAATGGTTTAGTAATATCTAGACCAAAATGCTACTTTTTCAAACAAAGATAAGATTTTTAGGTCATAATATTGAAAAAGGAAGTATTATTCCAATAAATAGAAGTTTGAATTTGCTTCAAAATTTACTGATGAAATAACCGATAAAACCCAGTTACAAAGGTTTTTAGGAAGCTTAAATTATATTCCACCATATTACAAAAATTTAGCTCAAGACACAGCTGTTCTATATGACAGATTAAAGAAAAACCCACTGCCATGGTCCGATATTCATACAAGGCAGTACAAAAGATTAAACAAAATGTTAAAAATCTTCCATGTTTAATGATAGCAAAACCCGAATGGGAAAAAATTATAGAAACAGATGCCAGTAATATTGGCTATGGAGGGATTCTAAAGCAGATCTCCCCAATTGATAAACAAGAATTTCTTGTAAGATTCCACTCAGGGAAATGTAATGATAGTCAATAAAATTATGCCACAATTGCAAAAGAATTAGCAATAGTTAAATGTGTTCTAAAATTTCAAGATGATCTATACAATCAAAAGTTTTTAATAAAACTAATTGTCAAGCGGCGAAATATATGTTCAATAAAGACTTTAAACATGATGTCTCAATAAATGTTTGCTAGATGACAATCTCATCTAGATGACAATCTCATCTTGCATTTGATGAAATAATATATAAAAAAGGAACAGATAATAGTTTACCTGACTTTTTAACAAGAGAATATTTCTCTTAGTTTATTTTACAGGTTCTATGAAGAAGATAAAAGAACCGTTGAAAATAACTTTAATAATATACAAATTGAGATTGATGATTATTCAGCTATGATAATGGCTAGAAACTATTATATGCATAATATTATGCAGGATTACTCTATGCATCCTGCAGATAGAGCTCATAAGCTCTTAGAAAATATGGAGTTAATAAAATAATTTAGGAATCAAATAAAGGTTCTTAAAGAAAAAGAGAAAATAATCTCTTTTGCCTGATCATATTTTCAGGAATGATTCCTCGAGACAGGAGAAAACAACCCCTTTCAAATAACGGAAGAGGAAGAGGTAGAGGCCCTAATGGAGGGAGAATCTTAGGGCAGATTGCCCATCAAAGGCTAATAGCCGCAAACATTGCAAACACTGCAACTTCCCCAAGTAATACTAGATGGAATAATCTTGATGACCAATTATTCCAAGAATTCTTGGCTTATAAAGCTAAGAAGGGAGGAACAAATGAAGCATCGTCATCTTATGTCAATATTGTGACAGAAGAATCTGATGATGCCTTATATGAACAAAATCCAAATAAGGAGATAATATTGCTCCTTGATTTCAAAGATCTTAAATGGAAAGATCAACCATGGACCTTAATTACAAGGTACCTAGATTCAGGATCATATCCTGCTGTTTCATACAAACAGAGATTTAATTATGAAAATATTCTCAAAGTCACAGAATCTTGTGATATTCATCACTATATGTCTGGAAATACCCAGGAATATAGTTTTAGCAAAATTATAATAAAACAGATAATATCTGTTGAAGAATGGGGAACATCTCCCTTAAAGGACAAAGAGATGTGTCATCCTGAAACCAGGACCCCTATTAAATTTAATTATTGGGATTATATTGAGGCATTTAATAAAGCCTTTTTATATGAAAACACAAAGAAGAAACATTCTTGGTTCTTGAAAATATGTCCAGAAGTTTATAAACGGGACATCCCAAATTGGGTATATAAATGGTGGCTATCATATGGCCTTCGGTAAAATTTACCAGAATTATTACGAAAAAATTATAATGATTGGGTAGAAATATCTCCCACATTGATTGAATTACAACATCAAAAGATCCTAATAGAAGGATTCTCTGTGCCACTTTTTTATTCAATTTGGAATACCATGGATCTGAAAATGGTCTCCAGAAGTGGGTTATACTCACCAACAAATCCCTTGTTTAAGAAGAGTCTTCTGCACAAAATTTTGGAAGAAGATGATGAATCTTGACAATAATGGCGTCCCAGAAGGACAAGAAACCTCGCAGAAAATTCAAGATACTATAGAACTATATTTAAAGAAAATTAGCTTAAAAACTCAAAGGAAATCTCCCAGTCCGTTTCAGGAAATAACCCAAAAGATTAAAATGAAAGGAGAAAATCAAATCTCTAAAAAAGAATTATTGGCCATATATTCCAAGAAATTAAAAAGATTTGATGAAAAACTTCAAGACAAAGACCAAGTAGACCATATCTCAGAAATGTCTACCAACAACTCAGAAGAAGATACTCTTCCCGGGGAATCCCAAGACCCTTATGGGTTTGATGAAGAAATTTTTGAAGAAGATATGGATGAGATGCTAGAGGATCTCAAAAAATCGGTATCCAATGAAAAAGCGGAAAAAGACAAATGAGATAATTGACAAGTCTGCTAATGAAGGACAGACGACATGATTAAAGTCTTAATTATCAGACATAATAATCTCTACTTTTGAAAATTTCAAAAAAATATTTAAGGTCGAATTATTGTAATTTACATATAGTATTGTAAATTAAGGTCGAATTATTGTAAATTACATATATAGTAAATTACAATAATTCGACCTTAATTATTTTTTTAAAATTTTCAAAGTAGACATTATTATGTCTGACATAATTGATACTTTAATCATGTCGTCTGTCCTTCATCAGCAGACTTGTCAATTATCTCATTTGTCTTTTTCCGCTTTTTCCTTGGATACCGATTTTTTGAGATCCTCTAGCATCTCATCCAGATCTTCTTCTAGAATTTATTCATCAAACCCATAAGGGTCTTGGGATTCCCCGGAAGAGTATCTTCTTCTGAGTTGTTGGTAGACATTTCTGAGATATGGTCTACTTGGTCTTTGTCTTGAAGATTTTTCATCAAATCTTTTTTAATTTCTTGGAAATATATGGCCAATAATTCTTTTTTAGAGATTTTATTTCTCCTTTCATTTTAATCTTTTGGGTTATTTCCTGAAACGGACTGCGAGATTACCTTTGAGTTTTTAAGCTAATTTTCTTTAATATAGTTCTATAGTATCTTGAATTTTCTGCGAGGTTTCTTGTCCTTCTGGGACGCCATTATTGTCAAGCTTCATCATCTTCTTCCAAAATTTTGTGTAGAAGACTTTTCTTAGACAAGGGATTTGTTGGTGAGTATAACCCACTTCTGGAGACCATTTCCAGATCCATGGTATTCCAAATTGAATAAAAAAGTGGCACAGAGATAATCCTTCTATTAGGATCTTTTGATGTTGTAATTCAATCAATGTGGGAGATATTTCTACCCAATCATTATAATTTTTTCGTAATAATTCTGGTAAATTTTTACCGAAGGCCATATGATAGCCACCATTTATATACCCAATTTGGGATGTCCCGTTTATAAACTTCTGGACATATTTTGAAGAACCAAGAATGTTTCTTCTTTGTGTTTTCATATAAAAAGGCTTTATTACATGCCTCAATATAATCCCAATAATTAAATTTAATAGGGGTCCTGGTTTCAGAATGGCACATCTCTTTGTCATTTAAGGGAGATGTTCCCTATTTTTCAACAGATATTATCTGTGTTATTATAATTTTGCTAAAACTATATTCCTGGGTATTTCCAGACATATAGTGATGAATATCATAAGATTCTGTGACTTTGAGAATATTTTCATAATAAAATCTCTGTTTGTATGAAACAGCAGGATATGATCCTGAATCTAGGTACCTTGTAATTAAGGTCCATGGTTGATCTTTCCATTTAAGATCTTTGAAATCCAGGAGCAATACTATCTCCTTATTTGGATTTTGTTCATATAAGGCATCATCAGATTCTTCTGTCACAATATTGACATAAGATGACGATGCTTCATTTGTTCCTCCCTTCTTAGCTTTATAAGCCAAGAATTCTTGGAATAATTGGTCATCAAGATTATTCCCTCTAGTATTACTTGTGGAAGTTGCAGTGTTTGCAATGTTTGCGGCTATTAGCCTTTGATGGGCAATCTGCCCTAAGATTCTCCCTCCATTAGGGCCTCTACCTCTTCCTCTTCCGTTATTTGAAAGGGGTTGTTTTCCCTGTCTCGAGTAATCATTCCTGAAAATATGACCAGGTAGAAGAGATTATTTTCTCTTTTTCTTTAAGAACCTTTATTTGATTCCTAAAGTATTTTATTAACTCCATATTTTCTAAAAGCTTATGAGCTCTATCTGCAGGATGCATAGAGTAATCCTGCATAATATTATGCATATAATAGTTTCTAGCCATTATCATGGCTGAATAATCATCAATCTCAATTTGTATATTATTAAAGGTTATTTTCAACGGTTCTTTTATCTTCTTCATAGAACCTGCAAAATAAACTAAGAGAAATATTCTCTTGTTAAAAAGTCAGGTAAACTATTATCTGTTCCTTTTTTATATATTATTTCAAAATCAAATGATGCAAGATGAGATTGCCATCTAGCAAACATTTGTTTAGAGATATCATGTTTAAAGTTTTTATTAAACATATATTTTGCCGCTTGACAATTAGTTTTTATTAAAAACTTTTGATTGTATAGATCATCTTGAAATTTTAGAACACATTTAACTATTGCTAAAATTTCTTTTGTAATTGTGGCATAATTTTTTGACTATCATTCCATTTCCCTGAGTGGAATCTTACAAGAAATTCTTGTTTATCAATTGGGGAGATCTGCTTCAGAATCCCTCCATAGCCAATATTACTGGCATCTGTTTCTATAATTTTTTCCCATTCGGGTTTTGCTATCATTAATCATGGAAGATTTTTAACATTTTGTTTAATCTTTTGTACTGCCTTGTATGAATATCTGACCATGGCAGTGGGTTTTTCTTTAATCTGTCATATAGAACAGCTGTGTCTTGAGCTAAATTTTTGTAATATGGTGGAATATAATTTAAGCTTCCTAAAAACCTTGTAACTGGGTTTTATCGGTTATTTCATCAGTAAATTTTGAAGCAAATTCAAAACTTCTATTTATTGGAATAATACTTCCTTTTTCAATATTATGACCTAAAAATCTTATCTTTGTTTGAAAAAATAGCATTTTTGGTCTAGATATTACTAAATCATTTTTTATGATTATACTTTTAAAAATTTCTAGGTGTTTGAAATGAGTTTCAATATCTTTTGAGAATACCAAGATATCATCTATGTAGATAATTATAAAATCACTGAAATGAATGAAAATATCATTCATTATTTTTTTAAATTCACTTGGAGCATTTTTTAGACCAAATGGCATAACATTTCATTCAAAATGCCTAAAAGGAACTGTAAAGGCAGTTTTATATCTGTCTTTTTCGTCTATCTGGATTTGCCAATATCCAGACTTTAGATCAAATTTTGAAAAGATTATGGCATCATTTAATCAATCTAATAGATCCTTTTTGTTAGGTATAGGATACCTAATCCATTTTAAAACTTTGTTTAAAGGTTTATAGTTTATTACTAACCTTGGGGCTCCTCTTTCTTGTTCTGAATGTTTATTAACATAGAAGGCGGTACATGACCACGGAGACTTTGAAGGTCTTATTAAACCTTTTTCTATTAAAGTTTTTATCTCATTTTTGCATAATTCTAAATATTCAGAATTCATTTGGCATGGTATTGCTTTTGTAGGTATTTGACTTTCATTAAAGTCAATTTCATATGGGAGACAGACTATATGTTTTTTCTATCCCAAAAAGCATTTGGATGATCATTACAAATTTGTAATGAAAATTGATGTTGTATTAGTTTTATTTTGTCTTGTAATTTAGGGTTTGTTAATCTTTCTTCTATTGTAAGAGTATTTATTTTTTGTTAAGAAAATTGATTTGGTTTTGTTTTGCTTGTATTAATGATTCTTCAATATCATTTATAAACCTAGGAATAGGTTTGTGAACAAATTGAAAAGTTATTTCTTTTCCTTTATAAGTTCCCGTAATGAATTTTTCATTAATGTGTTTTATCGGTAAAATCTTATTCCAAAATGGTGTTCCAAGTATTATTTGGCTAGTTAAATTTTTTACTATCATAAACCTGTTTGGAATACAAACTTTATCTTGGCAAATATATGCTTGAGGTCATTTATAATTTATAATCATTGGTTCTCCACTAGCAGAACTAACTCTATGAGTGGTCTTGTGGAAATACTTTGTAGGGATAATACCCTCTTGAACACAATTCAAATCAGCTTCACTATCTAGTAAAACAACTAATTCTATTAAATAATTGTTTTCTATCAATAACTTAATCTTTATATGCCATTTATGGGATATAACCATCTCATATATTGATAAAAATTTTTCATCTCTTTCTAAGGATGTTAAAATTTCTTAGAAGTTTTAGGATTATCTATAATCTCCTTCATCTCTAAACTTCTTATTCTTTCTTCTAGGGTTATATTTTTTTCACTTAGATTCTTAATTTCTATTTTACATTATCAATCTCTAGTTTTAATTCCTCAATATTGACAGAATTTCCAATCTTATTTTTCTGACTTAATTGTCTTCTAACTTCACTTAAAGTATAAGGCTTAAAATCTTCAACAGCTATTGAAGTTGAAGCTTTGTTTTTCCCAATTATTTGAGAAGTAATTCTTTCTCTGATTTCATTATCTTCTATTGCTCTTAATAGATCTAATATATCATAAGAAATAACATTTATTTCCATATTATCAAATTGAGCAATTATTTGATAAATGTCTTCTTCATCGTCTGTGTCTATTTGACAACATTCTTTTCCTGTTTTACAAGAAAAACATTCTTCATCTGAAGTTATTAAATCTTCTTCTTCTAATATATTTAATTCTTCATATGAAGAGTTTTCTGAAGAATTGATTAGGATTTTGGATAATGTATCCTTTAATTTTTCATCTTCAATACTATTGAGTTTATTTTTTTCCCAACACGTTTTTGCTTTATGGCCTGGACGACCACATTTTTTACATATTATATAGGGTTTATAATCCCTTTTTCTTTTGAATTTCTTTCTTCTCTTTTTTGTTTTCTTTTTTGTAATTTTTTATTTCTTTGAGAAGATATAAGATTCTTTTTATTAATATTATTTTCTTTAATTTCATCCATTTCAAACTGGCTACAAAATTGACCTAATTGTCTCTTTTCATTAAGAGAATGTTTTTTAATCTGTTGATTAAGCTTTATTTCATTACATAAGACTAATCCTTCCTGAACACAAATTACTATTAACTTGCCATAAGTATAATCTTCGTAATTAATACTTATTTATCCTTCCTAAGGTTTTTTCTAACCCTTTCTACGAATAAAGAAGGTAAACCATCAATAAACTTAGACTTCCAATGAGTACTATCAGACTCTGGGAGTTCCATAACTCTGCTTAAGAAAGTATCTTTATACCATCTAATGATGTGAGAGTTCTACATCTTAAATTTTGTAATAAAGTTCTGACCATCTTCCTGTAAAATGATCAACAATATTTACCACCAGTGTATAAACTGCATTTGGAGTTTGCTTTCCATTTTCTTCTTTAATATTATTTAAAATATTATTTTTATCTGTTTCTGTTAAATAATTATCCCACCAGCCTTTTAATTGACCGGTAAATCCTGCTATTATCATTTTAGCAATATTTTGATCGTAATTACCATTACTTTTACAGATAGTACTATACATCATCATTCTGTGTACAGTATCTGAAATTTGTTTATCAGTTTTACCATCTATGTTCTATTCATAGATGTGTTTTCCATGATATGAATTATTAACTATATATTTCTGTTCTTCTATTAGAACATCTTAAGGAGTTGGCCTAGGGTAATAATACATCCTTTGTGTAGGCTTATTAGCAAATTTTTCAAGTTTTTTAATTTCATCATCGATTTTTTCTTGATAATATCTTTATTTATGGAATCTGAAAATTCTTCAGTTAAAGTATTAATTTTAGATTTGAAAATTTTTCATTTATACCCTTTAATTTTTTATCTAATAATTCTGCTATTTAAGAATTAGATTTTAATTTAAAATCTTTTATTTCAGGCGGAGGTTGTATAGCCGGAGTGGCTACAATACCTTTCTCTTCTTTTCTATGAGAAAATTTTAAATTTTTAACCTGGGATATTAATTCATTTATCCTATCATTTATGAAATTTAATTGTTCTCCTAAAACAATTAAACATATGTTTGTATAATTTTGTTGTTTAAACATATTATTTATGTGAGCTATTGTCACAGGTAAGGTATTTTCTTCCATTAATTTTTGAAAAGCTTGATAGTATCTAATTTCACTATCTTTTTCTATCTTGAATGGTTGATGAGGAGGAAAAGTAGTTTTTAAAATTTTTCCATTAATATTATATTCTCTCCGTATTACAGAAATAATACTATTAGTATACTTATTTATAAACCATGAAACAAAAGGTTTAATTGTGTTCTCTTCACTAAGTTATTTATAAAAAATTTCTTGAGACATATTTGTATCTTGGTCATCAAAATTTTTGAAAAACCAATTTCTAAATAATTTCCATTGATCTCGATTAAATTCTTCACTAATTATTCTTCTTGCCAATGATCCTTGGCTAAAATTTATTTTTTCTATCTGATTCATTATATCGAAAAATTCATTTCTGACTCGGTTAATTCCGGTTCATTAGGCTTATATACACATCTTACTATATTATCAGAATTAATTCTTAATTCTTTTACACTATTTTCAGATAATTCTTCTCTTATTTGAGAAGTAGAAGCTCTAGAAGGACTTCTAACAGTATATCCTAATGGAGATATATAAAAATTTGATGATCTTGAGGACATAGAACTAGATATTCTAGGTCTAATCTTATCGAATTGTATCTGAACTGATCCTTCAGATGTTTGAATAATATCAATTGGATTATTATTAATATATTGTTGTTTTGGGGTACAATTATTTAGTATCCAACTATCAGGAAATTCAATTTCTTCCCATTTTATTTTTTTCTAGTAGTAATATTTGATTTTCCAAAATTAGTTTTTATTATTATTGCTTCATTTAATGGTTTATCTACCATCTTACAGTGAGGATTTAATGTAAATAACAGTTTATAGTATATTCTATAGCATATACAAATTACTTCCGACCCTGGAATATAATTATATCCATGAGTCTTAACATTTAATGTTTAAAGCATCTGTTATATTAACGTCTGTTAGTGATAATTGTAGATTTGGATAAACATTAAAATAAACTGGACCCTGTGATAGACTAGATTGAACTATCCCTATTAAGGATTGCTTATAATCTAAAGTTTCTACCATCTTTTAAAGCTGCTATAAAGCTTTCTGGTAAACCTTCTAAAGTTAAAGGTTTAAATACAATTTGCACTACTCCAATATGGATAAATTTATATTTATCTTTTTATATCTAGCTAGTTCTTTATTATTTAAAAGTTTTATCATCATATCCTCTTTATTAAGAGTAATTGTTTTTTTAGTAGTTTTAACTACTTGTTTTAAACCAATTTTTTCATAAGTTCCAAGCTTATAAACTTGTTTATAATCTATTTTTGGAATAGTCCATTTATTCAATAATTCTAGGTTGTGAGGAATATCATATTCTTCCTCAATACTAATTTTAACAGTATCTTTATCTTCTATGATATTCATTTTATTTGAATAAAATCAATGTTGAACTTCCCCATAATAAAGTTTACTCACCATGGCTCTGATACCACAAGACAGGACCTTGTGGGAAAATAAGAATAAAAACCCAATTATTAAAATTTACAATATAATAAAATCATAACATCTGGAAATAAAAACCCTTAAACATGTCCGGATCTTCAAACCTTGGTTAATTTTACATATACTTCAACTGCCAAGTTTACTTAGCATAAGATCAGTACAGGCCTGTGCCCTATGAACGCCTTTCAAACGGCTTAATAAAGCGGGCTGCCATATTTCGACCACTATGCTAATTATCTGCCTGTTTAGTATATAACCAGTCCAAAATTATCCAGACATAATTTAAATATTTTTTCTTTCCAGACACTTTTTTATAGGCTTATATATAGGTATATATATATGTATGTATTATATATATATATATATATATAGAGAGAGAGAGAGAGAGAGACACACACACACACAAGAGATGTATTCCTTGATCTATATATATATATATATATATATATATATATATACACACACCTTACAGAGCCTTTTATGTAGCAAAATTAATATAAAATCTAGTATTAAATGAGATTAAACAGTATGTGTACCATAAGGATTATCATCATCTTTCTTGAACATGTTCTTGATGGCTTCTTCTTTTTCATCAATAAAATCACAGAAATTAAACAACACACCAGAGCAACCCCTGCGTGATGATGCTGGGAATGAGGGCGATCTCGGGTCTAGCATCTGCTTCTGTTTATAATGAATATACTGACGAACGGTTTGTAATAAGAATAAAACTAAAGCAGTGAGTGAGAAAATGCCACAGATCATGTATAAACCATAAAAACTGCTCATTTGCAGCTGATTAGGCTCGTTTTTACGGCCCACGCCACTCGAACAACCCTTTTTGCAGAACCATTTATCGTGGATTTCTTGAAGCTTTCCACTTTCAGAAAGTTGCATAATTGATAAGGATAGTGTGGTGGCCAGAGGCGAGTCTCTCTTGAATGCCTGGCATTCAAGATATGCGAATATTATTATGGTACCAAATATATAAAAATGAAAATAAAATTTTGCTGACATGGACCGTTTAGTGACATGTCAATCAAGAAACCGTCACATCAGACAATGGTAACAAATAAACTACTTTCACATGATGTAAAAATGTGAGTTTTCTGCAAGTAGGTGGTTATTAAAAAGAAAAAACAAAGGTTAATTACTTGATTACACCAACATATAACATAATTCCACTTTTTCATCAGGGAAAAGTGTTTATTTCCCACTATACATAACGGATTTATAACTGTTTAACGCTACATGTAAGTGATGTTCTTTGACATGTAAAATGGTGACTTGGCACCACTCTTTTTGATGATGTGACGCTGTGCAACACAATCGTTTTAATTGTCATAGAATGCTACTTACAAAAGATGGTACAATATTGAAAGAATATTACATACAATGGAAAAAAAAAGCTGTTTCTTACGTACAATGACAAAACAGTGATGGTTTCATTTTGGTGTTATCAACCCAAAAAATAAATAGCTAGCTAAAAGAAATTGGAATTAGGTAAAACTATGAAAGTAGTTGCTATTTGTGTTCATTAAATTTTAATTTGTGAAGGTAGAGAAAAAAGGTTACTTACAAATCCCCATCCGCTTCTAGTAAACGGTTGACCAACAATCGCAAAATCATTATGATCCAAAAGAAACAGCTCAACATAAGGAAGCTCATCAACAATGGCCGCCACCCCACCATGATGTGGGCCCAACCGCAATGCTTTTGCATACTCATCTGGTGTCCCCAGTGGAATAAGACTAGATCTAGGCACAAAAAGACTTTCAGCCAAATAAGTATACGCAAATGATCCAACTTGGTACCCAATTGGCAAACGAGTAGCCACTAAACTATCAATTCCTGTGATTGGCGATGACAGTTGTTCAACGGTAAGAATAGATGTTAAGCTTGCCGTGTAGCTTGATGTTATTACTAGTAATAGAAAAAGCCATACCACCATTACTAATCGTCCAAGTGGGCTAACTGTATCTTCCTCTGCAATTTTATCATGTAAATTAGCAAGGATAAGTTGATTAAAGAGTTTAGGGATATTGTATGTTGAGGCCAACCCAAGCACACATCCTTTTCATTAAGATCACCCATATATCAAACTAATTTATAGGTCACTCAAGTATGTAAGTTGTTTCATTTATACAAGTTCCAACCAAAGCTATGTTAAATAATGGAAATGCCCTTACAAATTTTGGAAAGACAAACTTACTAGCACCCAACTTTATATTGAGCGCAAAATAGAGACCAACCTACATTTTCTTACCAATTAGCAATCAAGTTACATATCATTAATGATTGTAGCAACGAAGGATGTGTTCAAGCGGTAGCATGCCAATTTTTTGCTGATTTTTTAAAAGAGTGCTGACTTCGTATCTTATTTGTCAAATTAGGAGATATGTGTATGTCAAGTGACATTCAATATAGTTAACTTTAAATGTAACCAAAGATCATTTTTTCAAAGTTGCAACTCCTTTTTTCAATAAGATTCTTTTCATATAGGGCTTTGAATATATATATGAATGCTCCTGTCATCAACCATTGCCACATCATCAAATTTACAAGTAGAATCAGTTAACATAAGGTCAGCAGCTAACATAGGTAATCAACCATTGCTCAAGTTTGTTTCTATTTTGTGCCTAGTTTAAAGTTGATTGCTGAAAGAGTCAAAAACCACCAAGTTTAAAACAATCAACCATTTATTCTAATGGTGTATGCTAAAATAGTTGGTGTACAAATAAGTAAATAACCACTCACGAGTCATGTGGATACAGGATACCACTCAAGTTTTCAAACTTTTTTTCACCAAGACCACCAATATACTGAAAATACTGTATCCACCACCCAACTAGGTATCCAGTTTTGTTTATATCAAACCCATCTAAAACCATGTCTGATGAAGAAAATGCCCTTAAAAGGTTTAAGAAGTTAAACATGCCTTTGATGAGGTGCAACCATGTTATAAGTTAAGATTGTTGTATTCAGCACAAATTAAGGCATTTTTGTCTTCCAACATGCATTTTTTTCGCGGTATTACTATAAATGAAACCAGATACATACTTTGTTGTAGTTTCAATAAATGGGTGTCCAAGATGAGAAAATCGGAACACTTAGGTGGCCTCCATATACGTTATCATTATTACTAGTGAATTTAAGATAACAATTTAAAGATTTAAGTAATGCTTACGATTTCTCTTAAATAGAGTTGAGAAACTGAACCTGAAAAACAAACACTTGTAGGTCAGCAATCTTCAAATTTTTCAGCACATTGCTTATATTAGAGGTGGCAATAGTAAGAGGTCAGATGGGTTAGGTAATGAGTCAAAGCATGTTTACATCACTTTATAGTACGGTCGAAACGTGGTGAGGAGTTGGTCACAAAGTTTTGTTTTATCTTTTAAAGACTAATAAATTTGTGAATTATAATAAGAAAAATAATATCATTACAATAACGTTTTAGACTTTTGAATAACCCAGTTTAAATGGCTGACTGCATCAAACATGAAACAAATTTCAACCCCACTTGACCTATTTGACCCGTTCTCTGTTAGCTGAATCGCTTCTTTGACGAGCTTGAGATAAAGCAACCTAAATCGTCAAATCAGCCTAATTTATACCAACAGGTTGGCACTACCTCGAAATTATACATAAGCAAAGAACTTACAAGAAAATAGTTATAAGTTGTCTCTTAAGTGGGCCCCTGAAATCATCATTAACACGGTGCTCAAGAAGCCAAATAACAATAGCAATTAGCACAAAAGCCGCTGCAGTGACACACCACATTTCTACAGTGAAGGGTCTAAGAAATACCCAAGTACTTGCTTTCTTATTATTAATAGGAACCACTACCACAAGACCAGTTGTCGCATAAGGCTGTGTGTAATCAACAATTCTTGTTCTGTTTGTCACAATTGCAATATCTCCAGCTGCCCCATCAAAAACCTATTAATAATCACAACCACGTAACTAATTAGTTGCAACAAAGCGAATTTCAGAAAATTGGCTGGATGTGCTTTTGTTGTTTGAAGTTGTAATGATCAGATACTTGTATGTTTAAGTGTTTGAGGAATTCTAATTTTTTAAAAATTAATAGATAAGAAATCACCAAGAAGCAAAAATTTTGTTAAAGAAGCAGCAATAAAGTTCGTTGTTGATAATCAGTTTTGTAACAGTATGAAACTGATTATCCATATTTAGCTATTTGACCCATGAATAAAGTATCATTTGTTTATCCAAACATTAATAACAGATTGTTGCAACTTTCAAGTATCGATATCACTTAATCAGTTAATGGCTCCAAAACACAACTTCTAAACACAGATCATAATGCCATAATAAAAATGAGATTTAATTGATATTGTACTTACATCGTCCTTAACGAACTTCACAAGATCATCATAATTAGGGTTGGATAGACCATCTCCAAATGGCACAAATCTATAGGGGAGATCATAAGGAACTAACTTAACTGCTTCCTCAAACACATCAATACAATATCCTTCAATTGTATGATTACTTAATTCCGTCACAAATTCAACAAAACTAGCTCGTTTTGGTATCCCGATTCTTAGTGGTCTTTCAGTATCACCAATGACCCATCCACGAGGTCGGTCCGTTTTTCCACCAGGCCAAGTAATCACACGAAGCTTATCGTTTGAAACTGAAGAGCTAGTTTTATCCACTTTCAGAGACTCTGGTGGTTTGATAGAGAGACCCGAGTGGTTTGACCAATAACCCACATTATGAACCGCTAGTTTGACCATATTAAAAACTTTATAGCCATAAGGAACCAAATTTCTATCTCCATCAAACTGAATATGACCCGTCAAACCATTAAAATTCGTCTCGGATAATATCTTGATAAAACGTTTACCACCATCAAAAATCTTGAGCTTCCCGAATTGTGACCCAACAATCGAAAAAGTTAAATTTTTTTCTTGGTTAAGAAAGGTATCAATTGTGTGTGCTACTGTCCACACTGTATCATAAGCAAACGGCCCATATACATTCGACGTGTAGAAATTCAACCCAAAGTTCTTATCCTGTGATGCTTGTGGAGTATGTTGACAAATACCAACAACACCCTCGATAAGTCTTAAAAAAGACTGCTTTTCTGAGGTAAATGAGGATAAAGTGGTACAAAGCCAATCGGTTGTTAGCCATACATAATCACTAGTCATCATATTGAGCTTATTTGCAACTTGAAAGAATCTCAAAGCAGGATCAGGATTAATGTGAATGATATAAACTCGAGGACCAAGTGGGATTGACCAATTGAGCACATTAGTGATATCATCAACATTATAATTAACTGGCAAAGCTAACTTATAAGAAATCTTTGACATTCGTTTCTCTACTTCATCATCCAAAGAAAATACTCCATTTCTCCCATACTCATCATCGGTGTAAATTGCAATCACTTCTTTCCACCCATAAAAGTCGATCAAATTAGCCATGGCTGCCATCTGATATGAATCACTTTGTGTGGTTCGAAAGAAATAAGGGAATTGGAGGGAAGATAACGTGGGATCCGTTGCAGAGTATGAAACTATTGGTACTTGAACACCATTTGCAATTTGAGAAATCATATGGGCTACAGTTGATGACTGTGGGCCGATTATAGCCACCACATCTCTCTCAAGCATCTGAAATGCTGACAAATCATTTTCAAGAAACTTTAATCGGTAACTTCAACTTGCAAACAAATAAGAATACATTCATACAGAAGATAATTCATATGCTAACAACATAAATTAACCAAAGAAATGACATATTCCTAACATTGTGATATTCATGAGATCAAAAGGCCATGAATTGTTTGTTTATGAGTATTCCAAAAGCATTTATAGCCCAAAAGCATTTATAGCACTTTATAGCTATGGTTAACAACATATTTACATAAATAATAAAAGTTAACCATGAAGTGGTTGTTAACCAATGCTTATATTGTTCCCACATTCCAAATTCTTCTGTTAATAACATAGATTGATCATTGAAGGGTGCTATTCTGAATCACCAGCCCAGATTCTTCTATTTATATCATGTATAAACACACATAAGAATAATGAATGCCCTTCAATTAATTCTACCCCCGGGCAAAAAAGCTATTCAAAAGCTAATAATAACAAACAAAGCCACTTTAAAACTTATACCATGAAACAAAAATAAAAAGTTTGCTTATCTTGTGCAATTTTCTTTCTAAAAGTTATTGTAGAAAACACAAGTGAATCAAATACAAAAGAATTGAAATCAAATCACAATTGACTACCACTTTTATTGATCACCAATTGATTACAAAGAAGATGATGAACAAGAATGAAATCTGAGAAAACAGAAATTACCTTGAAACAACTTCTTAACTACTCATTTATACACAAAACAAATGTTAACAAACATTAACAACCAATTAACACTTTTACTCCTCTAAGTATGAGAAGTTTACAACTTCAGTCCTCCAACTTTACTCAAACTATTAAGACAGAACTCAAGTTGAACTTCATATCTTCACAATCTCCACCTTGAAGTCAACTTGAAACCCAATTCAACCAATACCCAAAGCATCCAAACAAAACTCAAATTTCATACCAGGCAACGGCTTAGTAAACATATCTGCCGGATTATCATCAGTTTTGATCTGCATAACCTCAGCCTCCTTTGAATTAACCACCTCCCTAATGAAATGATATTTGACCCTTATATGCTTTGTTTGCTCATGAAAAACACTGTTCTTAGCCAATTGAATTGCCCCTTGATTATCACAATGCACCACAGACTTTGACACCTTTAAACCAAGGTCAGCTACAAATCTTGTAATCCACAAAGCCTCCTTCATAGCATCTGTCAAAGCTATATACTCTGATTCTGTCGTAGACAAGGCCACTACCTTTTGTAGCTTTGCTTTCCAACTCACCACATTTCCAAGCACCTTAAAAGCATAGCCGGTTATGGACCTTCCTTTATCTAAGTCCTTGGCATAATCAGCATCAACATACCCTTGCACCATATTCACATTATCAAGCTGCTGACCATACACCAGACCCAAACCTCTTGACCCATTCAAGTACCTTAAAATCCACTTGACAGCATGCCAATGATTTTTACCAGGATTAGCTAAAAATCTACTAACAACACTTACCCCATAACCAATATCTGGTCTTGTACAAACCATAAGATACATAAGACTTCCCACAACATTAGCATAGGGGACTTTATCCATATAGGCCTGATCAAGAACACTTACAGGTGAATCTGCAGTAGATAACTTGAAATGAGGAGCCATAGGAGTCTTGACAGGTTTACAACAGTCCATTGAATAAGTTTTCAAAACTTTTTCTAGATAAGAACTCTGATTCAACCTTAAAAGTCTTTGACTCCTATCTCTGGTTATTTCCATGCCAATTATCTTCTTTGCCATTCCCAACTCCTTCATATCAAATTCTTTCATCAGTAAGGCTTTAGTCTCCTCTATCTTACTCTTTTCTTTACAAGCCAGCAACATATCATCTACATAGAGCAACAAGTAGATATCACACTCATCTGAACACCTTTTGTGATACACACAACTGTCATATCCAGACCTTCTAAACCCTTGTGACACAATATAATCATCAAACCTTTTATACCAGTTTCTAGGAGACTGCTTTAATCCATAAAGTGACCTTTGTAACAGACACACTTTATCCTCCTTACCAGTCTCTACAAATCCTTTAGGTTGCTTCATGAAGATCTGCTCATCCAAATACCCATGTAAAAAGGCAGTCTTTACATCCAATTGTTCCAGTTCCAGATCTTGATTAGCAACAATAGACAACAGGATTCTAATTGAAGTATGTTTCACAACTGGTGAAAAAATCTCAGTATAATCCACACCTGATTTCTGAGTATAGCCCTTTGCCACTAATCTAGCCTTGTACCTAGGCTTTCCACCATTAATGCCCTCCTTCAATTTATATAACCATTTGCACATAACCAGTCTCTTGTCTTTTGGTTTATCTACCAAAACCCAGGTTTGATTCTTATCTAATGACTCCATCTCTTCCACCATGGCCTCTATCCACAGCTTACTATCTTTGCAATTCACTGCTTGATCAAAAGTCAATGGTTCAAACTGACTTTCCATTTCTGCAGTCAAGAAAGCCACTGCAGTCATATTACAATCATCTCTAAACCTGATAGGCTGTACTATGTGCCTTCTTGGTCTATCTCTGGCCAAACTATAACTAGGCTCATCTGTTTCACTTGGTCCAGACAGAATTTCATCATTTGCAGGCTGCTTGACTTGGCCACCTAACTCCACCTCCACATGAACTTCCTTCACTTTACTTTGTTCAACACCTTTCTTCTGAGCAAGATCTTTATACATCACATCTTCTTTAAAGGTAACATGTTTGCCAAGTATCACTTTAGCACCATCTACATGCCACAACCTATATCCCTTGACCCCATCTTTGTAACCCAAGAAAACACATCTGTGAGCTCTAGGTTCCAGCTTACCCTGATCAATCTGTGCATATGCCAAAGAGCCAAACACCCTCAAATCTGAGTAATCCTGTTTCTTACCTGACCAGACTTCCATTGGAGTCTTCTTGTCTAATGCTGCACTAGGTGATCTGTTGATCAAGTATGCTGCAGTTGAAACAGCTTCTGCCCAAAATGCTTTAGGTAAACCTGAGTTGATTAACATACATCTTACCTTGTCAAGCAATGTTCTATTCATCCTTTCAACTAGACCATTTTGCTGTGGAGTATAGGGTACTGTTAAGTGTCTAGCAATACCTTGACTTTTGCAGAATTCATTGAACTCTTTATTGCAAAATTCAAGACCATTGTCAGTTCTTATTTTCTTAACCATTGAACTCTTTATTGCAAAATTCAAGACCATTGTCAGTTCTTATTTTCTTAACCCTTTTATCAGTTTGATTTTCTACCAATTTGACCCAATCTTTAAACTTTTGAACAGCTTCATTCTTACTCTTAAGAACATAAACCCATACTCTCCTTGAGTAATCATCAATTAAGGACAAAAATAAGCAGCTCCACCTAAAGACAATGTTCTTGCTGGCCCCCACAAGTCAGCATGAATATACTCTAGTATTCCTTTTGTAGTATGTATACTCTTGCTGAACTTGACTTTATGAGCTTTACCAAGTATACAGTTTTCACAAAAACCAATCTCAACATTCTTAAGATTGCCTAATACTTGCTGTTTATAAAGCTCATTAAGTCCCTGCTGACTTATGTGGCCTAGCCTTTGGTGCCAAATCATAGCTGAGTTCTCTTGGTCTTCTTGTACTAGAGAAGCCTCTCCTGCCACCACATTACCATCTAGAAGATAGATGTTATTCTGCCTTCTAGACCCTGACAATACAACCATTGAGCCCTTAATCACTTTGGCCTTGCCATCTTTAAGACTCACATGCATACCTGCTCTTTCAAACATACCCATAGACACTAGGCTCCGTTTCAGATCTGGCACATATCTTACATCTTGGATCTTCATTTCAGTACCATTATCCAACCTGAACAACACAGACCCAATTCCTTCAATTTCACAGACACTATCATCCCCAAGCCTGACTGTACCCAGCTTGGCTATTCTCAGATCCTGAAAAGCATCCCTAAGAGGTGTCATGTGAAATGAGCACCCAGAATCCATTACCCACCCATCTGCAACCTCACCTTTTGAAACCATCAACACATCAGAACTTTCATACCCCTCAGAGGTATCATCTGATTGTGTGAAGTTACTAGACTGAGGATGGTAAGAATTCTTTGACCCATTTGAGTCACTCTTTCTCCTTTTCCATTCGGGGCAGTCTCGTTTGAGATGTTTCTCTGATTGACACACAAACACTTCTTTTTAAACTTTGATTTGGATCTAGACTGACTTCTAGATTTAGAACTCTTTGAGTCCCTATTCTCATTTCTACCCCTGACAAACAACCCCTCACCACCTACATCTTTCACATCTATCCTCTTCTTCAACTCTTTAGAGTTAAGAGCAGACAACACTTCATCCATTGACAAAGATTCTCTGCCATACAATAAAGTATCTACAAAATGCTCATAGTGTTGAGGTAGTGAGGTCAAGAATATTATTGCTTGATCCTCACCATCTAACTCTACTTCAATATTTTCCAAATCCAAGATCAGTTTGTTAAACTCATCTACATGATCTTCTAAGGATTTACCTGTCGTCATATGAAAAGTGTAAAGTCTTTTCTTGAGGTACAACCTGTTTGCCAGACTTTTGGTCATGTATAGAGATTCCAACTTCAACCAAACTCCGGCTGCAGTTGTCTCCTTAGTGACCTCTCTGAGAACTCGATCACCCAGGCTAAGAATGATCGCACTGTGTGCCTTCACTCCCATTTCATTCCACTTATCTGTCAGTTCTCGCTGCTGCACTTCCGTAGCCCCTTCTGGTATGACAGCATTACCGCCCTTTAGAGCATCAGCAAGCCCTTGATGAACCAACAGGGCACGCATCTTCACTCTCCATAGGCTAAAATCATTTTTGCCATCAAATTTTTCAATCTCGTACCTAGTTGAAACCATTTTCTTCTTTGATTGACCTTCAATTTGATCAGTGCCAAGAACACTCAGTCAGTTGATTCAATTCTTTACCGATTCACTCTCCCGAGCCAACTCAAAACCCCAATTGATCAATTAACGATGGACACCGGATCACAATTGATTACGCACTGCGTGAATCAATCAACAATCGACGGTGAGCTGCGAATTACAATTGATCAATCAAATCGAAAGCTACCGTGGCTCTGATACCACTTGTAGAAAACACAAGTGAATCAAATACAAAAGAATTGAAATCAAATCACAATTGACTACCACTTTTATTGATCACCAATTGATTACAAAGAAGATGATGAACAAGAATGAAATCTGAGAAAACAGAAATTACCTTGAAACAACTTCTTAACTACTCATTTATACACAAAACAAATGTTAACAAACATTAACAACCAATTAACACTTTTACTCCTCTAAGTATGAGAAGTTTACAACTTCAGTCCTCCAACTTTACTCAAACTATTAAGACAGAACTCAAGTTGAACTTCATATCTTCACAGTTACTGTAAAAAGCCACTTTTTTAGCTCTTCAAATAATTGTAAGATGTAAAAGACTGCATAATCTTATTGAATAGTTAGATTACAATATATAAAACATATATATAGAGAATCTAATATTAATTTCTTAAATTACTAACAACTGAATTCAAAAGACCCTAAACCAAGATAACAATTTCTAAAACTATTGATACCTCCAATTGAACTCTCGAAGACGCTGCAATTCGTATCCTTCATGATCAACCTCATTTGGGTACCATTCAGAATCCTCGAATCCCTATTGACATCGACTACAGCAGCTTCCATTGCTGCCTTTGCAGCTTTACCAATGACCGAGTCAAACGAAAAAAGCACTCCAACATTCACAAAATCGGGTCGTTGTGAGTAAACACAAGTGTTGAGAATCAGTGGTATCAAGAGGGATAACGATAGTAGTAATCTTACAGTGGACTCCATCGTTGAAAAACTCACAAATGGGAGTGATGTTCGGGTGAAATCGACATGAAATTAGGTGATGATGGAGTGATTAAGGTGGTAATTTTGATTAGGGAAGAAAGGTGGATTAAGATGGTATTAATGGTGTGTAGTGGGGTTTGAATAATTAATGGCTGGATAAGAATAAAGTGGATGGAGAGTCCACCAACTAATATTATTGTTTCTTCTCAAGAATAAAGACAATGAACACATGGAAAATATTGATGCTTATCCAAGAAATTAGGTGATGATGGACTAAATTTCGATTTTGGTCGGTTTAACCTTTTCAGTTTAAAAAGTAATCTTTGATCATATCATTCTCTGTGGTTTTATTTTTGTAACGCTTTTGGTCCTTAACACTAACTCGGTTAGTTTTTACAGTTAAATGTGAGGGTATTTTGGTCATTTTACATTTGGAGGACTAGTTATGTAAATTATATTATATTAGGACAATTATTGTAATTTTTTAAAACAAAAAAAATATAAATATAAAACTGAAATATAATCCAACCCAAACCCCCAACACTCCCACCATCCTAAAACCCCTAATTGGAACCCTAACCCCCATCACCCCTTCATCCCCTTGCACCACCGCCTGCACTACACCGACACCGCCACCGCCACCGCCTCCACCGGTGGAGAGCTGAGGGCGGCGGCGGTGGCGGAAGCGGCGGTGGAGAGCTAGGGGTGGCGGCGACGGCGGAGAGCTGGGGGCGGCGGCGGCGGCGGAGAGCTGGGGGCGGCGGCGGTGGCGGCGGCGGCGGAGAGCTGGGGGCGGCGGCGGAGAGCTGGGGGCGGCGGCGGCGGCGGAGAGCTGGCGGCGGTGAGGGCGGCGGAGAGCTGGCGGCGGTGAGGGCGGCGGTGGCGGCGGCGGTGGAGAGCTAGCGGCGGTGGCGGGGGCGATGTAAGGCCCGTTCCCGGGACGCTTACAGCTGGTCGATCATCGCACATAAAATATACATTCTCATTTATCTTAAGTAAACATTGCAGCGGAACATTAACAAATGACTTTTCATTTATTATAAAGGCTCTTGCAAAATAATACATCGTTAATTAGTTACAAAATACATTGTTGCATTACATCACAAAGCATTATATGAATGGATGCCATCCAAAAGAGCTGAGTATCTGCCCCGTACCATCCTCAGCAACCATTACCTGCCAACTGGAAACACATAAAAGTCAGCATTGCTGAGTGAGTTCTAGTTTTATAATAAAACATACTTTTCTTTCATTAAAACTGTTCTTTACTTTCATGCGATCATACATTATACGTACACATAGATAATATCATTATTATCTTCATCATTCATTCATTCATTCATTCTTTAACTTTCGTTCATTCATCGTACGTCCTTATCATTCACATTCTTTCATCATTACCTATTTTCTTTCCATCAAACCATAAACCTTACCGTTCTGTTTTCCGGTACTGGACCTAGGCCTATCATAGACCTTCTATAACGGTGCACCGCACCTCTGGCCACAATACCTAAGGTAAAGATTAGGTGTACCTTTTCCATGTGCAATACCCTTCTGTTCCTGCTACTGGACATACGCCAATCATAGACCTTCTATAACGGTACACGCACCTCTGGCCACAATACCTAAGGTATGCAGCAATGGTTCTATACAAATGGTCAATCATAAAGAAAGACCCCAATATGCATCCTCTCGGGGTAGCGAACCCACACACCATACAGTCTAACACCTTTCATTGGCGTGTCCCTTCCGAGCCTGTTGCGACAGCAGGGTCGCTCACCTCATACGTTTGCTTGCAAGCCTTTCATTCGTTCATTCATTCATTAATGCATGCATTCCTTCATCATGTTCTTCTTTCATTATCTTCCACTTTACGTTACATAATACTTTCGTTTCATTCATTAACATAACACGTAAAGCTACGGGAAGGATAAACATACGTCATAATAAGGAACATCAACATACGCAGTTAGCATCATCATACAGGGCAACATCATACATACATAACATGCATCATGCATAATCATGCAACATCATCATCATGCCCAACATAACCACCAAGGCCTCAACAATCATTTTACATGAACTTACGGAAACTTCCACGTCAAAACTTACATCTGCACTTTCCCCCGAAAGTCAGTAATTAAACTACGCTTTTCCTCGGGTACACCAGCCCTACATGGGCGTATGGTCACCCTTCACCCGCAGGGCCTCCCATGCGACTGAATCCCATGCGAATGAACACTATGCGAATGGACCTCATACGGATGGACTCAATGCGGATGAGTCCCATGGGAATGGAACTAATGCGAATGAACACCTTGTGCGGATGAAACTAATGTGGATGAGCACTTATGCGAATGGGCCCTCAGTCGCATGACTCCCTATGCGACTGGCCCCTCAGTCGCATGACTCCCCATGCGACTGGCCCCCAATCGTGCGAATGAATCTCAATCATGCGAGTGAACTCCAATCGCACTTCATTCGGCCGTATGGCCTCCAGTCGGTCGCCTAGCCCTAGCTGATGCAGAATGCAGTTCATCCTGAACCCAATCTGCCATTTTCAACCTCCAAGCTCATCCAAACCCATTCTAAGCCCAAATCAACCATCCTAAACCTTAGGAATGCATACTACAACACCATTCAAGCACACACAAGCCCGAAAACAAACTCCAAACGCATCACACGTAAACACATCCAAATGGGTCAAACACACACACACATAAAACGAGTTTTCAGATGTGTTCCAGCTCCAAATCAGTTGAAAATATGTAAAAGAGGGGTCCTAGAACTCACACAAACAACACCAAGAAGTAGAGCTTCGATTTGACCCGCTACACGACGATTTTGCTCTCTTGAATCCACCCGAACCAACCTTTTCTCCCCTTTCTCCCTCTTTTCTCTCTTTTGCTGAATTTTCACAAGTGTGGGGAGGGTGTGGGCTGCCCTCCTCTCCAGGAGCGAAGCTTTTAAGGGGCCGGGGGGCCGCCGCCCCCCCTATTTTTCATCCGTAGTGTTAAATTTTAGCCCGATAGTGTAAATTTTTGGCCCGGTAGTGTAAATTTTTATATAAATATCGAGTTCGCCCCCCTGAAAAAAATCATTTCGCCCCCGTCCCCCCACAAAGTTGGTTAAGCTCCGCCACTACTCCTCTCTTAATCCCCCGCTCTCTAAACTTTCTCCCGTTTTGACAAGTTTGGTCCCCCGACTTTGGACTTTATTTCTTTTTCTTCTTTCGTCGGCTTCAAGGAAAATATCCGGGCGTTACAGGCGGTGGCGGTGGTGGTGGCGGTGGTGGAGGGGCGGCGGCGGCGGTGGTGGTGGCAATGGCGGACGATGATGGGGTGGTGGTGGCGGTGGTGGTAGTGGATGGTGATGGATGGTGAAGATGATGATAATGTGGATTATCATGAAATAATTATAATTTTTTTATTAAGTGGGTTTGGTTTATTTTATTGTTTTAATATTCATATGGGTTATAATGACTAAATTACCCTTATGTGCAAGACACATGACCTGATTTAACAGACAAATTAATGTCCAGTAGATGAATTAAAGGATGAAAAGATTTTTTTATCAAAATTAAAAACCTTAGATTTATTGAGAACAAAACAAGAATTGTTGTAAAACATTTATTAAAAAATATTGATATTTTAAAATATGGCTTGTATCTCTTTCTAAAACTTTAAAGCGACTATGAAAAAGAAATTATCAATTTGAGTGTTAATTAAAAAATTTGTGTAGTAAAAGCAAATTTAATTTGAAATCAACTAATAGTGGTGTTATATTAATGGGTGATGTTTTGCTGATATAAAAAGAAGTTCTGTAAAAAGCAACATTAAAATTACTCAGATACCAGTGAGTGAGGCCTATTTGGGTCGTGTTATAAATGCTCTGGTTAAAGCTATTGATGGTAGATATGAAATTTTATCTTCTGAATATAGGTTAATTGAATCAGCAGCTTCGGGGATTATTTCTTGAAGTTCTGTATAAAAAGCTCATTTGAAAAATTACTGGGCTCGAGAATTAATTATCGGGATTGAAATGCACTTATAAAAGCTCATCTGAAAGTAGATCGGTTGTAAACTACTCAAAATTGAACCAACTCTCGACATGGCGTCGTCCCATATTCCCACAAAACTAAATTGTTTTAATTTAATCTAAACTTATATATTTAAAGTACTTAACTTGAAATAACTAAAACAACAATAATAAATTAACCAAAAGATAAAATATGGTATTTTTTTAACTTATATGTTTAAAATAATTTAATCAATTTATAAAAAACCTACAATAACATTAAATAATAAACAAATCAACAAATAAAAATAGTTATAACTATAACAAAATTATATGAATTAAGCTTGATCTTATAACTTTAGGGTAGTGAAAATTATTTAAGACAAACAAGAGGGTTCAATTTGTGTTTTACCTATTAATATAAAGGCCTAGATGAAAAGAAATAAACTAAAAAAGGTTTAATTTATATTTTAACTATTAATATGAAGGGTTAAGTGAAAAGAAATTAAATCAAGAAGGTTTAATTTATATTTTAACTATTAATATAAATGTCTAAGTGAAAAAAAAATCCTCCACGGGATCAGGGTGGTGTACCAGGATGGGGTAAATCTGATTTTAACAAAATAAAAAACTACGCAAAACATGTGTTACATTTTGCTTTTTCTTAAATAAAGTTTTCATTGAGTAGTGATTTTAACAAATAATAATGCTACGCAATGTGCATGGTAGATTTTTATTAAGAAGTGTTTTTTTCTATCTTTGTTTTTTATTTTAATTTTGTTAAAAATCATCAAGTCTCCCTCTGCGAAGCGTGCATTCTCATGCTAGTTTTATTAAAGGATGTTATAAACTTACTCATTCTTCCCTGATGTTCATGAGCCGAGTTGCGGTTTGGTTTTGGTTAGTGTACAAATGGAGCCGAGTTGGTTGTTTTGTAACCAAGTTGAGCCAATAATTCGAGGCGAGCCGACTCACAAGTCAATTTTGAGCGAGTTTTTTTGAGTGAGGTTCAAGCTACAGATTATTTGATCATCCTAGATTTAGTTTCGATAAGTGAACAAGCATATATTATTAGGTATTTTGACTAAAATTTGGGTATAAAGTAAAATTTATATGATTATTGTTATTCGAAATATTCAAGCACTCACAAATAATCATACATATGCATATATATAATTAGAAATAAACAATTCGAGTAAAAAATGATTGGCTCAAACTTAATCGAGTCAAGCCTACTTGACTTGGTTTTATAAATGTTTCGAGCCGAGCTGTCTTGGGTTGTAAACGAACTGTTTTCGAGCGAACTTTTTCATTCTTTTAACGAGCGAGGTTAGAACGCACTTAATGAGAGTACCACTCGTTATATATTTATATATATATATATACGAAAAACATTAACTCTAAACTAAACACACTTACAATCGCGTAACTGAACAAAATTTTATAATTATTTAACAATGATGTGTGAAAAGATGTAAATATATATAAAGAAAACAATTCATAATTTTTTAAAAAAAATAAATAAATAACCAACTAAACCTTATACACTTGGCAAGTATACCAGTTGTTTTATAGTAAAATATAGGTAAGTTCAGACGTTTTATTTATGAACACCATGGGCGACTCTTGATAATAAATCTCTATTGACTTGGAACCTAAATGAGAGCGAATGGTTTTGTTAATTAAAAAAATAACGAAACAAATTAAGAAACTAAAACAAAGACTAAATCTAGACAAAATCAAAACACAATTTGATACGAAGGAAATCTAGTCCCAAAAGACAACTACTTAGGCTAGGACCCATTGATAATTCGACTATTGTCGGAATTTAATCAAATGACACCGGATCTAAGGATACAACTAACTCTGGATCATATGATCAGAGAAACAAAAACATGAATAATTAGGTAGCTATATGAACCTAGCATCCAAGATACCTTGAGTTAAAGAAGAAAATAAAGAAGATTGTTTAAACTTTTAAAGAAATATATGAGAGAGTTCAAGTAGGTGGTTTTTGGAGTATTTAAAATTTACTTTGATATTCATAGTGAACCTAAAATTAAAAGCTGAAACATCTTAATTAAATTCATAGTTGAAATGCTCAAATTGAATTTAAAGCCGAAACACTTGTATTTAAATTCAAATCTGAAACACCTAAAATTGAAGTTAAAGATTAAACAACAAAATCACCCAATATTAATATATTGTTTAAAAAAAATTCCAACACTCTTCACGATCCGTTTAAACAAAAAAATATATAAACAATATGAACAATGACACCGTAAATAAAGTCACGAAGCAATTTCAAAATTTTCGAACATTTAGCCTTTTACGTTTCCATTTTTTAACTTAGTTTTGCTTCAATCTTTGTTATCCTAGTTCTTTATCGACCCGTAAAGTATTTTTACAACGTTTATTTTACTCTCGACAAACACGTGCATGTCATATGAACCATCAACCATGTAACTTGCGGTGTCATGTTTAAAGTAGCTTTCGAGGATGCTAAACGAATGGTGTCGTGTTGGAATGACTAGAATTTGAGCATCAAATGAATAAGGTGAGCATCAACAAAATTGAAATCAACACATTATCTCGCAACCCTGTAAAATGTATTGGTATATCAAAAATTAAATAAAAAGAAGTAAGAAATTAGTTTATTAATAAAGAATAAGTAAGATTACCATTCTGATTTGATGTTGCTCTAGGAAGTGCCGGAAGCTCTGGGCCTATTGTTTCCATAAACCATTGAATCATCAATATTAATAATATTGGTATAAATATTAATGTTTACGCGCGCGCCCACACACTTATGTATAGGATCGGAACCGATTTTAAGTTGGAAGGACCATACAAACACTTGTACCTACTGGCTTTAATTGTTATACATATGACGGTCATTGCGTCTAGTCAACAATACGTATAAGTGCTTATTATGTGATTCTCACAGTATATTTTATAAAATTTTGACTTTGTATAAAACCTATCTTTGTATAGATTTATTCTAAAGTTCAAAATTTAATATTGACTCTCGAGATATTACCTATCACTAATAAAGCAAACTAAGAACTCATAACAATGTTTCACTGGATAAACAACATCAACATTACACTGAGTTGATTCACAATAATAACGTTGTTTTCAATTTGTTTCATGAACTTTATTAAGAACTGGTGTACTTTTACTTGCTATGAAATATATAACTATGATAATTAAGTATTGCAATGGTAAATATAATATTATAAAGTTTAGAAGGACTTTTAGAAAAACAAATAAACCTACTTATATTAGGCGACGGATGAGGAGAAGGTGGCCAGGGTGCAACAACATTGTCATTAAGGTCACATTTGAAGTCGATTCCTGAACTTTGATCATACGTCACATCAAAAGGCAAGCTTGGAAACAAACAACCTGAGTCTAAGAAAAAAGATGATGTAGATTAATAGATTAAACAAATTCTTGTGGTGACAAAATGAACGCGCCCATGGTTAATCACGGATCAGAAACTGGTAACTTTAGTAAATTTTGGTTGACTTAAACCCGTGTTGATCTACGTTATGAAATGTTATGGTTATATCATCGCATGTAATGAACTATGTTATTTTATGATTAAGTTACCAATTTGATGAAATTGACCTACTATACCCGGAAAAGCCTACCCAATGTCATTTTTTGACCCATTATAGCAAGCCAAAACGGATACCACATCGTCATTTCTTCTTGTTATGAAAACAGTGTTAATTGCATTAAGTGGTAAATATCAAATGGTAAAAGAAATTTGTTCATAACAAATAAAAAATGTAAGTGTGAGAGTATGGTACATTTTGTTGCAATAAACCTTAACTACTAAGAAACTATTGACCATTTTATATTGTCAATTTGACCGTTGGAGACATACATAACATATGATCAAGATAAATCGACAAGTTCATAAGTGAATAAAGTAAATAAGTTAATATTGTCAGCATACCTTGTGATCCAACTGTTGTATAACAAGTAGGCAGTTTCATGATTAATAGCCCACAACACCACCACCTATAAAATTGTTAAAAGTGGTCTAGACATAACATGAAAAAAAAAAGATCTTTGAACCTACAAGGAAGACTAACCTTGAAGAGAGAAATCTTTGAGTTTTACACGACAAATATCATACACATTAGTTGTGACATTAGCTTTTTGCAAACTATCAGCGAACGAGGAAGCACAATTTATGGCTTGCAAGTTTGTAATGAAGCTTTGATCTTGCAACTGAGTAATGTAATGCTCCAAGGCATCACAACAAGTTTTTCGGTTGTTCATCTTGTTTCCACATTCCTTTGAAATGTTCTTCATGTCGGGAAAGACAAGCGGACAAACTAGACCGAAAGAAAAGACACTTTATTGTTAAAAGAAGACGTTAGTTAGGGCTAAATGCATAAAAGGTAACCAACTTTGTCCAATTTTCAATTTGAGAAATTAAATTTTTTTTATTCACCCATAAAACCCTAAAAATTTCTAGACGTTTTGACCGAAGGTAATTTTCAGATAAATCCAAACATCCAATTTAGGTTATTATATACAAGCATCATAACCAATTGGGTTAGTTTAGGTCGAAAGGAAATTTTCAACTAGTAAAAATAGGCTACTCGTACTAAGCTACCTAACTAAGAATGAATCTAAACAAATTATTATGAAAATGTGTTGTCACCACCAACATGTGACCACCTGTGTCATTACCAAGCGATCAACACTTATACCACCACCATCTGCTGCCCTTACAACCACCTACCTACCCTGTAATATGACCGCAGTCGCCGCCACCACTAGTCATCAAAAAGTAAATATAACAAATAAACATTTTAATTTATTATTATTTATCATAAAACGTCCCATTTCACACGAGCCTATTTTAGTCAACACTCGTTCTAACCTAACCAAATTAATACTTTTTAGAACATGTTTATATATTACCAACTCACACCTTTGTCAGACTTTGTAATTAGTTTCTCAGTTCTAGCTGAAAAAACTCTAGCATTCTTACAAGTTAGTAACCGAATCAAAGTTGGTTATCTTTTTATGCAATTAAGCCTACTCAAAAAACATATCATATATTTACATAAAAATTATTACCTTTATTGACCTTGCAACTAGAAATTTCTCGCAAACTTTACTTGCATTAACAGGTTCGAGTTTTCTTGCCAGCCAACGAAGCACAATCTTCTTACAATCATCAATCGTCTCTGGCATATTGTAACTCTTTGAAGCCATGGTCACCGCGACATCCGTTATAGCATTCTCACAAACTTTATGTCGACATCCTTCCACCGGATCAATTCTTTCACAAGATTCAATAATTGTAGAATTACTCAAAGTGTTTTCAATTTCTGTGAGATCTACCATAGGGCAAGAAGCGAGGGTGAGGTTTGATGGGTTGATCGAGCATATTTCACGAAGTTGGTTATAGGAACCTTGAGCTTCCAAGATTTGTGTGATGTCTGAGAGACAATATTCGGCGTGGGTGTTGTTAATGGTAAATGTTCCGCTAGAGAAACTAGATTGGCCAATAAGGATGTTTATTGTGGCATCAAGTTGAGGGCAACATACTACATTGGCTAGATATGGTGCTAGTGAACCCCAACAATCAATTGCTGTTGTGGTTAAGATGCTTTGGACGTTCGAAAAGTTCATTGGACACTTTCCTGAAATGTTAGAACGAATCAAGTGAAGTTCAAACAAACAAGCAGAAAGAGATGAAAGGGTCAAATGTTTTAGTAGAGGTGGCAAGATGAACGGGTTAAACATGATGGGCTAAAAAGTCATTTTTAGCGAGTGTTGAAACGAACCATGACGAGTTGGATTCACATGAAAACATTTTACACTCCATTATCTTATTTATTCTATGTCTTAATTATGATTGAAAAACACCTATTGCTACTACAATCATAAGGATCAATCAAGAGGGAGCTGAGGTGCAAAATACCTGATAACTTTGGCACACTAACATTTATAAATGGCATCATCAGCGGTGAAGGTGCGAATTGTGGAATAACGGGTTGAGGATCCAAATCAGAAATGCTTAATCGTGGTAGATTAGAACTAACTACAGTGTCATGTGACTCCGATATACCTGCATACGTATGCACCGATCCAAATGTTAATATGTTCGTTTAGATCGTTTGATTTGAACTTTATAGGAAGCAGTGAAAAACATCAATAACTATTAAACGAATGTCGGACGGATCATCACTTACATAGAAGAAGCAGCGGCAATATGAATCCTAGCGTTAGCCATTGATGAATATTGGCACGAATTCGATACACCATTTCAAGAGATAAGTGGAGTAAAGGGGAAATTCAAAGTTACAACTTACAATTTGCTATTTGCAGAATGAAGATCATATATGCCTTTTAACAATCTGTTGACACACATTGACATATATATAATATATATATACATATACATGCATCTGATGTTCTTCAATGGCGAATAATTTGGCGTGTGTATGTTTGTTTCACACGGAAGGAAGGAGGGAAATCGGTGGTCAATGACTTCAAATGCAAGGATGGGTCACGTGCCATGCGTATGCCGGCATTCCTGCAAAATTTGCATTACAAATGGATTTATTTAACTAATTATATTAAATTATTATTAACTGTATTACATTTTATATAAGATTTAGCAACATATAGGGGGGTATATAACTTAGGCCGACCCGAGAAATCGACATAAAAACCCACGACTAGACTGACCCAACACATTCTACCTACATGGTGGTCTAGTCCTCGATGAAAATCAGAGTCGACCCCATCAATATGACAACCCCGAAGAATGTGGTTCTACAAACTCCAAGTTTGCGTCTTCGAGGCCATAAAAGCATATATATACATAGATACATCTTCAGCCGAACATAAACCCAAACATTCAACTCGAATTGGAAGCTGAAAATCTCAAAAATAAGGGCATTCACTGGATGTGATTTCATCAATTAAGATTTATTCCAACCTTAACACCTATATCTTAAAATATAATAAGAATACGAAAGAGCATACAACCAATCTTAATATCTATATCTTTATATTTTTGTCTTACATATGAATATAAAACTTTTAACATGTTTTTCAAAGTGTAAACAACTTTATGCTCGCTAGCAATTAAGTAGAAAGGTTGCTTCCACTTGAATTCCTAAAGAACGGGATTCAATGAATTGATATGCGGAACAAACTTAAGTGATTAAGATTCTTTTACAAGATTTTAATATTATGCTATGAGTCTGAATATTATATTATGCTATGAGCCTATGAGGATTGATTGACCACAAATTCCTTTCATGTACCTCAATCATTCAAGAAGTCTGTATAAGAAAAAAATCTTCCAATTAAAGAGGTTAATTTCTACATAAAGTGAAAGAATGATGCTAACCGTAAGATGCCATGGTAGAGTATAATATAATTATGTAATATATGTATATAACTAGGTTAGGAAATAATGAAATATAAAATTATAAATATGAGATTGTGAGGTAGTAAAACATATTTAGATTTGAGAAGATTGATTAGCGATTTACATTGAAGCAAAGATGTTGTTATATAGTGACTAATTGTTTAATTGTAATTGTGTTTGATTTCATGAATCTTAATATTTTAAAATATTTGCTTACAAAATTATGATGCTTAAAGTATTTTAGTTTTAATAATAATTAGCTAGAAATTAAATTTAATTTTAATCAAATTAACTCTTATTAAAATATTATTTTTTTTAATGAAACATTTTATTTATTTTTATAAAAAAGTTAATTTGATTAACAAAATGGTAAATAAGCATTAATTAAGTAAACTATATTTATATATTAATTTGTAATTTTCATTGTAGTAAGAACATGAGTTTAAATCTTAGGTGTAATCTAAATAACAGGCTTAAAATATGACACGTGGTTTCTAGAGATAGATAATAGAGCAAAGTTATGTATAAAATTATCAGTTATATATAAAATTAATAACACACAATTACACACAAACATATATGGTTACAAACCAACTTTCTTTTGAAAAGTTGTTTTACAAAATATATACAGTAATATTATATATACTTCTTTTAGAGAAAATAAAATTTATACAACTAATTACTAACTTTGGTATGTTTAGTGGGTAGTATTATATGTTAAATGGTTGTCCACACCTTTGTTTTTTTTTTAAACTCTAACTTTTTTTATTTTAATATACTAATTTTACATCTTTTACAATTTAACTCTAATATTATTTTATTTTCTATCTTTGATGCGCTATACTTTTCATATTATACAATGTTTTTGTTTTGCGTTTCCGTCTAAATTTTACGAGTAACACACCGCAACACGTGTGCGTGATTCAACATTTTTACCCTTATTTTTTTCCAGTTTAACGACCTAGTCGCAACGCGTTGGTTTTAGGTTTACTTAATTATTTTTTTATATGTTTTGAGTTTCACTTACGGTTTTAGATTGACTTAGTTATTGTTTTATTTTGCGTTTCGCTTACGCGATTCACCATTTTAACGTTTACTTTTGTTTGATTTATTCTCTTCGTTTTTTATTTCCTTTTTAATACGAGTTTTTTCGTTGTTGGTGATCACTTGCGGTTGTGTGCCTTTGATGACACTTGACACGGTTTACGCCCCATACTACAACCGCAGTGGGCTTAATACTAGTATAATACTAATTACCAATTTGGTTGGTGCATTGTGATTGTATCATATGCTTTAAAAGTTGTACCCTAAGTTGTTTCTTAATCAACTAAGTTTTAAGTGTTGGGTGACATGCATTAATTGTTGTACAATGTGCACAAAAGGTTGTACATTCTTTTTTCTTTTAACATTTTGTTTTAAACCCAATACTTTTATATATTTTATAATTTAATCCTTATAATTTTTCATTTTTAACTTTAGTCCCCAATACTTTCATATTTACAAAATTTCGATTTACGGTCTAAATTTTGAAAGTTAACGCGTCGTAACATGCACTTATGGCTCAACATTGTTATGCTTATTTTTCCCATTTAACATACCCGTAACATGCGGGTCCTAGATCGACTTATTTATTGTTTTTAACGTTTTACGTGTAACATGCGTGGTTCAACGTTTTACGTGTAACATGCGTGGTTCAACGTTTTTACGTCTACTTTCCGTTTAGTTTTATTTTTTTTGTTTTTATTTATTTTTTAATACAAGTTTTTCGGTGTTAATGGTCGCTGGCGGTGTGTGACATTTGTGCTATTTGATATCATTTTATGCCCCCCACCGCAACATTGGGGGGGGGGGGGGGGATTGGCTTAATACTAGTTAAATTTTATTATATAGTTTTATAAATTTCTTTTGAAGTATATAAAAGTTGCCGATCGAGCCTAAAATTTGGTGTAACTAGATAAAAAGTCAACAGCGATATAGTTTTGTAGTTTTACACCTAGTTAATTATGAAACTAATACCCTGCCTCATATTACTCATAAGTCATAATTTGCCTTGATCAAGGGTCAAAACCCACTTAACTCACTTCTCACGTAAAGTCTACCCTTTATACGAACTGGTGTATGTTGCATCGGGGAATCACAAAAATAAAATAAAACAAGGTAACACATTTTATCCATTCATCTAATTATCCAATGACTATGATTAACTGCATGTTTTTAGTAAGAATGGTATGATAATAGACTAGTACTTTCAATAACTACACCAACTCAACACATTTGACCATATGAGTCTTTAAGTCCGGTGGGACTCGTCCTTGCCCCGAGAGTCAGCAAAAAAAAAAAAAAACGAGAAAGACATATGGAGGTTGTTGATCGGTGGTGGAGGTTGTTGATCGGTGGTGGAGGTAACGATGGAGGCGAAGCAATGGTGAAACCTGGTGAACATTCACCAGGTTGGGACGAAACACAAAGACGAGAAACGATGTCTGTTTAGTTTTTTCATCCCTGCACGATGTCTGTTTAGTTTTTTCATGTAACGAACTTAGCCGTCTTTATCAAAACTTGTAGCTGCTTCATAGCTTTTTTGTAAAATGCTTCAAGCAGTTGTTATTAATCGTGCAGGGGCATTTGGTTTCAGCAACCGGCACGGTCCATGAATCATAAATTAAAGTTATGACTTTGTAAGGTTAGGCTCCAATACGTGATTTTGAATCTCAGCAGAAGTGAAGTAGTCAGCTTCGCTAGGAGTTTAAATTTTGTAAGGCTGCTTCACCCATAAAAGTATGATAATGAGAAAGACCTCTTTTCTAAAATTCTATTGTGTATAGATCGATAACAAAGCCCAAAAGAAACAACAAAGAAGTAAATTTGACCAACATTAAACAACAACAGAGCTTCAAAGCTGCGAACAGATCGACGTCGTGTGGTAGATGGTAGCCTTTCGTCCAAGATTGATGTCTAAAGAGGTGTCTTTTGTTTTAGGGTTAAGCCCTTAAAACCTCTCAAATTAGGTTAAAATCCATCAAACACGGCGCCCGATGACGGTGACGCCAACAGTCAGCTCCAGCTTGACGTCAAGCTAGGTGTAAGAGGTGGCGTCGGTCAGCAGGTTTTAGGGTTACTAACGCCAGTGGCTTCGGTGGCGCCATCCCTGCACAAACTTGATTTCATTTGTAAATTTTCGAGATCTTTTCGTTGATAGGTCACGGGCCCCGCAACTATTTTTCTAGTTAAAATTATGCCCATTTTAAGTTACTCTTGTCTTGCAACTTCTCTTTTACATTTATTCACCTCCCCGAGCTCCAATTTGTTGGGTTAATCTTGATGGGTTTAATAATCGGGTTATAGGATACCGGTTGAAATTGTGGATCTGTATCAATGGGTCAAAGTTAGTAGGAGTTTTATTTAGTATTATTAGTTTGTTGAGTCAAAGTAGTGGACTAGTGGGTTAGTGGTTTCCTTATCTTTAGGAGCAAGGTTTGTTATCTTTTTTTTTAAGTTTTTGAGTAGAATGAAATGCAGTGAGTAAGATTAAACAGAAAATCATCTCTTTTGTGTGTGTTCGATTTGGGCCTGAACCAACATTCGGTATCAGAGCAAGGTTGAAGAGGCTGTTTTGAGAGTCGTGTTCCAAGTGGAGGTGTAGCCCTTCGCTGCAGGGCGAAGAAAACAAAAGTGTAACACCCTGAAATTTCCCGAAACAAGCCATTTAATAATAATGGGCTTTTAAGGGTTAATTTAAGAAATAAAGGGGTAAATTAGTGGGCTATGGATCAAATTAGCCTTAATGGGCTAGACTTGGTGGGTTTAAGGGCCCTAATCAGCCCTTAAACATGCATGAACAGCTCCATCTTCCACCATTTCAACCCTAGCCACCAAATTCGTAGAGAGAGAAAGTAGAGAGAGAAAGTGAAGAAATTCAAGATTTGGAGCTTGAAGGTTTGAAGGATTGAAGTTCTGGTGGATTGGAGCATCAAAACACAAGGAAAGAGCAACAAAACGAGGTAAGAATCGGCCGCTAAGGCCTTCTGTAGATCAAACCAGGATTCTAGGGTTTTGGGGTTTTGAAAAGTTCAAAGAAACACATAAAGGTCAAATTTTTACGTATGAAAACGTGTAAAAAGCTTAGATTTGGTTTCATGGAAGGTAAACCAAGGATTTGGACGTAAAAAGTTATGATTTTGGGTTAAAAATGGGCTGGATCTGAGTTTCTGTTCATCCAGCGAAACTGGGCCCCGATCCAGCGAATTTGAGCATTTAACCAGCGAAACTGCACATTAGTTCAGCGAGACTAGGAGAAATTCCAGCGAAACTACTACAGTTTCGCTGGGGCGAAACTATAGTTTCGCCAGTAATCTCGCTAAGACCCAGACTGACCTATAGGCTTTGCGAGACTAGGGAATTCCAACGAAAGTTGGGCGCTCAAGGCAGCGAATCTGCCTAGCGAAACTAGCAGAAATGCTGCCCAGCGAAACTGGCAGCGAAACTGCAGTTTCGCTGTAGCGAAACTATGGGCGAAACTATGAAGAAAATAACGTTTTTACATGTTAACTTTCGTGCAGCTAGAGTATTCAGGCTATAGCCTAAGTGACTTAGAATTTAAGCTACTTGGACGAGTTCAGGTGAGTTCTAGATCCCCTATTTTATACATGCTTTAAATGTTTTGGGGCGGTATGCATACTAAGATATATACTTTTATGATCAGTTCTTTTAAAGTAAGGTTTTACTTACTATCTTATATGGGAAACGGGATTTTCTAACGAATTAATAACGTGTTTTTCCTTATTGAGATATAACCTTGTAGTGATGGATTGCCTTCGAGATGTATTGTGTTATATTATATATATATATATATAACTTAAATAAGAAAGTGAAACGTAAAGAAAGGTTATGTGGCCTATAACGTGTACCTGGATAAAGTAAAGTCTTGCAAGTAAAGTCCTGCAGGCAAGGGATAAAGTAAAGACTTGCAAGCAATGGCTAAAGGAGGGTTGCATTTGTTGTGCCCTCACCCGGATAAAGTAATGCTCGAACAGGCAGGTCTGTAAGCCCTGAATTGGCATGACAATAATGGCCCGATCGAGTACGACTGTAAGCCCTTAATTGGCGTGTCGGTAAAGTCCTAGGCGAGCCTAGGCACCGATTGTGACAGAGAATTGACGGATAAAGAAGAGTAATAAATAACGGGAAACGAAAAGTAATGTTAAAGTATCGATAAGTGATAGCCCGTATGTATTGATGCTTGATAGATGATAACCATTTTCAACTGCTAAAGCTAATACCTTTACAAAAGTTATTTACAAAGAAAACCTAGAATTCACTCAGCGAAGCTGACTTTTGTATGCATATCAGTTGACAGGTAAGAGTTAGAGCGATGGAATAGAGGCATGGGACTGAAGGCACTAGAAGACTGGCATCCCGGATGAAGAAAAGCTAAACAAAGAACTCCTAAATAGTTTTGCGGATTAAAGACAATGTTTATATTTTACTTGAAATGAATTGAAATGACAAGTATTTTTCCACTGCAATAGATATTTTAAACGTATATGAGTAAATGATTGTCTTAAACTTTATGTTTTGCTGTGAATGACCAACTGTGAGGCTTCCCTGAGAAAGGTGGGCCTCACAAGTTGGTATCAGAGCCAATGTTTAAGAGATTTGGGAAAACTGTTTTTGTAAACCTAAACTTAAACAGATAATGGGACCAAGTGTCAAGGATGCCAGTCCAAGAAGCTCCATGCCAAGAGGTAACAAAGTATGTTGTAGGTATTATTCCGAGGGATAGTGCCTTCTTACTTAAGTTAGAGCCGAGGTAGAGTATGATAAAGTTATCTGTGACACCTATCTGAATTTATGTGACTTATACGTGCATAGAATAGGTGTAGTAGGTTCTAGTGTTACTGTGGTTCAGGATAGGAAAGTTTATGGCACGAGGAGTTCTGTAAGTAGTTAATCACAACTGGCCACTGTTATTAAAAATTTACAAAACTTGTCGTGAACTGAACTTGCCTTGAAAGACCATATTAACATTCGGAATCTTATAGGAAGTAGGAAGAATGGCATTAAAGAAAGAAGTTCCAACCGTGGTCACCCGGAGAAGCACTAGGGGAAGGCCCCCGACTAAGGCAAAAGAAACTGCAAGTGCAACTGTGAAGCCAACGAAAAGGTCAACCAGAAAGCCGGTCGAGAAGCCGGTTAAAGAGGAGGAGGTCGAGTTAGAAATGGGAGCCGAGGGGCTCACTACCGACCAGGCAAAACTGAAGGAGACAGTGAAGGAAGCTATTGCCCAAGAGGTGCACCAGGTTCTGTCTGGAGTGATGCCCGCTCTGCTTGCGGAATTTGTGGAGTAGGTTAAGGGCGACAGTAAGAAGAGTACGGCTTCAGAAAAAGTTGATAAGAAAGGGGCGGTCAAGACTGAGGAGTTGAGCGATGAGAGAGATCATCTGGGTAACCATGATGGTCCTGAGGTGGAAGAGAGGGCGAAGGGGTGCAGCTACGGGGATTTTCAGAGGTGTAAGCCCCCAACATTTGATGGCACTGGTAACGCTGCCACTGCCCAGCGTTGGATCAGGGAAATGGAGGCCGTGCTGAAGATCAATGAGTGTCGTGAAAACCAAAAGGTGAAGTTTGCTTCCCATTCCCTCTTGGATCCAGCACTGTGTTGGTGGGATAATATTGCTGAGTCTTACGGAGAGGAGGCTATTGAGAGGATGAAGTGGCCGGAGATGAAGAGGTTGGTGATAGAGGAGTACTGCCCGGAAAGGGAGCTTGACAAGATTGAACAAGAGTTTGTGAGTCTGGAGGCTGGAAACATGACGCATCAGGAATACACCACGAAATTTAATGAAATGGCACGTCTGGTGCCTGACTTGGTGACTCCCGAATCCAAGAGGATCAAGAGGTATATACAAGGGTTGCCTCTGGACATTCGTAGGGACATGGTCACGGCCCGACCTGGTACTTTTAGATCAGCGGTGGACCTCAGTGGGAGGTTGTACGTGTAGGGGTTTTAACATGTTTATCAAAGCTTCATACAACTTGATTTATATGAAAAACGCAGCGGATGTATATTTTAAAACATGTTATTAAGTTAGTTGTTAAACCATTTTAACAAACAACCCCAACCCATGGATCTTTATACATAATGCATACAAATAAAAGAACATAAAATGTAAGAACCACAACCTTTGGAGCTGTAGAAATTCGAGATTAAAGAGATGAAAGGATGTGTTCTTGTGGCTGAAACTTCAAAGGAGAAGCTCTCAAGAGGCTATACCCGAAGCTTCTTCAAACACCTTGATTGCTAGGAATCCCTTGACACCAATATTCAGCAATCCAAAAAACGATTTTGAAGCTGAAATTTTGTTGTTCTTCCTCACCAAAACCGTGAGCCTTAGAGAGATTTTTTGAGAGGAGAGTTTTTTTTGCATGCAATAGAATGTGGAATGTCTTGGATGTGTTTAAGCATGCTTAAAGTTTTGTCTTTTACAAGACAATGAAAGATGGAATCTCTTCCTTGGGCGGCCGATCCATTAATTGTAAGAGGTCCCACCCATTTTTAAAATTAAACACACTTAAAACACATATTTTTTAAGTTTATAAAGTTTAAAACTCATTTTATAAACTTTATAAATTAAACATCCCTTTATTTGTTATCATTTAGTAACACTAAATAATGAAAACAAATAATATCTCATGAACAATTATTCACATAATAATGTTCATTTGCATAAGCAATAATTTAGAAAATCCATTTTCTAAATTGGTGTCATTATTTATTTGTATGATCTTATCTACAAATAAATTATCTATTGGTGTTTGACAAGCTTGTTATTGGGTATGACCCGACTTGGATCATATCACACTAGCCACATCAATTTAATATGTATCTTGGGCAGATCAATTCCTTCAATCTCCCACTTGCACAAGATTCATAGAAGATTGATGTAAGCAGCAAATAACGCCTAGCAACGGTTTGCTACCCCTAATGTATATGACTAAGTGCCATTCAATAACATCATCCCTTCCAATTGAATATGATTTAGGTGAATTAATCATCTATCCTTTTGTTGCAGATGTCATGTTAAATCCAAGAGACACAGAATTGTCATTCTCTGATGATTTAACTTTAACAGGCCTTAGACATCTAACTCTCAACGAATAAGAGGAACAAATTCCATCTTGACTACATACGTCTCTCACAATCACCTCATATCATACCTGAACTCAGTCTTATGTACTGCCAATTTTTCAGAACAGCAAAGTACTAAGTCAAAGTACAATACTTGGTGAATATCAAGACCTAATATGTATCTCAGGTCTGAGGATACAATGATATTCGCCTTTACTCAATATCTCTTATGACTAATCACAAAGATTCCATGCAGAAATAACTGAGAGCGGGTCAGTCCAATATCTATATCCTATAAATATCAATGAACCTTGGTAGCAACCTCTTGCTCTATATTCATATTTTATGAATATCAACCAATCCAATTTCATTATAGTCTTACATTCATAATTGTTCCCACAAGTATGATCGACTACGGACGTTTAGAATAACTTATTTATTCACGGATTTAAACATGCTAAAATAGAAGAACAAATGAAATTATAACCATATAATTAAGTCAAATAACATAAGTTTCAATATTAAATACAAAATACAACATCAAACCCAGTCACTTGAATATCTAAGTCCCATGGCACAAGCATGGCCTTCATGTTTTGCCCTTTCAAGGAGCTTTGTGAGTGGATCCGCAATGTTTTTATCAGTGTGGACTTTGCGAATACATATCTTTCCCTTTTCAACTTCATCCCTTATGTAGTTGAATCTCCGTTCAATGTGCCGAGTCTTTTGATGAGCACGAGGTTCCTTGATTTGAACAATCGCACCCTCGTTGTCACAAAAGATCTCTAGGGGATCCTGAATGGAAGGGACTACCCCTAGATCGGCTATGAAATTCTTCAGCCATGCAGCTTCCTGTGCTGCCATTGAAGCGGCGACGTATTCAGACTCTGTAGTGGACAACGCTACGACTTCTTGCTTTGAGCTTTTCCAAGAAACAGCTCCGCCATTCAGAATAAAGATGTACCCTGATTGAGATCGTGAATCATCTCGATCGGTTTGGAAACTCGCGTCCGTGTAACCTTTTACAACGAGATCCTCTTCACCAGACCCGTAGATCAAGAACATATCCTTAGTCCTCCTTAGGTACTTCAGAATGTTCTTGACAACCATCCAATGACTATCACCAGGATTTTGTTGGTATCTACTTGTCATGCTTAAAGCGCATGACACGTCTGGTCTAGTGCATATCATTGCATACATGATGGATCCTATAGCAGATGCATATGGGATTGCCTTCATTCTATTTTGCTCATCCTTTGAGCTTGGACATTGAGTCATACTCAATATTGTCCCTCTTTGAATAGGTACACTACCTTTCTTAGAGTTTTCCATCTTGAACCTTTTCAAGATTTTATCAATGTATGCACTTTGATTCAAACCAATCAGCCGCCTTGATCTATCCCTATAGATCTTTATTCCTAGAATATAGGCAGCTTCACCAAGATCCTTGATGGAAAAACAACTTCCAAGCCAGGTTTTTACACCTTCCAAGGTTGGGATGTCATTTCCAAATAGTAGTATGTCATCAACATACAATACTAGGAAGGTTATTATGCTCCCACTAGCTTTCTTATACACACAAGCCTCATCAGCGTTTTTGATGAAGCCAAATTTATTTATCTCCTCATCAAAACGGTGATTCCAGCTTCTCGATGCTTGCTTCAATCCATAGATTGATTTCTTTAACTTGCATACTTTATCAGAATGTTTTGGATCGACAAAACCTTCAGGCTGAACCATATAGACATCTTCCTCAAGATATCCATTTAGGAAAGCGGTTTTGACATCCATTTGCCAAATCTCATAGTCATAATGAGCAGCTATGGCAAACAATATCCTTATAGACTTTAGCATTGCAACAGGTGAGAAGGTTTCATCATAATCAACCCCTTGAGTTTGAGTGAAACCCTTTGCTACAAGTCTAGCTTTGTAAGTATCCAAGTTTCCATGCATATCGGTTTTCTTCTTGAAAACCCATTTACTTCCAACTACTTTGGAATTAAGAGGTGGTACGACAAGTTCCCAAACTTGATTGTCATACATGGATTGCATCTCAACGTTCATGGCTTCAAGCCATTTGTCACAATCCAAATTGGACACTGCATCATGATATGTGGTTGGTTCATCTGAATCTACCACATAGCATCCATCCATGAAAAATCCGTATCTTTCAGGTGGATTACTAGTTCTACCACTTCTGCGAACGTTTTGTGTGTATTGATCAACCGCTTGATCATTCTCAACATCCTCATGTTGAGTGCTAGTTTCAACCAAACGTGCATCGGGCTGTGAATCTTGATCCTCCTCAAGATCCACTGTTCTACTGCTAGTTTCTTCCATAAGGAACTTTGTTTCTAAGAACTCACCCTTTCTGGCAACAAACACATTTTGTTCCAGTGGATCATAGAAATAATATCCCATAGAATCTCTAGGATATCCAACAAAGATACACTTGGTGGATCGGACATCTAATTTGTTTGGGGTGGGAGTCTTAACATAAGCCTCACAACCCCAGACCCTTAAGTATGATAGGGATGGAACTCTTCCATGCCATATCTCAAAAGGTGTCTTTTCCACCTTTTTGGTTGGGGCCATATTCAAAATACGGGCCGCGGAAAGCAAAGCGAAATCCCAAAATGATAGAGGCAATGTGCTTCTAGCCATCATAGATCGAACCATATCCAATAGGGTTCGATTCCTCCTCTCAGACACACCATTATGTTGTGGTGTTCCAGGTGGAGTGAGTTGTGAGATAATCCCACAACTCCTAAGATGATCTTGAAAAACATCACTTAGGTATTCACCGCCTCTATCGGTACGGAGAATTTTAATTGATTTGTTGAGTTGATTTTCTACTTCATTCTTGAAGATTTTGAACATTTCAAAAGCTTCATCTTTGTGTCTTAATAAATACACATACCCATAGCGACTATAATCGTCGGTAAAGGTAATGAAGTATCTCTCACCATTCCTAGTCATTGGCTTAAAAGGACCACATACATCCGAAAGTATGATACCTAATAAATCTTTCGCCATTTCGTTAGTTCCACTAAAGGGTGCCTTAGTCATTTTTCCTTGTAAACAAGATTCACATACATCAAATGAATCACATTCATTTGTTTTTAAAAGACCATTCTTTTGAAGCGTTTGTATACGTTTCTTGTTTATATGACCAAGACGACAATGCCAAAGGTAGGTATCACTCAAATCTAATTTGAGTCTTTTGGTGGTTGCTTGGTATATAGAGCTATCATATGTTGTGTTTTCATAAACCAATTTATAAATACCATTACAAGGTATAGCCTTAAAATAAAATACATGATTCAAAGAAACATGAATATCATTGTCAACAAACTTGAAATCATAATCATATTGTCTTAAACGGGAAACAGAAATTATGTTCCTAGTCAAACTAGGAGCATATAATACATTACTTAAAATAACTTCCAAACCACTTGGAAGCTTCAAAATGTAGTCTCCTTGGGCTTCCACGTGAACCTTTGCACCATTGCCCATGAAGAGACTTATTTCCCCTTTTGCATAATGCTCATTTCTTCTGAACCCCTGCAACAAATTACAAATGTGAGTTCCACATCCGGTATCTAATACCCATGTGTTAGAAGAAATAATATTCAGCTCAACATGTATCATGTAAATTATACCTGAGGTTTGCCCCGCATCCCTCTTTTCTCTCAACTCTTTGAGATAGATTGGACAATTTCTCATCCAATGCCCTATCTCACCACATTTGAAACATGGGTCGTTCACAGCAACCTTTTGCTTCTTCTCCTTGGGCTTCGGAGGTTGCGCCCTAACAACCATCTTCCCCTTTCCCCCAACATGCCCCTTTCCTTTGGTAACAGTTGCCTTAGGAGGGGGTAGAGACCTTCTCTTTCTTCCACCTTCATTTATGGTGAGAACGGGTAAAAACCCTTTTACCCATTCCCGCCTCAGCTGATTTGAGCATAGAATGAAGTTCATTTATGCTCTTGTCCCATCCGTTCATGTTGTAGTTCATGACGAATGCCTCAAATCTTTTAGTTAGGCCATTAAGAATCAAATCCGTGACCAACTCTTTTGAGACGGGACAGTTCAGCCTTTGAAGGCGGTCGATATGGCTTTTCATCTTAAGAACATAAGATGAAACTGATTGGGATTCCTCCATCCGACATGCATTAAGCGCTTGAACCGTTTCGTAGCGCTCCACTCTAGCTTGTTGCTGGAACATTTCCCGCAACTGAGTGATCATGTCATAAGCTCCATGGAGCTCATACTCCTTTTGGAGTTCGGGTGTCATACTTGCTAACATTAGGCAAGAGACTTGGAAGGAAGTCTTCCACATATCTAACCCAATCATTATACGCTTCCACATCTTCCTCGTCAGGTTCATCGGGGATGGGGTCATCAAGGATGTAGGCCCGCTTTTCTTGTTTGAGAACAATTCTCAAGTTGCGGTACCAATCCATGAAATTGTTAGGTGTTAGACGATCCCTTTGAAGGATCGCCCTTAGGGATTGGTTGTTTTGGTTTGGTACATCATTATTAGCGTTGTTGTTGTCGGCCATCTACAAGATTTTACAAAGTTCTATTAGTAATCGTTGATATTATATTTCATTTATCAATACCCTTTATGTCTCATAGACCATTAATAAATAAAATTTTAGAATCCAACGTTATATTTAAATATTGGTTAGATGACCTTTATCCCATTATTTAAATAAACAAGGTAGTCATAAATGACAATTACAACCTATTGTAACTTCTAGTGGTATGGGATCGTTTGAACATCTCATGTTTATAACGGCATGTTTATCCCATCAACACCTTTTGTAAAATATATTTTAGGTGATCCATTCAATATATTTTACAAATCAAGTTGTCCTACTTACACACACGTGTGAGTTTACTACATAAGTGGTTAGGTGACCTTTATCCCACAAACATGGTGTTATCACCTCAAGTTACAAGTTCCCTCAAAGTGGTTAGGTGACCTTTATCCCACTAAGAGTTTGCAAGTAACCTAAGTGTTGTGTAAAAGGATGGTGTTTAACTTGTTTTCAAAAGGGATTTATAATTTCACAATTCTTGTTTAGAAAAGTCTATGTACCATATGATTGTATGCATTCAACCATATGGTACCCTATTGGTTCTTTTTAAATAAAACCCATTTTATTTTCCAAACCATTAACTCCTTTTATAGAACTATTCTATTTATGCTTAATGATTTGAGAACCAATTACTTGTTTATTGTTTGTTTTAGTTGACGGTTTGTTAATCACATCCAAATATTCAAAACAAACATCATCATATGCATTCAACCAAACATAAACAAAACAAGTCATATATGCATAACAAAGCATACTAAGTTGATCACACTTGTTTAGCCAAAACAAGTGTGTCAAATGGTCATGTCCTAAGGGTTATGAATCATGACACATGGTTGACCAAAGGGACTCCCACTTGAAACCACATCTTCAAGCATCCTCTTTGTCTTATCTTTTCTTCAAGTCTTGATCTTGAGCATCCTTTACAAAATATGTATCCTAATACATTTTTTTTTCTAGTAAAGAAAACTCCTAATCTATTTATTACAAACCATATGAATGAATAGATTACAAAACAAAACTTGAAACCAAAGATAAATTATTACATGCCCAAATGAATATAACATGATAATCAATCATTCAATCCAAATGGTCTAGGCTTTGTTATGCATAATAAACAACAATATATCCAAATATATACTAATGAACCGATTTTGGCAGCCCCTTATCACCCATGTTTTTGGCCAACATAAACCAAGAACAAATGGGTTTAGTCCATGCAAACAATTATCTTATGCATAATGTAGCATCTTTAAAACATCAAAAGGGGGTACCAAAACAGCCCCTTAACCCATGGTTTTGTGGTGTCAACATGAACTACCAAGTATAATACATGTATGCATATGTATAAGTGGCTCTTGATGCCATTGTAGAGGTTTTAACATGTTTATCAAAGCTTCATACAACTTGATTTATATGAAAAACGCAGCGGATGTATATTTTAAAACATGTTATTAAGTTAGTTGTTAAACCATTTTAACAAACAACCCCAACCCATGGATCTTTATACATAATGCATACAAATAAAAGAACATAAAATGTAAGAACCACAACCTTTGGAGCTGCAGAAATTCGAGATTAAAGAGATGAAAGGATGTGTTCTTGTGGCTGAAACTTCAAAGGAGAAGCTCTCAAGAGGCTATACCCGAAGCTTCTTCAAACACCTTGATTGCTAGGAATCCCTTGACACCAATATTCAGCAATCCAAAAAACGATTTTGAAGCTGAAATTTTGTTGTTCTTCCTCACCAAAACCGTGAGCCTTAGAGAGAGTTTTTGAGAGGAGAGTTTTTTTTTGCATGCAATAGAATGTGGAATGTCTTGGATGTGTTTAAGCATGCTTAAAGTTTTGTCTTTTACAAGACAATGAAAGATGGAATCTCTTCCTTGGGCGGCCGATCCATTAATTGTAAGAGGTCCCACCCATTTTTAAAATTAAACACACTTAAAACACATATTTTTCAAGTTTATAAAGTTTAAAACTCATTTTATAAACTTTATAAATTAAACATCCCTTTATTTGTTATCATTTAGTAACACTAAATAATGAAAACAAATAATATCTCATGAACAATTATTCACATAATAATACCCATTTGCATAAGCAATAATTTAGAAAATCCTTTTTCTAAACTGGTGTCATTATTTATTTGTATGATCTTATCTACAAATAAATTATCTATTGGTGTTTGACAAGCTTGTTATTGGGTATGACCCGACTTGGATCATATCACACTAGCCACATCAATTTAATATGTATCTTGGGCAAATCAATTCCTTCAGTACGATCATCGCAGGCCGGTGATAGTGGGTGAGACGAAAAAGGCTTGGAATAACAATGGGAAGAGATATGGAAGTGGTGGCCACCAACCGGGGAACAAGAAAACAAGGGTGGATGCAAAACAGATGGTTGTGAAGGGGGTCGAGGAAGTTAAGAACTGTGGGAAGTGTGGGAGGAGGCATCCCGGAGAGTGCCGATTGGGTAGCCATGGGTGCTACCGGTGTGGGAAAACGGGTCACATGGCTAGGGAGTGCCCGGAAGTAAACGAGTGCTTTAACTGCCATGAGTCGGGGCACTACAGCAGGGATTGTAAGAAAGCTAAGCCAGGAAGCTCGGGCACGAGCAGGGATGATGACAAGGGGGATGATGGAAAGCCCAAGGTCAAGGCAAGGGCTTTCACCATGAACAAGAAGTAAGCAAGGAAGGACCCGGACGTAGTGTCAGGTACGTTCCTTGTCAATGATGTTTGCGCCTCCATATTATTTGATAGTGGTGCCAGTAAGAGTTTCGTATCTATATCCTTCTGTGCTACACTAGATGTCCAAACTAATGAAATAGATGATGCCTTCGAAGTAGAAACGGCCGATGGTAAGTCCATTAGAATAGTCAGAATGATAGGGGAATGCCATATTAAACTAGGAGATCATTACTTCCCGCACGATTGTTTGCTATAACCTTAGGAGGTTTCGATGTCGTACTAGGGATGGATTGGTTAGCTGCTCACGATGCTAACATAGTATGCCAGCAAAAGATGATCCGATTAACGGCTCCAGATGGTAGTCCGGTTACGATCTACGGTGATAACGATTGTAAGGTTCCAAGGATCATTTCCATGATCAAGGCGGAGAAATGTATGAGGCGAGGGTGCGAAGCCTATCTAGCATATGTCAAGGATGTTAAAGATAAAGCGAAAGAGTTGTCCGATGTACCAGTGGTGCGGGACTTTCCTGACGTATTCCCGGAGGATCTGCCCGGAGTACCACCAGATAGAGAAGTAGAGTTTCAGATTGACTTACTGTCAGGAGCCCAACCCATTGCCAAAGCACCCTACCGCCTAGCTCCGTCCGAGATGAAGGAGCTCATGTCACAATTGCAGGAACTCCTTGACAAGGGATTCATTAGGCCCAGCATTTCCCCCTGGGGTGCTCCCGTGCTGTTTGTGAAGAAGAAGGATGGCAGCATGAGGATGTGTATAGATTACAGGCTAACCAATGCTCCTGCGGCATTCATGGACTTGATGAACCGCGTGTGCCGCCCGATGCTGGACAGATCGGTGATAGTATTTATTGACGATATCCTGATATACTCAAAGAACGAAGGAGATCACGCTTGTCATATCAAGGAGGTGTTAGAAACTTTACGAAGGGAGAAACTGTATGCGAAGTTCTCTAAATGTGCCTTCTGGCTACGGGAGGTACAGTTTTTAGGGCACGTTATAAATTCCGAGGGGGTAATGGTTGATCCAGCGAAAGTTGAAGCAGTTACGTAATGGAATTCCCCGAGGACGCCATCTGAAATCCGTAGTTTCTTGGGATTGGCTGGCTATTATAGAAGGTTCATCAAAGATTTCTCGAAGATAGCTTCCCCATTAACAAGGTTAACGAGGAAGAACGTGGTGTTCGATTGGGGAAAGGAACAGGAAGATGCGTTCCAGGAATTGAAGAATAGATTAACCAAAGCTCCTATACTAACCCTACCGGAGGGAGATGAAGACCTAACGGTATACTCCGATGCTTCTTACTACGGGCTAGGCTGTGTGTTGATGCAAAGAGGGAAGGTTATAGCTTACGTATCCAGACAGCTAAAGGACACGGAGGTTAACTACCCGGTTCACGATCTGGAACTTGCCGCAGTAGTGTTCACATTGAAGATCTGGAGACACTATTTGTATGGAACTAAGTGCGCCATATTTACCGACCACAAAAGTCTGAAATATTTCTTTGAGTAGAAAGACCTAAATATGAGACAGAGGAGGTGGTTGGAGTTGATAAAGGATTACGACTGTGAAATCCATTATCACCCGGGTAAGGCGAACGTGGTAGCCGATGCCCTGAGCCGAAAGGAAGGATATGAACCGATCCGGGTGAAGGCGTGCCAACTAGTAGTGACCCTAGATGTTATGAGAATGATAAGTAAAGCTCAAATGGATGCTTTAAAAGAGCAGCAAATCAATAAGGAAAGGATGGTGGGAAAAGCGGATGAATTGGTAGAGAACACCTTAGGTGTTAAGACCTTCCATGGCAGGATATGGGTTCCGAAGCATGGTGACTTGCGGGGAAAGATTATGGATGAAGCGCACAAGACCCGCTACTCAATACACCCAGGCACAAATAAGATGTACCACGGTTTGAAGAAAGATTATTGGTGGCCTGGGATGAAGAGAGATGTGGTTGCGTATGTAAATAAATGTCTCACGTGCCTACAGGTGAAGGCTGAGCACCAAAGACCTTATGGTTATGTTCAGCCGTTAGAAGTGCCAGAGTGGAAGTGGGAACATGTTACAATGGACTTCATCACCAAACTACCCCGCACGACAAAAGGCCGTGACGCGATATGGGTGATCGTTAATAGACTGACTAAAAATTTCCTGCCAATCAAGGAAGCAATTAGTTCAAAAAAACTTGCTGAACTATTTATCCGAGAAATTGTGGCGCGACATGGTATGCCCGTATTGATTGTTTCAGATAGGGATACGCGGTTCACCTCCAAGTTTTGGAAAAAGTTCAATGAAGAGATGGGTGCGAGGTTGCATGTTAGTACCGCATACCACCCGCAGACCGATGGGCAATCGGAGAGAACGATCCAGACCCTGGAGGATATGCTTCGGGCATGCGTTATCGAATTTGGTGGTAACTGGGATGATCACTTGCCACTAGCAGAGTTCTCGTATAACAACAGCTACCACGCCAGTATTAAGATGCCCCCATATGAGTTATTGTACGGTCGACGGTGCAGAACTCCTATTTGTTGGGGTGATGTCGGTCAGAAGGAACTAGGGAGCTTGGAAGTCGTGGAAGCCACCACGGAAAAGTTGGAGAAAATCAAGGCGTATATGAAGGCTGCCAAGGATAGACAAAAGTCATACGCCGACAGAAGAAGGAGACCAATAGAGTTCAGTGTGGGTGACAGGGTAATGCTGAAAGTGTCACCATGGAAGGGAATCATCCGATTTAGGTAGAGGGGGAAACTGAGTCCCAGGTTCATCGGACCATTCGAGGTACTAGCACGAGTTGGGGATGTAGCTTACAGGCTAGACCTTCCAGAAGAATTAAGTTGGATTCACCCTACCTTTCATGTGTCGCACTTAAGAAAATGTTTAGCACCGAATGAGGCAGTCGTACCCCTAGATGACATCGAGGTGGACGAGAAGCTGAACTATGTAGAACAACCAGTGGCTATACTAGACCGAAAGGAGAAGCAATTGAGAAATAAAGTAGTCAAGCAAGTCAAGGTACAACGGAAACATCGAAAGGGGTCGGATGCCACCTGGGAATCCGAGGAGGAAATGAGACGTCAATACCCCGATCTGTTTAACGACGAAGCAGGTTTCGAGGACGAAACCTAAATAAGGGGGGGAGACTTGTAACGCCCCGAAATTTCCCGAAACAAGCCATTTAATAATAATGGGCTTTTAAGGGTTAATTTAAGAAATAAAGGGGTAAATTAGTGGGCTATGGATCAAATTAGCCTTAATGGGCTAGACTTGGTGGGTTTAAGGGCCCTAATCAGCCCTTAAACATGCATGAACATCTCCATCTTCCACCATTTCAACCCTAGCCACCAAATTCGTAGAGAGAGAAAGTAGAGAGAGAAAGTGAAGAAATTCAAGATTTGGAGCTTGAAGGTTTGAAGGATTGAAGTTCTGGTGGATTGGAGCATCAAAACACAAGGAAAGAGCAACAAAACGAGGTAAGAATCGGCCTCTAAGGCCTTCTGCAGATCAAACCCGGATTCTAGGGTTTTGGGGTTTTGAAAAGTTCAAAGAAACACATAAAGGTCAAATTTTTACGTATGAAAACGTGTAAAAAGCTTAGATTTGGTTTCATGGAAGGTAAACCAAGGATTTGGACGTAAAAAGTTAAGATTTGGGGTTAAAAATGGGCTGGATCTGAGTTTCTGTTCATCCAGCGAAACTGGGCCCCGATCCAGCGAATTTGAGCATTTAACCAGCGAAACTGCACATTAGTTCAGCGAGACTAGGAGAAATTCCAGCGAAACTACTACAGTTTCGCTGGGGCGAAACTATAGTTTCGCCAGTAATCTCGCTAAGACCCAGACTGACCTATAGGCTTTGCAAGACTAGGGAATTCCAACGAAAGTTGGGCGCTCAAGGCAGCGAATCTGCCTAGCGAAACTAGCAGAAATGCCGCCTAGCGAAACTGGCAGTGAAACTGCAGTTTCGCTGTAGCGAAACTATGGGCGAAACTATGAAGAAAATAACGTTTTTACATGTTAACTTTCGTGCAGCTAGAGTATTCAGGCTATAGCCTAAGTGACTTAGAATTTAAACTACTTGGACGAGTTCAGGTGAGTTCTAGATCCCCTATTTTATACATGCTTTAAATGTTTTGGGGCGGTATGCATACTAAGATATATACTTTTATGATCAGTTCTTTTAAAGTAAGGTTTTACTTACTATCTTATATGGGAAACGAGATTTTCTAACGAATTGATAACGTGTTTTCCTTATTGAGATATAACCTTGTAGTGATGGATTGCCTTCGAGATGTATTGTGTTATATTATATATATATAACTTAAATAAGAAAGTGAAACGTAAAGAAAGGTTATGTGGCCCATAACGTGTACCTGGATAAAGTAAAGTCTTGCAAGTAAAGTCCTGCAGGCAAGGGATAAAGTAAAGACTTGCAAGCAATGGCTAAAGGAGGGTTGCATTTGTTGTGCCCTCAGCCGGATAAAGTAATGCTCGAACAGGCAGGTCTGTAAGCCCTGAATTGGCATGACAATAATGGCCCGATCGAGTACGACTGTAAGCCCTTAATTGGTGTGTCAGTAAAGTCCTAGGCGAGCCTAGGCACCGATTGTGACAGAGAATTGACGGATAAAGAAGAGTAATAAATAACGGGAAACGAAAAGTAATGTTAAAGTATCGATAAAGTGATAGCCCGTATGTATTGATGCTTGATAGATGATAACCATTTTCAACTGCTAAAGCTAATACCTTTACAAAAGTTATTTACAAAGAAAACCTAGAATTCACTCAGCGAAGCTGACTTTTGTATGCATATCAGTTGACAGGTAAGAGTTAGAGCGATGGAATAGAGGCATGGGACTGAAGCTTCTTGGCACTAGAAGACTAGCATCCCGGATGAAGAAAAGCTAAACAAAGAACTCCTAAATAGTTTTGGGGATTAAAGACAATGTTTATATTTTACTTGTAATGAATTGAAATGACAAGTATTTTTCCGCTGCAATAGATATTTTAAACGTATATGAGTAAATGATTGTCTTAAACTTTATGTTTTGCTGTGAATGACAAACTGTGAGGCTTCCCTGAGAAAGGTGGGCCTTACAAAAAGGCAGCAGCAGGAAGAACTGGGCTGAAAACGAGGCAGGAGCGCTTCATCGTAATCATATGTGTTTAGACCATGAGAAAATTGAAGACCAGGATGGCAGGAGACCCGGGAGTCCATGTGCAGAACACACAAGAAAGAACAAGAGATGTGAAGACCGGCTGCCAAAGCAGCGAAGAATGGAGAAAGAGACCGACGTTGGAGAAAGACCGGCGTGCAGAGTCCGAGAAGACCGTATCAATAAGACCGAGAAGAGAAGAGAAAGAAAGACCGTGATTGGAATGTGAGTTCCGGTGTGAGACCGAAACAACCGATGAGTCGTAATAGACAAGCGGTAGATAGACCGAGAAAGTTTAGACCGAGACCGAAAAGACCGAAAAAGCTACAAAAGACCGGCGGTTAGACCGACATAGGTGAGCGAAGACCGAAGGCTCACCTAAGGAAGAAAGATAGACCGAAGGAGATCGGTAAATCAATAGACCAAAGATTCACAAAGTATCTCAAGAAGAAAGAAAAACAGAAAAAAGGTGGCTTGAAAATCAGAACGAAGAACTCGCCAGAAAGACCGTAGGTGTGAGCTCTGACCGGAAGAGGCTTGCATCATGAAGACCGAAGCAATTGAATTGAAGGAGTGGTTGTTGGTAATTTTTGTTTGAAGCGGTGGCTATTAATTCATATGGCGGTGTTATAGCTGGAGTTTGAGGAGATTGGTTTTGAAAGTCAAACAAATCAACTACAATTATGGTATTCTGTGATTTAGTATTCTATCGTAAATAATAAAAAAAGTTTTGGAAATCATGATAGGTGATATGTGGTGGTTACTTTGTTCACATGGTTCCATTAAAGAAGTGATCAAACTTTTGTGGTTTGAATAGCAAGACAGAGAGGAGATTCAAAGCAAGCAAGAGATATATAGAGTTCGAATCAAGAAAGATAAGCAAGAAAAGCAAGACCAGTATGATTCACTCGGGAAAGATAGCTAGCAAGACGAGAATCAAGATTAAGGGGGTGAATGTTGGGTTAATCTTGATGGGTTTAATAGTCGGGTTATAGGATAAGGGTTGAAATTGTGGATCCGTATCAATGGGTCAAAGTTAGTAGGAGTTTTATTTAGTATTATTAGTTTGTTGAGTCAAAGTAGTGGACTAGTGGGTTAGTGGTTTCCTTATCTTTAGGAGCAAGGTTTGTTATCTTTTTTTTTTTAAGTTTTTGAGTTGAATGAAATGCAGTGAGTAAGATTAAACAGAAAATCATCTCTTTTGTGTGTTCGATTTGGGGCCTGAACCAACTTTTGATATCAGAGCAAGGTTGAAGAGGCTGTTTTGAGAGTCGTGTTCCAAGTGGAGGTGTAGCCCTTTGCTGCAGGGCGAAGAAAACAAAAGGCAGCAGCAGGAAGAACCGGGCTGAAGACGAGGCAGGAGCGCTTCATCGTAATCATATGTGTTCAGACCATGAGAAAATTGAAGACCAGGAAGGTAGGAGACCCGGGAGTCCATGTGCATAACACCCAAGAAAGAACAAGAGATGTGAAGACCGGCTGCCAAAGCAGCGAAGAATGGAGAAAGAGACCGACGTTGGAGAAAGACCGGGGTGCAGAGTCCGAGAAGACCGTATCAATAAGACCGAGAAGAGAAGAGAAAGAAAGACCGTGATCGGAATGTGAGTTCCGGTGTGAGACCGAAACAACCGATGAGTCGTAATAGACTAGCGGTAGATAGACCGAGAAAGTTTAGACCGAGACCGAAAAGACCGAAAAAGCTACAAAAGACCGGCGGTTAGACCGACATAGGTGACCGAAGACCGAAGGCTCACCTAAGGAAGAAAGATAGACCGAAGGAGATCGGTAAATCAATAGACCAAAGATTCATAAAGTATCTCAAGAAGAAAGAAAAACAAAAAAAAAGGTGGCTTGAAAATCAGAACGAAGAACTCGCCAGAAAGACCGTAGGTGTGAGCTCTGACCGGAAGAGGCTTGCATCATGAAGACCGAAGCAATTGAATTGAAGGAGTGGTTGTTGGTAATTTTTGTTTGAGGCGGTGGCTATTAATTCATATGGCGGTGTTATAGCTGGAGTTTGAGGAGATTGGTTTTGAAAGTCAAACAAATCAACTACAATTATGGTATTCTGTGATTTAGTATTCTATCGTAAATAATAAAAAGTTTTGGAAATCATGATAGGTGATATGTGATGGTTACTTTGTTCACATGGTTCCATTAAAGAAGTGATCAAACTTTTGTGGTTTGAATAGCAAGTCAGAGAGGAGATTCAAAGCAAGCAAGAGATATATAGAGTTCGAATCAAGAAAGAATCAAGAAAGATAAGCAAGAAAAGCAAGACCAGTATGATTCACTCGGGAAAGATAGCTAGCAAGACGAGAATCAAGATTAAGGAGGTGAATGTTGGGTTAATCTTGATGGGTTTAATAGTCGGGTTATAGGATAAGGGTTGAAATTGTGGATCTGTATCAATGGGTCAAAGTTAGTAGGAGTTTTATTTAGTATTATTAGTTTGTTGAGTCAAAGTAGTGGACTAGTGGGTTAGTGGTTTCCTTATCTTTAGGAGCAAGGTTTGTTATCTTTTTTTTTTTTAAGTTTTTGAGTTGAATGAAATGCAGAGTGAGTAAGATTAAACAGAAAATCATCTCTTTTGTGTGTGTTCGATTTGGGGCCTGAACCAACACAATTTCCGTCCTGTTTCTTCGAACTTTTCGTATTGTTCGCTTTTATCCTACAAACGCAAAAATATCTCAAAAGTAACTCTATTTTTTATAAATTGACACGTAAACACACATAAATAAAGTCTTTAAACATTGAACTTTCATCACCCGATCATGAACATACTGGATCAACAAAGCTACATAACACAACTTCACCAAATAGAGTGCCAGATCATAAATATTTAATAAAAGCCTCGACTTTAATCTTGAAAACACTAGCGACTATGTCAGGCCGATCTTGTGCTTTGACGAACGGTGTCTCAGGTAAATATCTTCTAATTTCTAGCCACTTAACATTGCAGGTGAACGTTATAAAGTACTGCGGTTCCCGTGGACACGACAAAGCTAAAGCTTCTCGGTAATGTTTGTACATATACTGAGGACTGCTGGTAAAAGAGGAAAGTAAAACAATTCGTTTTCCAATATCATGACCTGTTGTATCACCACGAAATAAGGGATCATGAATGGCCTGCAAGTACTCAGTTCTAAACTCATCTTGATGCGCTACTATTCTATTTTGTTCAATAGAGATGTACGCATTAACCAAATACTGCTGAAACAAATGACCAACCTTAAGTAAAAAGTGTATAAATGAAGACGATCATGCAATTAAAAACTATAAAAAAATATTCATAGTTAGCTGACGTTACGGGTCCCTTTGTCTATCAAACGGAGTTTTGGGGTCCACCCTTAGTCACCATATAAAAACAGTAGAGGGTATTGTAAAGCCATGTATGAAGGGTGTAATCTACTTACACGTTGATGGCCGGGACGTACGTCATTTTTCATATGAATGACTATGTCAAAAGTAGAGGAACTTGGTTGATCCTCATACACAATAGCACCAATAATACCTGCAGCCGAAGCATCATAAAAACTTAGAGACATACGAACCAAAACCAACATTTATCGACTCATCTAACATCACACCAAAAATGTCATGGCAAACATCGAATTATAAGCATGTATGTTATTGAGGAAGTCGGAATTATCAAATAGACGTTTTATAGCATCAAGAGGCTTTTTGGATATCTAAGTTTTGCAACACTAGTTGTATTGAGGTCGTCGCCTCGAAGAAGATGACTTAAGACGCTCCTCATAACATGCATTATAGTTTTCGCAAACTTCAATGCAATCACTTATATCTAGGTACGAACCCGAAGGAATAAAAGGCTGTGTGGACAATTGTGATGATGTAGGCACTAAAGAAGAGGTTCCAACATGTCACTACAAGAAAAGTGGTTTTTTGCGACCACATCTTTTGCGGCGATATTTTCGTCGCAAATAACCAAAATAATTTTTCTTTTAATTTTTTCCATTTTTTGACAACTTTCTTAAGAGCGGGAAAATTTCCGGCAACCTATTTACGGCGACATTTCGTCGCAAAAAAGATTAAATAATAATTAATTTTTTTTTATTTTTTATTTATTATTTGCGGCGATGTTTCATCGCAAAAAATAATATATATATTTACTTTATTTTTCTTTTATTTAAAGAGAGTCGTCGCAAAATCTTTTTTGCGGCGATATGTCGCCGCAAATGCTTCTGCACAGTTTTAATACGTGATTTTTAGATCTGGTCTTCACATTCAATCCTCACCCCCCCTTCACCGCATTCCCCACCCCCACGGCGACCGGCGACCGGCGACCGTCAACCCCCACCCCACTCCCACTCCCACTCCCGGCGACCGGCCACACCCGCTGCTGCACCATCGCGAGTCGCTCCACCACCGCCATTTCAAACAAGCTGCGCTCCACCACCGCTGCTCCACCACCGTCGCTCCACCACCGCCGCTGCCTCCTTTGCACCGTAGCCACCACCATCACTCTTGATTTCAGGTAATAAACTGAATTTTACCTAATTTTATGTTAAGTTTTAGTTAATATTTTGAAATTAGGGATTTTGTGTTCATTTTGCCTAATTTGTAGTTTTTATGGTTATGAACATGGATGTTTAGCTTAGTTAAGATCAAGTAATATGTGTGTATGTATGTATTTAACAATGTATATTTAAGTGTGTTAATTTTGTGTTAATATGTGGTTCTTGTTTAAGAAAAAATATGTGTATGTTTATGTATGTTGGATATGAAATTAGGGTTAGAAAGTTTATGAAATTGTTAATAAAGTTTAAGAAAAAATGTGTTTAAGAAAAAAGTCTAAGAAATTAGGGTTAGAAAGTTTATGAAATTGGTTCTTGTTTAGAAAGTTGTATGTGTTTAATATGAAAGTTTATGTATGTGTGTATGTTTATGTATGTGGTTATGTATGTGTTAATATGTATGTTTATGAAAAAATATGAAATAACATGTGTGTATGTATTTTAATCATGGATGTTGAACTTAGTTGAGTTGAAATAATATTGTGTTAATTTGTAGTTATTTGCGGTTTTGAAGTTTATATTGTTTTGAAATCATGGATGTTGAACTTAGTTAAGTTGAAATCATGGATGTTGAACTTAGTTGAGTTGAAATAAGATGTATATGTGTATTTATGTATGTGTGTATGTTTATGTATGTGGTTATGTATGTGGTTATGTATGTGTTAATATGTATGTTTATGAAAAAATATGAAATAACATGTGTGTATGTATTTTAATCATGGATGTTGAACTTAGTTGAGTTGAAATAATATTGTGTTAATTTGTAGTTATTTGCGGTTTTGAAGTTTATATTGTTTTGAAATCATGGATGTTGAACTTAGTTAAGTTGAAATCATGGATGTTGAACTTAGTTGAGTTGAAATAAGATGTATATGTGTATTTATGTATGGATGTATATGTGTATGTGTATATGTATGTTGAATTGTGATTAAATGGATGTATATGCGTATTTGTGTATGGATATATATGTGTATGTGTGTATGTATGTTAAATTGTGATTAAAATGGATGTATATGTGTATTTATGTATGGATGTATATGTGTATTTATGTATGGATGTATATGTGTATTTGTGTATGGATGTATATGTGTATTTGTGTATGGATGTATATGTGTATGCGTATATATATGTATTTATGTTTGTATTTCCCTAGTTTTAAATGTGTTAAGATAATTAATATTTGTTTGTAGACGCAGTTATGACGATTGATAAGACTTGGACTACTTTAGAAAATAAATTTTCTAAAGAATATCTGATTGGTCTTAAAGCATTCATGGAAAGGTGTAAGAATTATATGAATGGCCAAAATAAAGCTCGATGTCCGTGTAATAATTGCAATAACAGTTATTGGTTTCCTCTTCCAACAATAGAGCGCCATATACATAATAATGGTTTTTGTCGATTTTACAAAACGTGGAGGTATCATGGTGAATCATATGTTCCGTCACCGGTAGTTCCAGTCATACCTCAAACGACAGACCCAATACATGATTTTATTAACGATGTTCGTCAGGAGAATGTCCCACAAGAGGACAACACATACGACGACGACGAACCAATGAACACAACAGATACACCGATTGATACAAATGATGAACTTGCTGAATTACTGAAACTTGCCGACACCGAACTATACCCTGGTTGTGACTGGATGTCTTCATTGGATTTCTTGGCAAAACTGAGTCACATGAAGGCCATCAATAAATGGACCGATACATCGTTTGACCAATTGTTAGAATTTCTGAAAACTGCATTTCCGCTTGCTAAAATCCCACCGTCAAACTATGAAGCCAAGAAGATAATGAAGAAAGTTGGGTTAGGATATGAATCGATCCACGTTTGTAAGAACGACTGTTGTTTATTTTGGGGGAAGGATAACCAAGATTTGCAAAAATGTCCAATATGTGATGAAAGTAGATGGAAGGACGCAAACACTAAGGGGAAGAAAGTTGCCAACAAGGTTATGCGTTACTTTCCATTAATTCCTAGATTAAAGCGTATTTATAGCTCAAGACACACTGCAAAGCATATGACATGGCATGCTTCTGGACGTTGCACGGAAGATGGTAAGTTACGTCACCCGGTGGATGGTACATAATGGAAAGAATTCGATTCAATGTATCCTGATTTTGCCAAAGAACCTAGAAATGTTAGATTAGGGTTGGCTGCTGATGGCTTCAATCCATTTGGGAACATGAGTACGTCGTATAGCATGTGGCCGGTAATACTGACAACATACAATACGCCACCATGGTTATGTATGAAAGAGTCTTCATTCATGCTGACGTTATTAATCCCTGGCCCTAAATCACCTGGGAAGGACATTGATGTTTTTTTAAGACCATTGGTTGATGAATTGAAAAGTCTTTGGTCGGACGGAGTCGTGACAAAAGATGCAGTTACAAACACTTTCTTCACATTACGTGCAATGCTTTTATGGACTATCAATGATTTCCCTGCTCGTAGTAGCTTGTCTGGTTGGAGTGGGCAAGGTTACTTTGCATGCCCAACATGTAAGGAAGACACTCCATCTGTTCATGTATTGGGAAAAACTGCTTATGTTGGACATAGAAGATGGTTACCAACAAATCATAAATGGAGGAAGGACAAGTCATTCAATGGTCAGAACGAGACTAGACGTCCTCCTAACAGGAAAACTAATGATCAGATTTTGGAACAACTTAATAAATTGCCGCCCCGTATTTCTGGGAAACATGTTCAGTTTGGTGGTAAGAAGAGAAAACGTGATTCCGATGTTGAATTGAATTGGACCAAGCGTTCTATTTTCTTCGAGCTTGAATATTGGTCTTCAATTCAACTAAAACATAATTTGGATGTCATGCATATCGAAAAGAATGTGTGCGAGAGTTTGTTGAATACGTTGATGATGAACAAGGAAAAATCCAAAGACACTAATAAGGCAAGAATGGTGTTAGAACAATGGAACATTCGACGTGACTTGTGGCTTGTAGATAACGGTCGCGGTAAGCTCTCAAAGCCTCATCCCAAGTTCTCTTTCTCAAACGCCGAAAGGAGTCTTTTTTGTTAATTCATTAAGGAAGTAAAACTACCTGATGGTTTTGGCTCTAACTTTAAACATAAGGTAACCGATAATGATACCCAAATAACGGGGATGAAATCACATGATCATCATATAATGATGCAACGGTTGCTTCCGATTGGTGCTCAAGCGTACTTGGATAAAAACATTTCAACACCAATAATTGAGATGTGCTTATTCTTTAAGCAACTTTGTGCTCGGAACTTGATGTCATCTGACATGCAAGATGCTGAGGAGAAGTTGATTAAAATTTTGTGTTCTTTCGAGCAAATATTTCCTCCGTCATTTTTTGACATAATGATTCATTTGGTTATGCATTTACCTGAGGAGGCCATTCAAGGTGGGCCAGTTTATATGAGGTGGATGTATCCATTTGAAAGATACATGAAAAAGCTGAAAAATTATGTTAGAAATAAGGCTAGGCCCGAAGGTTCCATTGCGGAGGGGTATGTCGCAGATGAAGCCTTAACTTTCTGTTCAAGGTATCTTGACGGTGTACCGACGAGATTTAATCGGCCGGACAGAAACGAAGATGCCCCAGTTCCCACACGTGAGTTTTATGTCTTCCAATCGCTATGCACACCTATCAGCAAGGGGGTTGATAAAAAAATGGATGGTGTGCTTTGGGCAAATCTAAATTGGTTTGTTCTTAACAACAGCTCTGAGATCGAAGAATACAAAGAGTAAGTATTTTCTATTTCGGGTTGTGTTTTCGTAAGTTATCTTTATAGTGATTATTATTAACGCAAGTAACATTATTTATAGTGAATTTATTACTCAAATGCCGCATGGAACTGACTTGGAAGCAAATTTTCCTAACTGGTTTAAACAGAAGGTAAACTCATTTGTGTATAAAACCGATTATACAAACCGATCATACAAATTTTTCTAATTTTCTCTTATTTCAAATAGATCAACCGTCGGCGAGTAAATGATGAATCTAGTGTTAGTCCTCAGTTATTTGCTTTAGCAAATGGACCACGACATGCAAACTCTTACACCGCTTGTATAGTTAACGGTGTGAGATTTGTAGTTCATAGCCGAGACGTACGCCGTACAACTCAAAATAGCGGCATCTCAACAACTGGTCAAGATGGAACAAAGTATTACGGTTTGTTGGAAGAGATTCTGGAGCTAGGCTATCTAGACCGTTGTAAGGTTGTGTTGTTTCGATGTAAATGGTTTAAAACTAATAACAACAAACTTTGTGTCATTAAGAATAAAATAACCAGTATTTCTACCCAAACTGAATGGTTTACAAATGATCAATACATTCTTGCAACACAAGCAGAGCAAGTTTTTTATCTTGACGAACCGTCTAAAGCCAGTCAAAGAGTTCAATCAATCAGACATTGGAAGGTCGTCCAAGAGGTGAATCATCAGAAGATTTGGGACCGAGATATTATAATGCAAAATAATGAAGCAGATTTAATTCATGGCAGCACTTCATCTGAGCTTTTGTTGTCTGCTGACTTAGATAATTTAACATATGATGGTATGAGTAGAGATGAAGCTACAGAAGTCGATGTTTCCCTTGAGCATGTCAATGTAGAGGACGAGACATATGAAGATACGGATGAGGGTGAAGACGACGATGCAGACCAAGTTGTTGACGTTTCTGATAATTCAGATGATGAATCAGACGAATTTAATAATGATTGTGGAGAAGATTCTTATCACACCGATGAATCCGATTGATTGTAATTTTTAATTTTTCTATTATGTTTGATCTATTATGTTTATTGAATTGTTTTTTTCAATTATGTGTTTAGCTAATGATTCAATTACGGTATATTTGTATACTTATATAATCTTTTTTTACAGATGGCAGACGTGGCCCGGGGTCACGGTGGGGATACCTATGGTCGTGGTCCACCTGGTGGTGGTCCTCCCGATGATGATCGATCGTGGCAGCCGCCACGACAGTGCGAGGTCAGTGATGACTCCGGCAGCGGCAGCGGACGAGGTATGACCAATTTTTTATACTATTATCTTTTAAAATGAAAATATATAATTTACATAGAATTTTTATACTATTATCAATTTGCAGGACAAGGCAAGCGTGGAAAGACCACACTTCAAGGTATACGAAAGAGAAATCCACAAGGAAATTTGCTCACAATTGAATTTGAGCAAGGTACGCATGACACCTACAAACCTGTGGGTGTCAATCAGGCGACCTTTGCTTCACTGGTTGGCATAATCGTTGACAGATTTCCTCAAAACTACAAGAGCTGGAGAAAGATACCTGCGGATTTGAAGGCGACTATCTGGGCTGACTTACAGGTTAAGTTTTTGATAATTAAATTCAGTGATTAAATATATATACACTAAGCTATTTGTTTTCATAATTTGCAGATGTATTTTGATATGACTCCCCACGAAGGCCTGAGGGCAGGCATTGAGAAATATGCTGCAAACCGGTATAAAGATCACAAATACCGGTTCAAGCAAAAGCATTTTAGCAAAATAGGCGGGGAGGACAGGGTTGATATTTCTGATGTTGTGCCACCTGATATGCAAGAATCTGAATGGAAAGGCTATGTGGATTACTACACTTCTCCTGAAGTCAAGGCTCGGTCTGCAACCAACAAGTCCAACAAAGGGAAGCAGACGATCAAGGGACATGGCGGTCGGACATCTTTAGCCAAATGTCGTTATATGTTTGTAAGTTATTTTAATCTAATGTGTTTATAACTTGTTTTATGTGTTTGTAAGTTACTTTTATATTATTATATAACTATAAAATGTGTTTACAGCGGGAAGATGGTTCTGATGAATCTGGGAGTGCCATATTAGCATATCGTCGCTTCTATACCGATTCAAGCGGTAATTTCTATCAACCTGAACCCGCTGCATACTATGTAAGTAATGTACACGTCTTACAATTTTATAAAAATAAAGTAATATATAAAATCACCATATATATAACATTGTTTATTTTTTTTGTAAACTATAAAGGAGCAAATGGTCGCGCTTCAACAACAACATCCAGAAATGTCAGAGAAACAGATCATGCGTCAGGTGTGTATGGATTTGTGTATGTATATTAGAATGTATGTATATTTGTGTATGGATGTATCTGTTCCCAATTCTTATTTGTTATACAAATATATTTCTGGTTATATAAAATGGATTAATATGTATATTTGTGCATATGTATATGGGTATTTGTGTATGAATATGTATGTGTATATATTAGAATGTATGTATATGTGTGTATGAATGTATATGGTATTGAGATTAAAATGAATATATATTTGTGTATGAATGTATATGGGTATTGAGATTAAATAGATTTATATGTATATTTGTGTATGAATGTATATGAGTATTTGTGTATGAATGTGTATGTGTATATATTAGAATGTATGTATATGTGTGTATGGATGTATATATGTATTTATGTATGGATATATATGTGCATGTGTATGGATGTATATATGTATTTATGTATGGATGTATATGTATATGTGTATGAATGTATATGTGTATTTATGTATGGATGTATATGTGTATGTGTATATGTATGTTGAATTGTGATTAAAATAGATGTATATGCGTATTTGTGTATGGATGTATATGTGTATTTGTGTATGGATGTATATGTGTATTTGTGTATGGATGTATATGTGTATTTGTGTATGGATGTATGGATGTAAAATTGATGTACATGCGTATTTGTGTACAGGTGTTGGGGGAGCGGCCCGGGTGGGAACGTGGCATCGGTCCAATACCGAGCGTGCCTTCACAACCCCCACCGCCACCTCATAGAACAGATCAGCGGATGTTCTCACAATCTGAGGTTGAGGAGATAGTAGCAGCGAGACTGGCCAGAGAGCAAGAACAGATGATGGCTAATATGATGGCACAAATGCAAAGTCAAATCCAAAGCCAAGTCCAGAGCGCGTTGAGGAGAAGTGGTCATTCTCAAGAAGATGAAGAAGATGAAGATGATGAAGGTGGGTCGTCATAGGATGGTTTGATGGTTTTTAGTGATTGTAATGACTATTTTAAAACATTTGTTTGTGTAACTTTTAACTTGTTAAATTGGGACAATTTTTTGTTTATATGCTATGTTTTGCGATTGGTTTGATAGTTTTGATAGTGTGTAATGATTTGGAACAGCAGGTTTGGTCTGGTACCCAGAAAAATCTGGATGGATTGCTGCAAATGCAGCCAAATTATTAAAAAAAAAAAATTCTTTTTTGCGGCGATATGTCGTCGCAAAAAAGAGTAAAATACATTGGCAAGAATCGCCGCAAAAAAGATTCTGGTCAAAAAATTTGCGGCGATATATCGCCGCAAAAAAGAAGAACTCGTCGCAAAAAATATCGTCGCAAAAGATTTATCTCAGAATTTCATTTTTTTTAAAATAAGTGGGGTCCACAAATGAAATCGTCGCAAATTTCGTCGCAAATAACATTTTGCGACAACTTTTTTACGGCGACTAATTTGCGACGATATTTTCGTCACAAATAATATATTGCGACGAAATTACAGTTTTTTGCGATGATATTTATCGCCGCAAAAAAGTCTTTTTCTTGTAGTGTGTGGGAAGTTAGTCGTGATATTTCACTAAGGAGAGAGAAATGTTTGGTAGTTAAAAATGGTAAACAGTTTGCATTATCAACAGGAGCTAAAGACGAACTAAGATAGACATCAGTTGCAATTCTTTTCCTAGAAGCCAGACCCGTGACTATCTTTCACAGCAGATCTTTAAGTTTATAACATAATCATGCATTCTAAACGCACAAATCACACCAAGTAGGCACCGCAAAACGTAAGCACAATCCTTTTAATTACATCCATTTAAACAACAATATACTTAAAGAACATGTAAAATATGGTCATTCTAGAATTGCGAAGCACACCATACAAAAGATAAAAATACAAAACACAAACATTAACATTAACGTATTAGTAACATGCATCTAAACATATGACCACTACATACATACAACCAATGTTGTTAGGACCGGATCGGACCGGCCGGTCCGACCGGTTCGACCGCGAATCGGTGGCTGGTCCGGTCCGGTCGAGGGTGGATCGTTTTTGGAGCATTGAACCGGCCGGTTCGAACCGAGTCGCCGGTTGGACCGGCGAACCGGTTCGGTTCCGACCGGATTTTGAATTTTTTTTTTTTTTTTTTTTGATTTTAATGGGTAAAAACGGGGTGTTAAACCATAATTAGTACTTTGTATATACAAATATAATTAAGTTTTATATATAACTATAAAATATATGTATAAATCATATATAAATTACTTATATTTAATTACATATATAAATATAATTAAAATATAGTTAAATCCGGTCCATCCGGTCCATCCGGTCCATCCGGTCCGACCGGTCCGACCGGTCCGACCACCAAACCAGTAAGCCGTCCGGTTCGACGTCCGATCCGGTTCTGAGAACATTGCATACAACTGTAAACTCCAACAACATCCAACAGATATATATTCCAGTTAACCGTAGGATGCATTACGCAAGCAGCATATAGGACACCTAAGGAAAAACTAATCGTAAAAATTTTAAAGACAAATTTAGAACACACTAGGCAGAGATGTAACTAAAGTGTAAGAATTATCACAGTCAACTCAACCCAAACTATTAAACAGTTCACCGTCTCCTACCTTTGGTAGTCTAATTTGCCACTACTTCGTGCAATTAACAAAAAAACTCAATAGGGTGATATGAGACGTTTTTAAGCTAATAAAAGAGTTAGTTATTGAAGGCTATCACAACCTCTTTTACACACTTACAGATATATGAAAGAAATGAACAGAGAATTTATGTACTAAGCATTCACACACATCTTACAAATGTACAGATGACAAGAGTTTATATAGGTGTTGGTTTTGACGGTTATACACCAACCGACAGTTACAGTTACATTATCCTTAACCGACACTAACTATATTTACAAATACATACGTACAGACCCTTGAACTTTATATCCTATTATACTTGACCTATATAGTTTATTAACATATATTATAATGCCAATATTATACTCCAACTAGAGGTGGCAAAATGGGTGGGTTGGATTGGGTTGGTTGTTAGGTTAAGATGGATTTGGGTCAGGATGGTTTTGAGTTAGGATGGGTCATTTAGAAAAAAAGGTCAGGATGGGTTTGGGTCAATATGGGTTTGGATTAGGATGAGTTCGGATCAGGATGGATCATTTTTAAAAAAGTCAACACTATTTTACTAGTTTTCTACAATCCAACAACACATATAGATAGATGCATATACGAGCTCAAAGAGATACATATAAGACTTCATCTATAATAGATAGATGCATCTACAATCCAACAACACAAGTAAATAGATGCATATACGGACCCGTGGCGGCGCGGCGGACCCGTGGCGGCGCGGCGGACCCGTGACGGCGCGGTGGACCCGTGGCGGCGCGGCGGACCCGTGGCGGCGCGGCGGACCCGTGGCGGCGCGGCGGACCCGTGGCGGCGCGGCGGACCCGTGGCGGCGCGGCGCACCCGTGGCGACGCGACGGACCGGTGGTGATACACGATGAAACTCGACAGAGGTGGGAGGTTGTATGTGTGTTGCTGGTGTGGTGGACCGTGGTGATGCGGTGGTGGTGTGGTGGACCGGTGGTGATGCGGTGGTGTGGTGGTGGTGGTGCGATGGTGTCTTGTGCGACGGAGGCGATCAATTTGAGTGAAAGAAACATTGACTTAGACTTGTAGATCTAATTTTGAAAACTTATCTTGACCTATGTTTTTTTTTCCAAAAAGAATTTTAACTCATCTTGACCCCCTTGTGTTTTTTATTTAATCAGTTCTAATCCATTTTTATTTTTAAAACATCCATTATGACCAAAAATAACATCTTTAGATTTCTTTTGCCACCTCTAACTCCAAATGCCTCTATTGAGTTAAATATAACATCCACCATCACCGGCTCATTCCTTCCACCGCAAGTTCCACATCACCATCACTTAACACCGTTAGTTAGTTAAGTTAGTTATTGTTAAATCACTGTTAGTTACTTAATTAACTGTCATTTGCAAGGGTAAAAATATCCCTCTTGTATCCAACATTGTGGATGAACGTATGAATGTACAATAGAAAGTTTCTCTCAAATCTTTTTATTTTACCGCAAATTTATCAATCTAAATCTGTGTTTGCAAGTCAAGTGTCACACCCTCATTTTCCACGTACGGGGTTTTACTGTTAGGCGTGTGACATAACCAGGATCTCAGATAAGCATCAGTTACACCAAACGACTCGATAATTACAAATCATATAAGTTGCTTAATTTTAATGAAACAAACCAATTATGTTTAAGTAATGCGGAAGCGAATACAGTAAAATCTTTAACAATAGTTTTGAAACACACAAACACGTGTCCAGTCCAGTTTATGCAAATTAAATCTTGAAGACAGTTTGTGGTGAGTACAGAATGACATGTTGTAGATGATGTGCTCCTAAACGTGCCACATCAATGTCCTGAGAGAAAACATGTAAAATCTCAGTACAAGACTGGTGAGTTCACAGGTTTATCAGAAAACAGTAAATATCAGTAATGAAGTTCCCGGATTGTGTAATCCGTCAGGTATGTAATTCCCGGATTATGTAATCCGATAAGTATCAGTAATGAAATCCCCGGATTATGTAATCCGATAAGTATCAGTAATGAAATCCCCGGATGATGTAATCCGATAAGTATCAGTAATGAAATCCCCGAATTATGTAATCCGAATAGTATAATGAAATTTCCGGATTAGTAATTAAAGCATATAATGGGTAGCTAGTCCATAATGATCACTATGTGTATGAAGTCGCGATCGAGCTGACATGTAATCAAATAATAAAGTAGGCCCGATTGTGGATCACACACCACAACCTTTAACAAGCTAACTGTTCACCCGTTTGCGAACGTTGTGCTAGCGCGACCTAGCCCGGGTGGGGTATGTCACTCCCAGTAGATCTACTAACAATCACCTCGCTATTTGCATATTAACGGTCCGAAGGGCAAAGTATAACACCATAGTATCAAGTATATGCAGTATTACAAAAACCTAATGTAATGTAACGTTTATGAAAACAGCATGTTTCTCTCCCCCAAAAAGAGTATAAAGTAAAAGTGGGGCTGTAAACTCACTTGGCGTATGTATATACGATGATTGAATAGGATAATAATTGATGTTCCAACGAACGCCTTCACAAAATACCTAAACATGTATATATATATTAAGATTTAAGTTATAAAGTTTAACGATTATACGCGAACTAGGGTTTCGATAAGAATTTGAGGCTTTTTATAGATAATATGTTTTTAACGTAATCATTTATGTTTTGATTTAATTAAAAAGACTATTCATTTAATTATCTTAAACGAAAACAATTTAAATATAAAGGTGGGTATATATTTAAAATATCATTGGATCAAAAGTTTTTTATTTGAAACAAATGATTGATATAAGTTAAATTAGGAACATAATACAATTGTATTATTGAACATGTAATGTTTTAATAAATAATCTATAAAAGTTAGTTTGATTATATCCTTTGTTTTGAAATTATTAGAAATAAATGTTATGATATTTTTAGGAAATAAATTCCAGTAAATTAATTTGGTGGTTTAAAAATAAACAGCGTTTATAAAATAATTTTTATAATTTTTAGGTATTTTTTTCGTAATTTTAAAAGCTTGGAAGGCTATTAAAAAAATAAATGCTGTGGCCCGGGGTCGAACCCGGACCTCTCGGATGGGTAAGAGGCAGAGAACCGTGAACCAAAGGCCGTGGCCGCGGTAATACTTAGCTTTTAAATCATTTAAACACAAACACAATCGATCCCAATCCCCATTCGTGCCCTAGTTCGAACCTCACCCAAATTGAGGTTCGATTCGATTTTGATAGCATCTACAACCATGGGGCTTTTAATCCCCACTTAAAATCGAGCGTTTGGGTATGTTTAATTACCAAAATGATGTCGATTTGATGATTAACCCACGAAGAACAGTTCGCGACTACTTGCTGTTCGATTTATGCCCAATTCAGTGATTATAATTCAATTCCTCGAACAGGAAGTTTTTAATGATGCTTAGGATCAAAAACCCTCTGTTAATTGCTAGTTAGGAAGGCCGGAGAGTGGTGTTCGAGTAGGTTGCAGGTCGCGATGATATGGTGTTTAATTTGAGAAGTTTAGTTGTGTTTCAGATGGTTTAGAATGGTGCATTCGATTAGGAACTGATATAGGTCTTATATACATGATTATACTGATTAATTTACAGCATAGTGCACAATTATGGTGGATAATCGGCCGAAATAGTGGGTGATCGAATTTAGTGGTAATTGCACTGCCAATTTTTAAATTGGATATTGGTCCATGTTCGATTCATCCACTGGAGTATGTCGGGCACTTTATTTAGGTTCAAACCGCGTTATTTTGGCATTTAGGGGGGTCGTCGGAGCCGCTCCGGCGGTGGCCGGAGGGTCGGCCGGAGATACGGGAAAGGGGGGTTGGGTTTGGTTAATTACACAATTGGTCCCTGTGGTTTGAACTTGTGTCATTTCATGTTAAAACTCTCTTTTAAAGTTTCTAAAATGACAATACCACCCCCTGACTTTATTATTATTATTATTATTATTATTTTTATTATTAGTATCATTATTATCATTACCATTATTAGTACTATTATTATTATTATTATTATTATTATTATTATTATTATTATTCTTAAATAATAATAAATTGGTTCAATTTATGATAAGCGGTGAAAATTAGTTTAATAGTATTTACCGAAAACTCGGGTTGTCACATTATCCCCTTGTTGAAGGAATTTTCGGCCCGAAAATTAAGATACCATAACACCGCATGTCAGGTTTAGCAGCAACAATAGAAGAGTGTTCAACTTTGCTTGGGTTTCTTAAATTTCTTAAGAAGTAGAAGTCTGGTAGTTGAATAGTTATGGATACTTCTTTTTCATTTGGTCCTCGCGTTCCAGGTGAACTCTGGGCCACGCTTAGAGTTCCATCTAACGCGCACAATGGGAATTTTGCTACGCTTTAGTGTTTTGACTTCTCGATCCATAATCTCTACTGGTTCTTCAACGAAACGAAGGTGTTCATCAATTTTCAGTTCTTCTAATGGAACAACCAGTGATTCATCAGCAAGACACTTCCTGAGGTTTGATACGTGGAACACATTGTGTACTCCACTGAGTTGGTCAGGTAGGTTCAGTTGATACGCCACCGGGCCAATCCGTTTGACAATCTCAAACGGCCCCACGTATCTAGGGTTAGTTTCCCCCGTTTTCCAAAGCGTATTACTCCTTTCCAGGGTGAGACTTTCAGCAATACTTTGTCACCAATCTGAAACTCCAATGGCTTACGACGCTTGTCAGCGTAACTCTTTTGTCGATCACGTGCTGCTGCCATACGGTTACGAATTTGCACGATCTTCTCGGTCGTTTCATGCACAAGTTCAGGTCCTGTAAGTTGGCTTTCTCCTACTTCTGCCCAACAGATAGGAGATCGACACTTACGTCCATACAGTGCCTCAAATGGAGCTGCCTTGATCGAAGTGTGATAACTGTTATTATAGGAGAACTCAACTAATGGTAGATGAGTTTCCCAACTGCTGCCAAAATCGATCACACAGGCACGCAACATGTCTTCCAGTGTTTGGATTGTACGCTCACTTTGACCATCGGTCTGCGGGTGATATGCAGTACTCATATCCAACCGCGTTCCCAATGATCGTTGTAATGATTGCCAAAAGTGAGAAGTGAACCGAGCGTCACGATCAGAAATGATAGATATCGGCACGCCATGCCGAGAGACTATTTCCCTTAAATAGATACGTGTCAGCTTCTCCATTCGATCGGTCTCTCGGATTGCCAGAAAGTGTGCGGATTTCGTTAAGCGATCTACTATAACCCAAATGGTATCGCATCCGCTGGGAGTCCTAGGTAACTTCGTGACGAAGTCCATTGAGATCTGCTCCCATTTCCACACTGGAATTTCCGGTTGTTGGAGTAGACCGGATGGTCTCTGGTATTCTACCTTAACCTTGGAACAAGTTAGGCATCTGCTTACGTATGTGGCTATCTCTGCTTTCATTTTCGGCCACCAGTAAAATTCTTTCAGGTCCTGATACATCTTGTCTGAACCTGGATGGATCGAGTAACGTGACTTATGAGCTTCATCCATTATCAGCTCTCGCAAGTTCCCGTACTGTGGTACCCAGATCCGTTTCATAAAATAACGGATTCCATCAGCTTTAACCTCCAACTGTTTCTCCATGCCTCGCATGGATTCTGCTTTGAGATTCTCCGTTTTCAAGGCCTCAGATTGAGCAGCTTTGATTTGCACTGGTAGGTCAGAGTGGATAGTCATTTGTAATGCGCGCACCGACGAGGCTTTAGGGTTTCCTTACGACTAAGAGCATCGGCTACCACATTAGCCTTACCCGGATGATGCTTGATCACACAGTCATAATCATTGAGTAACTCTACCCACCGTCGTTGCCGCATATTCAATTCTTTCTGGTCAAATATGTGCTGGAGGCTCTTATGATCTGTATAGATCGTGCACCTGGTTCCATATAAGTAGTGCCTCCAGATCTTCAAGGCAAACACTACAACTCCTAGTTCCAGATCATGCGTTATGTAGTTCTTCTCATGCACCTTGAGTTGTCTAGATGCATAAGCTATGACTTTGTCACGTTGCATCAATACACACCCCAAACCCTGGATGGATGCATCACAGTAAACAACAAAGTCATCAGTTCCTTCTGGTAAGGCTAGGATTGGTGCGCTGCAGAGTTTGTCTTTAAGTGCCTGGAACGCTATTTCCTCTTTGCTACTCCACTTATAAATTATTCCCTTATGAGTCAGGGCAGTCAAAGGTTGCACCAATTTAGAAAATTCTTCGATAAACCTCCGGTAATAACCTGCCAAACCAAGGAATTGTCGCACCTCAGTAGGCGTCTTTGGTGCCGGCCAATCCTTGATTGCTTTAATCTTTGAAGGATCAACCTGTATACCCTTTTCATTCACCACATGCCCAAGGAATTGCACTTCACGCATCCAGAAGTCACATTTTGAGAACTTTGCGTAAAGCTGTTCATTTCTTAGCAATTCCAGTATGGTTCTCAAATGTCCCTCATGATCTTCCTTATTACGAGAGTAGATTAGTATGTCATCAATGAAGACAATGACAAACTTATCCAGATAAGGTTTGCAGACACGGTTCATGAGGTCCATGAAAACTGCTGGGGCATTGGTCAGCCCAAAAGGCATTACGGTGAACTCATAGTGCCCATAGCGTGTTCGAAATGCAGTCTTGGAGATGTCTTCCTCTCGAACCCTCAACTGATGATAACCTGATCTCAAGTCAATCTTGGAATAGTAGCTTGATCCTTGCAACTGGTCGAACAAATCATCAATGCGTGGAAGTGGATACCTATTCTTGATTGTCACCTTGTTCAGTTCGCGGTAGTCAATACACATCCTGAAGGTTCCATCTTTCTTTTTAACGAAAAGCACTGGAGCTCCCCAAGGTGAAGAGCTGGGACGTATGAATCCTTTGTCTAACAACTCTTGCAACTGCTTAGATAGCTCTTGTAGGTCGTTCGGTGCCAGACGGTAAGGCGCCCGAGCGATCAGAGTTGCTCCTGGTGCTAGTTCAATCTGAAATTCTACCTGTCTGTGTGGAGGAAGGCCAGGTAGATCTTCGGGAAATACCTCGGGAAAGTCTCTAACAACAGGAATATCTTCAACTCGCCTTTCATCCGCCTTCGGTTCAGTAACAAGTGCCAACAAGGCAAGGTGTCCTTTTCTGAGACATTTCTGAGCCTTCAAATATGATATGATGCCGACCACCGCACCCACCTTTTCACCTTCCACAATAAGAATTTCATCGCCCGAAATAGGTAACTTGATCAGCTTTTCCTTGCAAACGATCTCAGCACTATTTTAGGATAACCAACCCATCCCGACTACTACATCAAAGCTTCCTAGTGTGACGGGAATAAGGACTATGCTGAAAGTGTGTCCGGTTAAGCCTAGCTTACAGTTTTTAAACACTTGTGTTGCTGTTATCATCCTACCATCGGCTATTTCTATGGCATACTTAGAACTCAAGTCAGTAGGCACCATCCCTAGTGTTTTACTAAACTTGGTGGACACATGACTCTTATCAGCACCAGAGTCAAATAAAACAGAGGCATAACACCCATTAAAAGAGAATCTACCAGATACTACAGTAGGGTCGTTTCGAGCCTCACCTGAGCCCATGATGAAGACTTTGCCTCTGCCACCGCCACCACCATTGTTGTTATCTTTAGGCTTATCAGCAGCACCATTGTTACCATTCCCTTTCAGTTTCGGACAGTCCCTTTTAAAGTGACCGGATTGTCCACATTCAAAACACCCAATCTGATTGTAGTTCTGCTGCTGTTGAGGTGCCTTTCCCGAGAGGTTTACCCTGCAATACTTGGCAATATGCCCAAATTTTCCGCACCTCTCACAAGTGTTCCTTGTGCACTGCCCAGTATGATAAAACTTGCATTTGCTGCACTTTGGAAGATTTCCATGATAGCTGCCTGAATTTCCCACGTTATGAGAAGATTGGGACGGATTGAACTTCTTGTGTTGTTGTTGCTGATGAGTGGAGAATGAAGATTGCTTCCCACTGGCAGAAGGTTCCCATTTCCTCTTATTTTCATTGGAACCCGATGCAGCACCTCACGGGGGCAGTTACCCTGTGCGACAGCCTGGTCAGTCAACTTGTGGGCCAGTTGAATAACTTCCTGAATGGTAGCTGGTCTAGCAGTGGTGACCATGCTCTGGATTTCGGGTACCAGTCCGTCAATGTATCTTTCAACCCGTTTTTAAGCCGGTTAACCATAGTAGGGCACAGAGTAGCCAACTCGTGAGAACGAGTTGTGTAGGCTTCGATTTCAGAACCTACCATCTTCAGGTTCCAAAATTCAGTTTCCAGTTTTTGTATTTCGTCTCGTGAACAGTACTCCTCTTTCAACAGATTCTTGAATTCTACCCATGTTGTGGCGTTTGCAGCTTCAACGCCCAGCATCTGAACTTGTGTGTTCCACCAGCTCAGAGCAGCACCATCCAGTGTGCCAGCAGCATATTTTACCCTATTCCCAGCAGGGCAGTTGCAGATTTCGAACACCGACTCTAGCTTTTCGAACCAACGGAGCAGTCCCACCGCTCCCTCAGTTCCATTGAACGGGTTATGCTTGCAGTCCATAAAGGACTTGTAGGTGCAAGTCGGTTGGCCAATAGGGTTCTGCTGTGGAGGGGGTTGGTTTGCCAACGCTACGGTAATACTATGATTGAGTATTGCTGCCAATTCTGCAGGCGTCAGTGAGATGTTATCTCTTCCACGTCCACGTCCTCTTCCAGACATTTTTTACATTACCAAATATCAAAAGCTATCAGTCGTATGAAAATAGTCCTTTTGTCTTGGAATGAAAAGGAAGAGAAATTCAAAGATTTAAAGAAATAGACAAGCTAGAGAATCAGTCCGAATCCGAGGGATTAACACAAATGTCATGGTTTGAATTTCGTCCAAATTCAAGGTAAGGGTGAGCATTAAGTAGAACTAATAGATAGTTTCCACATCAGTGGCTGTGTTCTATGAAAACCAAGACTTTCTTGCTCAAAGTGTAGGAATGTTGACTTATACTGACTACAATGTTACCACCTGACTAGACTTACCGGACTTAGCATGCACGACAAATTACAGTTACGTGTGCACCCGTAATGGTAATTTGCTTTGCATGATCACCCTGGTTCCTCCTATCAGGCTAACATATCTTGTCAAGTATAGTGGTCATCAATGATAGAAGTACCAAGTATGTATGTATTATATCGGGGTTGATTAATCAAAGTATACGAAAGGATCAGTAAAGTTTTGAGAATCATTGACACGCCAAGGTAATTTGACCCATTTGCCTTAGAGACCTGTGTATTGACCATAGTTTATCACTCATCCCAGAAATCCCCAGGTAAGCATACCAGGTCTCGCAATGAGATTTATGCGATATGCTTGCCTTAGCCCGAGGGCCTTTTGCCAGGAAATCCAGAATACAGGTGTCTATGTGTCACACAGATCTTTAAGAACATTTAGGCGATGTCAAATGCACACAAACTCTCCCGTGACTCACAGCAACTTGGAGTCACCATCCCGATAGCCATATGCTCACATGGATATGTTAAAGCAAAATTCTTAGGCAACCAGTTTAGTAGGCATAACTTAGTAATCTATGTGTGTGTAACTAATGCAAATCCAGCTATAGTCTAAAATGCAATGCAGATGAGATGCAAAGTTCATTTTAGTTCGCTATAAACCTGGCTCTGATACCAATCTGTCACACCCTCATTTTCCACGTACGGGTTTTACCGTTAGGCGTGGATATAACCAGGATCTCAGATAAGCATCAGTTACACCAAACGAATTACAAATCATATAAGTTGCTTAATTTTAATGAAACAAACCAATTATGTTTAAGTAATGCGGAAGCGAATACAGTAAAATCTTTAACAATAGTTTTGAAACACACAAACACGTGTCCAGTTCAGTTTATGCAAATTAAATCTTGAAAACAGTTTGTGGTGAGTACAAAATGACATGCTGTAGATGCTGTGCTCCTAAACGTGCCACATCAATGTCCTGAGAGAAAACATGCAAAATCTCAGTACAAGACTGGTGAGTTCACAGGTTTATCAGAAAACAGTAAATATCAGTAATGAAGTTCCCGGATTGTGTAATCCGTCAGGTATGTAATTCCCGGATTATGTAATCCGATAAGTATCAGTAATGAAATCCCCGGATTATGTAATCCGATAAGTATCAGTAATGAAATCCCCGGATGATGTAATCCGATAAGTATCAGTAATGAAATCCCCGGATTATGTAATCCGAATAGTATAATGAAATTTCCGGATTTAGTAATTAAAGCATATAATGGGTAGCTAGTCTATAATGATCACTATGTGTATGAAGTCGCGACCGAGCTGACATGTAATCAAATAATAAAGTAGGCCCGATTGTGGATCACACACCACAACCTTTAACAGGCTAACTGTTCACCCGTTTGCGAACGTTGTGCTAGCGCGACCTAGCCCGGGTGGGGTATGTCACTCCCAGTAGATCTACTAACAATCACCTCGCTATTTGCATATTAACGGTCCGAAGGGCAAAGTATAACACCATAGTATCAAGTATATGCAGTATTACAAAACCCAATGTAATGTAACGTTTATGAAAACAGCATGTTTCTCTCCTCCAAAAAGAGTATAAAGTAAAAGTGGGGCTGTAAACTCACTTGGCGTATGTATATACGATGATTGAATAGGATAATAATTGATGTTCCAACGAACGCCTTCACAAAGTACCTAAACATGTATATATATATTTTAAGATTTAAGTTATAAAGTTTAACGATTATACGCGAACTAGGGTTTCGATAAGAATTTGAGGCTTTTTATAGATAATATGTTTTTAACGTAATCATTTATGTTTTGATTTAATTAAAAAGACTATTCATTTAATCATCTTAAACGAAAACAATTTAAATATAAAGGTTGGGTATATATTTAAAATATCATTGGATCAAAAGTTTTATTATTTGAAACAAATGATTGGTAATAAGTTAAATTAGGAACATAATACAATTGTATTATTGAACATGTAATGTTTAATAAATAATCTATAAAAGTTAGTTTGCTTATATCCTTTGTTTTGAAATTATTAGAAATAAATGTTATGATATTTTTAGGAAATAAATTTCAGTAAATTAATTTGGTGGTTTAAAAATAAACAGCGTTTATAAAATAATTTTTATAATTTTTAGGTATTTTTTTCGTAATTTTAAAAGCTTGGAAGGCTATTAAAAAAATAAATGTTGTGGCCCGGGGTCGAACCCGGGACCTCTCAGATGGGTAAGAGGCAGAGAACCGGTGAACCAAAGGCCGTGGCCGCGGTAATACTTAGCTTTTAAATCATTTAAACACAAACACAATCGATCCCAATCCCCATTCGTGCCCTAGTTCGAACCTCACCCAAATTGAGGTTCGATTCGATTTTGATAGCATCTACAACCATGGGGCTTTTAATCCCCACATAAAATCGAGCGTTTGGGTGTGTTTAATTACCAGAATGATGTCGATTTGATGATTAACCCACGAAGAACAGTTCGCGACTACTTGCTGTTCGATTTATGCCCAATTCAGTGATTATAATTCAATTCCTCGAACATGAAGTTTTAATGATGCTTAGGATCAAAAACCCTCTGTTAATTGCTAGTTAGGAAGGCCGGAGAGTGGTGTTTGAGTAGGTTGCAGGTCGCGATGATATGGTGTTTAATTTGAGAAGTTTAGTTGTGTTTCAGATGGTTTAGAATGGTGCATTCGATTAGGAACTGATATATGGTCTTATATACATGATTATACTGATTAATTTACAGCATAGTGCGCAATTATGGTGGATAGTCGGCCGAAATAGTGGGTGATCGAATTTATTGGTAATTGCACTGCCAATTTTTAAATTGGATATTGGTCCATGTTCGATTCATCCACAGGAGTATGTCGGGCACTTTATTTAGGTTCAAACCGCGTTATTTTGGCATTTAGGGGGGTCGCCGGAGCCACTCCGGCGGTGGCCGGAGGGTCGGCCGGAGATACGGGGAAAGGGGGGTTGGGTTTGGTTAATTACACAATTGGTCCCTGTGGTTTGAACTTGTGTCATTTCATGTTAAAACTCTCTTTTAAAGTTTCCAAAATGACAATACCACCCCCTGACTTTATTATTATTATTATTATTTTTTTTATTATTAGTATCATTATTATCATTACCATTATTAGTACTATTATTATTATTATTATTATTATTATTATTATTATTATTATTAAATAATAATAAATTGGTTCAATTTATGATAAGCGGTGAAAATTAGTTTAATAGTATTTACCGAAAACTCGGGTTGTCACATCAAGTCTCCTAACAATTGGTATCAGAGCGTGTTCACTCTTGGACCTGTGAAGAAAGAAATCAAATCAGAAGAAATTTTGAACCCCTGTTTCACAATCGGAACTTTCATGCATACAAATCCAACATTCACAATCAGCAGTAAGAAAGAATCAAATCTACTATTTGTGATCATCAAACCAAAACCAAGATCAATATCTTTGATCATCGGATTATACAAAACCAACAAAATCAAAACTTTCGATTAAGAAGACGAAGAACAGGGCGTCACGAAATCTTTCGGTGGCGAAGAAGAAACTCAAAGATTCAAAACACGAATCTTTCGTTTGATAATATATCGCATCTGAAGGAACTTTAGAATCGTTTGAAGCGATTATTGAAATCAAATCCGTAAAAGCCATTTGAATGAATAAAGTCGGCGAAGAAGGAAAGTCAAGAAAGGTCAAATCTATCTATTATAATAAAAGAATATTTTAATTGGACATTTGGTATAATTCTAGAGCTCATAATTTTAATTTTCCCGTCTATCTCTCCTATTAAATAATTACATTAATTACAAATTATATTATTTAATTCCTTTTTAGATTAAATTTAGTTTTTTAATATTTAAGAAAGAGTTCTTTTTATAAATGTAATATCTAAAGAAACATTTGTAATGATAAAATTTTTTTCTAAAACATCCAAATTATTAAAAAATATAAAATATTAAAAAATTTGTGTTTTTAAATAATAAAATTTTTATAAACCAAAATAACTAAAATTTAGAGTTATAATGAGGTTCTTTTAGAAGTGGCACTTTTTTTGAAATGGTTTGTTTTGAAATAAAATGTTTGAATTTTTTAATAAACAAAGAAATTATTTAATTTGGGTTATGGACAAGAACTTGAGTAATTGAGGCCCATGATCAGCCTTAACCTACCCAAATGCAGCCACCATCCTCCCATTTCAGCCCTAGCAACAAAAATTTCGTAGAGAGAGAAAGTAGAGAGAGAAAGTGCAAGAAACTCAAGATTTAGGGTTTCTAAGGTCAAGGAATTGGAGATCTGGGCGTTTGTGCATCAAATCTCAAAGAAAGGACCAACAAACAAGGTAAGAAACGACTTCTAAGCCTTCTGTAAATCAAAACCCGGATTCTAGGGTTTTGGGTTTTTAAAAAGTTTAAAGAAACACATAAAGGTTGAATTTTTACGTATGAAAACGTGTAAAAAGATTAGATTTGGTTTCATGGGAGGTAAACTAAAGATTTGGACGTAAAAAGTTAAGATTTTGGGTTAAAAACGGGCTGGATCTGAGTTTCTGTTCATCCAGCAAAACTGGGCCGCGATCCAGCGAATTTAAGCATTTAACCAGCGAAACTGCGTACTCATTTAGCGAGACTAGGAGAAATTTCAGCGAAACTACAGTTTCGCTCGGGCGAAACTACAGTTTCACCGGGATTCTCGCTAAGACCCAGACTGACCCATAGACTTCGCGAAAGTAGGAAATTCCAACGAAAGTTGGGCGCTCAAGGCAGCGAATCTGTCTAGCGAAACTAGCAGAAGTGCTGCCCAGCGAAACTGCTGGCGAAACTGCAGTTTCGCTGCAGCGAAACTGCTGGCGAAACTGCAGTTTCGCTGCAGCGAAACTGTGGGCGAAACTATGAAGAAAATGACGTTTTTGTGTATTAACTTTCGTGCAGCTAGAGTGTTTGGACTATAGCTTAAGTAACTTAGGATTGAAGTTATTTACTAAGTTCAGGTGAGTTCTAGACCCCCTTTTTTAAACGTTTTTTTTCATGTTTTTGGGGCTATTATGCATAGTAAACATAAGGTTTTCAAGGTAAGGATTTCAAGGTGTTTTAACAAGAAAATACATTTTTCTAAAGTAAAATGTGATATTTAAATAGCTCAGAATAATTTTCGGGCGCGCTGACCTGGCAGCCCGGCCACAGCCAGGGGCGTTGCCCCTTGGACCCCACTAGAGGCTGCTGCCCCTAGAACCCCGCTGTCAGGGGCTGCCGCCCCCGAAACCCCGCTGTCCCGCGAAGGGTCGGTTACGTGTTATGATGACTAGTACTTGGTATGTTGTATACTTAATAAGTTACGTATTATATATTAAGTAAAAGATAATATTAATGAGAAGTGGAACTAAATGAATGTTACCCCCGGGCCCATATGATGATGAAAAGTCTTGCAAGCACTGTGATAGACTTCACTTATGTGAGTCTGATGTATGATGATGGATCCGTATTCATGAGCGGGCTATGTGCCTAGCAGTGTGGATCAACTGTCGGGGGAAGCTATTATGAAGATGTGTACCGACGGGGATCGATCAACCATCGGGGGTAGGGACCATGGATAACGTGTACCGATGGGGATTGACATTCGTTGTCAATCAACATAGAGATCTTGCTTTGTGCAATCTCGCCTATGATGAAGTGAAATGTAATGAAAGAATGAAAGATAATGAACATGCCTAATGTGATGCAAGTAACGTTTGAAGTATGATGTTTGCGTGTTCATTATATGAAGGATAAAAGATTATATTTTCTTATTTACATAAAACTAGAACTCACTCAGCGTAGCTGACTTTTTATGCATAATAGTGGACAGGTAAGCGCTGAGGCTGAGGATGGCACCACGAAGTTGCTTGGGAGCAATGGATGGCATTCCTGTTAATGAAGTCTTTATTGTAATTAATGAACAAGGAATATGTTTTATTTACATTTAAAGGACAAATGTATAAGTACAATGGGGTTTTTAAGTTTTAAATGAATGTTTAAATATCTTCTGCTGCAATGTTTTGTTATTAAACTGATTTTATGCTATGGTTAAAGTCACACACATTTTTTATTAAATTATATTTTTAATTTATGATATTTAATTCTTTACAAGGTTTGATTCCAAACAAAAGAAAGAAAGTAAACTGTAAGCCACCAAAGATTATTGAAATTTTCAATAGTTAGCAAGTCAAATCGAATTTACGAGATTCGTTTAGCAAGCAAGAACCGAACCTTTGTGGTTCACATAGCAAGCAAGAACCAAACCCTTGTGGTTCACATAGCAAGCAAGAACCGAACCCTTGTGGTTCATATAGCAAGAAAGAACCAAACCCTTGTGGTTCATATAGCAAGCAAGAACCGAACCCGTGTGCTTCATTTAGCAAGCAAGATCGAACCAATCTTGGTTCAAATAGCAAGCAAGAGAAACCATTGTTTCAAAGCAAGCAAGAACGACCTGCATGGTCAAAGCAAGCTAGAAAGACACGTGTAGTCAAAGCAAGCAAGAGAGACTCGTGCGGTCATAGCAAGCAAGATAGACCAATTTCGGTCAAAGCAAGCAAGATAGACCAATTTCGGTCAAAGCAAGCAAGATAAGCAAGAAAACCATAGCAAGAAAGCAAGAACGTTAAAAGATTAAGACAAGAAAGCAAGACTGTTCATCATTTGAATTGATTGGCAAGAAGAAAGTGCAAGTTAAGTATGTTTAAAAGCAAGATGGGAAAGAGACAATCCAAGAAAATTAAGCAAGAAAACATGGCAGAAAAATCAGCAAGTACGTTGAGATCAACACGTGAACAAGGGAACATATCACTCCAATGTCCAAAATTAACCGAGTCAAACTACACCTCATGGGCACTTTTAATGAAAACAATCTTAAAGGCTTATGGTCTTTGGGAAACAATTGATTCGAAAGGAGATGTAGATGAAAAAAAAGCGCATACGACTAAAGTAATGATTTTCCAAACATTACCCGAAGATATACTAATACAAGTTGCACAATGTGAAAATGAAAAAGAAGTTTGGGAATCAATTAAAGTTCGGCACCTTGGAGCCGATCTAGTTCAAAAGGCACGTCTACAAACCTTAAGAAGCGAGTTAAAGACGTTAAAGATGAAAGAAAATGAAAGCGTAAGTAACTTCGCAAGCAAGTTAAGCAGTATAAGAGCCAAATTCAAAAGTCTTGGCACTACTCTTAAAGATAAGATAATCATAAGAAAGTTGCTTAATTCCGTTCGTAAGAAGTTTTTACCAATAGTGGCATCTATCGAGCAATATTTAGAATTAGACAAAATGCCATTTGAAGAAGAAGTAGGGAGAATAACAGCATTTGAAGAACGCCCCAAAAGTCATGATGAATTAGAAGGAAGCCATCAAAATAAGCTTCTAATGGCAAGTTCAAACAATCAAAGTCGTGGTAGAGGACGAGGAAGAAACTTCAACACAAGACAAGCAAGAGACTTCATCAAAGAAAGAAAAGATCAAGAGAAAAATATGACTCAAGAAGACAAAGACAAAAACAAATTTAGATGTTATGAATGTGGAGGATTTGGTCATTTTGCATATGAACGCACCAAATGGAAGCACAAATGGAAGAACAAGGAGAAAGATAAGCAGCAAGAATCCAATCTCATCTATGATGATGATGAACCAACCTTATTATAAGAAGCAAAGTCAAGAACGTTAAGATGAAGGAATGTTAAATTTAAGAGGGAGATTATTGAGTTAAATATAACATCCACCATCACCGGCCCATTCCTTACACCGCAAGTTCCATATCACCGTCACTTAACACCGTTAGTTAGTTAAGTTAGTTACTGTTAAATCACTGTTAGTTAGTTAATTAACTATCATTTGCAAGGGTATAAATATCCCTCTTGTATCCAACATTGTGGATGAACGTATGAATGTACAATAGAAAGTTTCTCTCAAATCTTCTTATTTTACCGCAAATTTATCAATCTAAATCTGTGTATGTAAGTCAAGTCTCCCAATAGCCTCCCCTAATGTTGGCATTATGGATCTTCATTCGAGCTTTACTTCTTTGCAGGTCCACAGTCCGGAGGCCAGTCATGGACGTCACTCACCCTTCTTTTCTTCACTGGTAATACCTTATCTTCATTCATTGTTGATGCTCCAGTTCCTACGCCCCTTCTGTTCTCGTTTCCTTTGAAGGTTCCCCGCTTTCAAAGTATATCCTTTCCGGGCCTATTTGTCATTCCTTTATATTCTTATAATACCATACCATGAGATCCAAATATTGGTTGTAAATCATAACAAGTTTAATGCAACTTTATGAGTTAATACCAAGATCTGCTACTATTAAAAGCCAGAACTTGTTATGACTCACTCTTGTCTTCCAACCATTCAATTGAACCCCATATAAAGAGCATATAAATCAATCTTTTGTCTTTCAATAGTTGGTGGAAAAGCACTACGCCGCTTTAGCACATATTTGACAAACCACTTGACCATTCCATAGAACCTATCCTTGATTTGTTGCTTATTGACAGTGGTATCATTAATAACTTTGAGTAGATCTAAGAAAACAACCATATCTTCTATACTTGACACCTTTTCTTCGCGATCCACAACCGGTTCCTTTCCTTTACTTTCTTGCGACTGGTTGTTGTTTCTTGTTGCCTCCAAATTTAGTTCTTCGAAATATTTCCATATCCTTTCGGTTTCATCTGGTTGTTTAATGTCACCCAAATTCGAAGATAGTTCCTCTTTCTTTTCAAAGAATTCTTGTTCCATATTCTCCTGTTCACTTGATTTGTGGGGCTCATCTTCAAACGTCTTAGTAATACAACACATCATACCTTCAAATGTTACTTCAAAGCCTTGATAAACAAGTTCAAGACTCAAGACATTCTTCATCATTGTCGGTATATAATATATAGATTCAATGATTTGCCTTTTACTATTACATGATATTTCGATTCTTCCTTTGCCTCTGAAATATTCTTTAATAAACCCGTCAATGTAAGTTTCAACACCTAAACTTTTCTTCAAAGTTTTGAACAATTCTTTGTTTCCATATGCGTGTTTCTTTCGTTTCAAACACACGTACCAAATTTCACTCCAATCTTTTCCATACGTACTTTTCACCAAGAATTCAGAGAACTGAATTCGGTTTTCGCAGACTTGTTTGAAATTCCCAGGTTGATTGCAATATGGACAAACATGATTCTTCCCTCGTCTTCTTCTATTTGTTCCTCTTGCCATCTTTCGAAACTTTCTGGATGCTTTCTCATGTTTCTTATGTTCTTGATCAATTTTCCAAGTTCAAACTTGAGGTCGTCCACTTTGATGCACAATGCCTCCATACTTGAATCCGGCCTCCCTGTCTTCATGACCAAAAACATCCGATTCATCCTGGTCCTCCAGACCGAATTGTAATGCCGGATTCATCACCGAAACATCCGCGCCATCAATACTCCCTGCAACATATTGATCTTCCATTTCGATTGCTCTTCCAAACACACAAGACATACACAACGATCACTGCTACCCTTAAGATTCAAATCACCCTGATTTTTCCCAACAGTCTCTGCTTCACTTGATTTCTTCTCCACACGATGTTCCCAAGATGCCAATTGAAGGCTATCACAACCTCTTCATACACACTTACAGATATGTGAAAGAAATGAAGGAGCTTTACATGCAAGTTTCCCTTTACAACAAAAAGTAAGTGATTCTTCGTGATTGATTAGAAAAATACTGCAATGCAATGCAATTGAAGGTCACCTTTTAATTTCAGATCAATCCATAACTATACCTTTATTTTTCTCTTAAAGTTAGAGCACTTCTTCTACTTAATTAGACAATCATTTAAATAAAAACACGATAATAAATCTAAAAAATGTAATAAGAAAAAAGTTTGTTAGAGGATCATAAAACTTATATTTTATACAATAATTTAACGTATTAGACACGATGATGAAAATGACATATCTACCATCTAACGGCGCGTGTTTCCCTCTTTGTCTCTCACAAACCTCGAAATATTTGGTTACGGGGAAAAGAGTGAAAGGAAGAAGTGGACATACATACATAAATACATACATACATACATACATACATACATACATACATACATACATACATACATACATACATACATAGATACATACATACATACATACATACATGCATGCATGCATACATACATACATACATACATACATACATACATACATACATACATACATACATACATACATACATACATACATACATACATGTACGTACGTACGTACATACGTACCTACGTACATACGTACAAACACACATACAAACGCGTGCGTGCGTGCACGCGTCCGTGCGTGCACGCGTCCGTGCGTGCACGCGTCCGTGCCTGCACGCGTCCGTGCCTGCACGCGTCCGTGCCTGCATCCATCCATCCATGCATCCATCCATCCATGCATCCATCCATCCATCCATCCATGCATGCATCCATCCATGCATGCATCCATGAATGCATGCATCCAATCATGCATGCATGCATACATGCATGCATGCATACATGCATCCATGCATACATGCATCCATGCATCCATCCATCCATCCATCCATCCATCCATCCATCCATCCATCCATCCATCCATGCATCCATCCATCCATACATGCATCCATCCATCCATACATCCATCCATCCATCCATCCATCCATACATCCATCCATCCATCCATGCATCCATACATCCATCCATACATACATACATCCATCCATACATCCATGCGTACATACATACATCCATCCATACATACATATATACGTACATACATACATACGTACATACATACATACGTACATACATACATACGTACATACATACATACGTACATACATACGTACATACATACATACGTACATACATACATACGTACCTACATACATACGTACATACATACATACGTACATACATACATACGTACATACATACATACGTACATACATACATACGTACATACATACATACGTACATACACACATACGTACATACATACATACGTACATACATACATACGTACATACATACATACGTACATACATACATACATACGTTGGGTTTTTTTACATGTTTATCAAAGCAAGTTCAACCATTTAAGCTTAAAAAACACAGCGGATATAAGTGGTTAAAAGGTGTTAAACAATCTGAAAATTATGAACCATTTTAACCCAAAAAAATCCCAAGAACAAACGATCAAATGTATGTGAAATAGAATGCTATCAAAACGAAATAGCAACCATAGGGTGTACTTGAAAATACCTTTCAAGAACAAAATGATGTGGTATGGATGAGAAGAAGAAGATGATGTTTCTTGAATGTATAGCCTCCAAAATAGAAGTACTCAAGCTTGTATACCCATAAGCTTTAGCAAACACCTAACTTGTTAGGTAGAAGAACACCAAAAGGTCAAGACCTTCTTCTTGCAAATCCAAAAATTGCCCAACCAAAACCCTAATTTTTAGCTTGCAAAAACGAATTTTCAGCCAAAGGAAGAGATGAAAGGAACTTGCTTGTGTGTGTGTGAGAGAAAGATAGATGGAAGAGTGCAAGGAAGAGTAATGTCTTGTAAAAACCAAGACAAAATGATTCCACACAACCCCACAAAAGGGGCGGCTGAAACCCATTCAAAATGGGTTCCCCCCATTTTAATTTTTATAAAAATTTACACTCTCAACCCATAAGTTTATAAAATTAAACCTCTTTTAATTTTATAACATTAACACACTTTTATTTGTTATTATTTAACTCATTTAAATAATAAAACAAATAATTTCTCATGAACAAATTATCCATATAATGTTGTTCTATTACAAAAGCAACGTTTTAGAAAAACCATTTTCTAATTGGTGTCAATATTTATTTATATGATCCCATCAATAAATAATATTTATTGGTGTTTGTATAGCTTGTTATTGAGTATGACCCGACTTGGATCATAACGTACTAACCACATTAATCTTGTATGTGTCTTGGGCATACTAGATCCAACAATCTCCCACTTGCACAAGATTCATAGAAAATTGATGCAAGCTGTAAATACCGCCTAACAACGGTTTACTACCCTTAATACGTATGACTAAGTGTCATTCAATAACATCATCCCCTTTAAGTACCTTACTCGAAATGTTTTGGGTGAATCAATCATCTATCCTTTTATCACAGATGTCATGTTAAATCCCAGAGACACAGAATGATCATTCTCCATTGATTTAACTTTATCAGGCCTTAGACATCTTACTCTCAACGAATAAGAGGGACAAATCCCATCTTGACTACATATGTCTCTCACAATTACCTTGTATTATACCTGAACTCAGACTTATGTACTGCTATGTTTCAGAATAGCGAAGAACTAAGTCAAAGTATAATATTAGGTAAATATCAAGACCCAATATGTATCTCAGGTCAGAGGATACCAAATGATATTTGCCTTTACTTAAAATTATTTATGATCAATCAGGAAGATTCCATATAGTAATATTTGAGATGCAGGTCAGTCCAATATTTGTATCCCACAAATATCTATGAACTTTGGCAGCAACCTTTTGCTCTATATTCATCCATATGAATATCAACCAATCCAAGTTCATAATAATCTTACCTTCATACTTGTTCCCACAAGTATGAACGACTACGGACGTTTGAGTAAGTGATTTACTCATGCATTTTAAACATGTAAAATAGGAATATTAGTTGAATCATTATAACCAAATAATTCATTCAAGTAATAAAGGGTTACAATATCTAAATATAAAAAATTAAAGATCAAATCCAGTCACTAGAATATTGAAGTCGCATGACACAAGTATGACTTTCATGCTTTGCCTTTTCAAGAAGCTTCGTGAGTGGATCCGTAATGTTTTGATCCGTGTGAACTTTGCGAATACATATCTTTTCCTTTTCAACTTCATCCTTTATGTAGTTGAATCTTCGTTCAATGTGCCTAGTCTTTTGATGTGCACGGGGTTCCTTGATTTGAGCAATCACACCCTTGTTATCACAAAGAATTTCTAGGGGGTCCTAAATGGAAGGGACCACCCCTAGATCGGCTATGAATTTCTTTACCATGCAGCTTCCTGAGCTGCTAATGAAGCGGCGATGTATTTTGACTCTGTAGTTGATAATGCCACCACATCTTGCTTAGAGCTCTTCCAAGAGATTGCTCCTCCATTCAAGATGAAAATGTACCCCGATTGTGATCGTGAATCATCCCGATCAGTTTGGAAACTCGCATCCGTGTAACCCTTTACTATGAGTTCCTCCTCACTAGATCCATAGATTAGGAACATATCTTTGGTCCTCCTTAGGTACTTAAGTATGTTCTTACAGCCATCCAATAACTGTTTTTAGGATTTTGTTGGTATCGGCTTGTCATGCTCAAGGCGCATGACACGTCCGGCCTAGTGCATATTATTGCATACATGATGGATCCTATGGCAGATGCATACGGGATTCCCTTCATTTTTTCTTGCTCATCCTTTGAGCTTGGACATTGAGTCTTACTCGATATCGCTCCTCTTTGGATAGGTACCGTACCTTTCTTAGAGTTTTCCATCTTGAACCTTTTCAAGATCTTATCAATGTATGCACTTTGGTTTAAACCTATCGCCTTGATCTATCCCTATAGATCTTTATTCCCAAAATATAGGCGGCTTCACCAAGATCCTTAATGGAGAAACAGCTTCCAAGCCAGGCTTTTACGCCCTCCAAGGTTGGAATATCATTTCCTAATAGTAAAATGTTATCGACATACAATACTAGGAAAGTGATGATGCTCCTACTATCTTTCTTATATACACATGCTTCATCAGCGTTTTTGATGAACCCAAATTTGATTATCTCTTCATCAAAACGGTGATTCCAACTTCTTGATGCTTGCTTCAATACATAGATTGATTTCTTTAACTTGCATACTTTGTTAGGATGTTTTTAATCGACAAAACCTTCAGGCTGATCCATATAGACATCTTCATCAAGATATCCATTTAGAAAAGCAGTTTTAACATCCATTTGCCAAATCTCATAATCATAATGAGCAGCTATGGCAAATAATATCTTAGTAGACTTTAGTATTGCAACCGGTGAGAAGGTCTCATCATACTCAACCCCTTGAGTTTGAGTGAAACATCTTGCTACAAGTCTAGCTTTATAAGTATCCAAGTTTCCATGCATATCGGTTTTCTTCTTGAAAACCCACTTACTTCCAACTATCTTGGAGTTAAGAGGTGGTTCAACCAAGTCCCATACTTGGTTGTCATACATGGATTGCATCTCAACATTCATGGCTTCAAGCCATTTGTCACAATCCAAATTGGACATTGCATCACGATAAGTGGTTGGTTCATCGGAATCTACCACATAGCATCCATCTTCGAAAAATCCATATCTTTCAGGTGGATTACTAATTCTACCAGATCTGTGAAGGTTTTGTGTGTATTGATCAACTATTTGATCACCCTCATCATCCTCATGTTGAGTGCTAGTGTCAACCAACGTGTATCATTTTGTGGTTCTTGATCCTCCTCAAGATCCACTATTCTAGTGCTAGTTCCTTCCGTAAGGAATTTAGCTTCTAAGAACTCAGCCTTCTTGGCAACAAACTCCTTTTGTTCCAATGGATCATAGAAATAATATCCTATAGAATTTCTAGGATATCTAATGAAGATACACTTAGTGGAACGACTTTCTAACTTGTTTGAGGTGGGAGTCTTAACATAAGCCTCACAACCCCATACCTTTAAATATGATAGTGATGGAACCCTTCCATGCCATATTTCAAAAGTGTCTTTTCCACTTTTTTGGTTGGGGCCATATTCAAAATACGGGCCGCTGAGAGCAAAGCAAAACCCCAAAATGATAGAGGCAATGAGCTTCTAGCCATCATAGACCGAACCATATCCAATAGAGTTCGATTTCTCCTCTCGGACACAGCATTGTGTTGTGGTGTTCGAGGTGGAGATAGTTGTGAGACGATACCATAACTTTTAAGATTATCTCTAAAAGCATCACTTAGGTATTCACCTCCTCTATCGGTGCGGAGAATTTTTATTTTCTTGTTGAGTTGATTTTCTACTTCATTCTGGAAGATTTTGAACATTTCAAAAGCTTCAACTTTGTGTCTTAATAAGTACACATAACCATATCGACTATAGTCATCGGTAAAGGTAATGAAGTATCTTTCATTATACCTAGTCATTGGTTTAAAAGGACCACATACATCCGAATGTATGATTCCTAATAAATCTTTTGCCCTTTCGGATTTGCCATTGAAAGGTGCCTTAGTCATTTTACCTTGTAAACAAGATTCATATACATCAAATGAATCATATTCACTTGCTTTTAAAAGATCGTTCTTTTGAAGTGTTTGTATTCGCCTCTTGTTTATATGACCAAGACGGCAATGCCAAAGATAGGTATCACTCAAATCCAATTTGAGTTTCTTGGTGGTGGTTTGGTACAATGTGCTATCATATAATGTGTTTTCATGAACCAATTCATAAATACCATTAATAGGAATAGCTTTAAAATAAAATATGTCATTTAAAGAAACATGAACTTAATTTTCATTAAATGTCAAAACATAACCATATTGTCTTAATTGGGAAACTGAAATAATGTTCCTAGTCAAACTAGGAGCATACAAAACATTGTTCAAAATTGCTTCCAAACCATTTAGAAGCTTTAAGATATAGTCCCCTCGGTCTTCAACTTGAATTTTCACCCCATTCCCCATATAGAGGCTAACATCCCTTTCTTGAAGTCCTTACCTCTTTTGAACCCCTGCAATAAGTTGCAAATGTGAGTTCCACATCGGTATCCAATACCTATGTGTTAGAGGATATTAAATTTAGATCAATATGAATCATGAAAATTGTACCTGAGGTTTGCCCGGCATCCCTCTAAGCTTGCAACTCTTTGAGATGGACTGGACAATTTCTTGTCCAATGTCCAATCTCCCCACACTTGAAGCATGGGTCATTTGAAGCAACCTTTTGCTTCTTCTCCGCTTGTTTTGGTGGTGGCGCTCTTACCACTCACTTCCCCTTTTCGCTAACGTACCCTTTGCCCTTGGCAACATTTGCCTTGGGTGCGGGGTGAGGCTTCTTCTTGTTCCCACCTTCATTGATGGTGAGAATGGGTAAAACCTTTTTACCCATGGCCGCCTCGGCAGTTTTGAGCATAGAGTGAAGCTCACTGATGTTCTTGTCCCACCCGTTCATGTTATAATTCATGACAAAGTTGTCAAACCTTTTTGACAAAGAGTTGAGGATCAAATCCGTAGCCAACTCTTTCGAGACGGGACAATTTAGCATTTCGAGGCGGTCAATGTGGCTTTTCATCTTAAGTACATAAGATGAAATAGATTGGGTGTCATTCATATGACATGCATGGAGTGCTCGAACCGTTTCGAAGCGCTCTACCCTTGCTTGTTGTTGGAACGTTTCCTTCAACTGGGTAATCATGTCGTATGCTCCATGATGTTCATACTCCTTTTGGAGATCCGAAGTCATACTTGCCAACATGAGGCAAGACACTTGGACCGATTCCTTGGTGTATTTTACCCAATTCATAAAGGCCTCCTCATCTTCCTTATTGGGTTGATCGGGAATCGGATCATCTAATATGTATGATCGTTTCTCTTGCTTGAGAACAATTCTCAAGTTTCGAAACCAATCTATAAAATTATTATGGTTTAGACGCTCATTTTGGAGAATGGTCCTTAGTGATAGTGAGTGAGCGGACGGGATATCATTATTTTCATTATTGTTGGTGGCCATCTACAAAATTTAACAAAGTTCAATTTTAGTATTTTCGATATTATTCATATTTTAATAATTAATTCCCTTTAAGTGTCTTACACGATTTTAAAATTCTAGAATCCAATGTTACATTTAAATAGTGGTTAGGTGACCTTTATCCCATTATTTAAATTAACAATGTAGTCAATGTTTTGACAATTGCAACCCTTTGCAACTTCTAGGTATGGGATCAACTTAAACATCATATGTGTGGTCAACACGTTTATCCCATCAACACCATTGTAAACCATATTGTAGGTGATCCATTAAACATGGTTTCCAAATCAAGTTACCCTACTTACACACACATGTGAGTTTTTCAACATAAGTGGTTAGGTGACCTTTATCCCACAAATATGGTATCCCCACCTTAAATCACAAGTTTCCTCAAAATGGTTAGGTGACCTTTATCCCATTAAGAGTTTTCAAGTGACTTAAGTGTTGTGCAAAAGGATGGTGTTAAACTTGTTTAAAAAAGAAATTTTAAGTTTTCATAATACTAGTTTAGAAAACTCTATGTACCTTATATTTGCATGCTTTCAAATACAAGGTACCCCATGGTTCACCTTTTAATAAAATCTCTTTTATTAAAATCATTAGTCCTTTAATAACCTTTTATTAATCACTTAATGATAAAGAACCATCAATTTTCAGCTTGTTATGTTTGTTAATAAGTTTGTTATGCATATCCAAATATCGAACAACCAACCATAGAACAAACAACCAAACAAGCATAATCATACAAACATAAGTGCATAACCATAGCCACTAAGTTGACTACACTTGTTTGCCATCACAAGTGTTGTCATTAGGTCTTTCCTAAGGGTTAACAATGACACATCATATGTGTCCATGAACTCCTACTTGAATGCACATCCAAAAGCTTCAAGTGTCCATGTCTTTTGTGTCCTTCTTTGGGTCTTCATCTTGTGCATCTTCTTTTACAAAATTATATCCTAATATAATTTTTCTATTAAAAGAAATGCACCTAATCTATTTATTACATAACCAATGAATAAATAAATTACAACCCAAAATACAAACACAAATATTACAACCCTTTCAAGAATCAAAACCAACATGACAAAAGCACAATCAAACAAATCCAAACACATAAGGTCAAGGCTATGTTATGCACCAAAATATGAAACATATTCAACATTCAAGAACAACCATGAACCACTTATTTCAGCCTTAAAGTTTCAGCCAACATGAACCAAAACTTTAGGGTTTTGTCCAAACAATATAATCAACCATTTGATGTTAATCTTTCAAGGTTTATACTAAAGCATGTAAGATTAAACCTTGAAACATAATGGATTCATTCACCCATAACAAAACAGCCCCTAATAGGTTGAAAAAGTCCATGAAAACTAACTTTTCAAGAACTTTTGAAGTAAGCATTCCACATAACCGGCTCTGATACCATTGTTGGGTTTTGTTACATGTTTATCAAAGCAAGTTTAACCATTTAAACTTCAAAAACGCAGCGGATATAAGTGGCTAAAAGGTGTTGAACAATCTGAAAATTATGAACCATTTTTACCCAAAACAAAATCCAAGAACAAAGGATCAAATATATGTGAAATAGAATGCTATCTAAACGAAAATGGCAACCATAGGTGTATTTGAAACTACCTTTCAAGAACAAAATGATGTGGTATGGATGAGAGAAGAAGATGATGTTTCTTGAATGTATAGCCTCTAAAATAGAAGTCCTCAAGCTTGTATACCCACAAGCTTTAGCAAACACCTAACTTGTTAGGTAGAAGAACACCAAAAGCTCAAGACCTTCTTATTGCAAATCCAAAAATTGCGCAGCCAAAACCCAAATTTTCAGCTTGCAAAATGAATTTTCAGCCAAAGGAAGAGAGGAAAGGAACTTGCTTGTGTATGTGAGAGAGAAAGATAGATGAAGGGTGCAAGGAAGAGTAATGTCTTGTAAAAACCAAGACAAAAAGATTCCACACAACCCCACAAAAGGGGCGGCCGAAACCCATTCAAAATGGGTTCCCCCCATTTTAATTTTTATAAAAATTTACACTCTCAACCCATAAGTTTATAAAATTAAAACCTCTTTTAATTTTATAACATTAACACACTTTTATTTGTTATTATTTAACTCACTTAAATAATGAAGCAAATAACTTCTCATGAACAAATTATCCATATAATGTTATTCTATTATAAAATCAACGTTTTAGGAAAACATTTTCTAAATTGATGTCAATATTTATTTGTATGATCCCATCAATAAATAAATATTTTTGGTGTTTGTATAGCTTGTTATTGGGTATGACCCGACTTGGATCATAACGTACTAACCATATCAATCTTGTATGTGTCTTGGGCATACTAGATCCAACAACATAACACATACATGCACACATACATGCACACACACATACACAAACATTCACACACACATGCACACACACATGCACACACACATGCACACACACATGCACACACACATGCACACACACATGCACACACACATGCACACACACATGCACACACACATGCGCACACATGCGCGCGCACATGAGCTGCATATGCACGCACACATGCATATGCACGCACACATGCATATGCAGACACCCCCGCACACACCCACCCCCGCACACACGCACCCCCACACGCACCCCCGCACGCACCCCCGCACGCACCCCCGCACGCACCCCCGCACGCACCCCCATACGCACCCCCATACATGCACCCCCGTGCATGCACACATGCATGCACGCATGCATGCACGCATGCATGCACGCATGCATGCACGCATGCATGCACGCATGCGCGCACGCATGCATGCACGCATGCGCGCACGCATGCGCGCACGCATGCGCGCGCGCGCGCGCCGCGCACGCGTCCGCGCACGCGTCCGCGCACGCGTCCGCGCACGCGTCCGCGCACGCGTCCGCGCACGCGTCCGCGCACGCGTCCGCGCACGCGTCCGCGCACGCGTCCGCGCACGCGTCCGCGCACGCGTCCGCGCACGCGTCCGCGCACGCGTCCGCGCACGCGTCCGCGCACGCGTCCGCGCACGCGTCCGCGCACGCGTCCGCGCACGCGTCCGCGCACGCGTCCGCGCACGCGTCCGCGCACGCGTCCGCGCACGCGTCCGCGCACGCGTCCGCGCACGCGTCCGCGCACGCGTCCGCGCACGCGTCCGCGCACGCGTCCGCGCACGCGTCCGCGCACGCACGCATGCGTATACATAGCGTATACATACATACGTACATACACGCATGCATACATACATACATACATACATACATACATATACATACATACATACATACCGTACGTACGTACGTACGTACGTACGTACGTACGTACATACATACATACATACATACATACATACATATATATATATATATATATATATATAGAGAGAGAGAGAGAGGCTTTCAAATGGAAACCATCTTTTTGTAAAAAAACAAAGAACCATTATCATCCAATCAAATTTATTGTTTTGTTTTTTATTTATTAATCAAAATTAATACTTAATAGGGATAATATGATAATTAGACAAATTAAATATCTACAGCATGGGTTGCAAGAAACCGTTTCTGGGGTTGAATGTGTTTATCACAGAATGCCAGATACCATCATTTTATTTGTATTTTTGAATTTAATTCAACAATTAGATTTCTTCTCATGATTTGCGATATCAAGAACATCAATTCACTTTATCAATTTTGAATACCACTTATTTTTTTATCCCGATATGTGACGTAAAAGTTTTCAAAAGTCAAGGAAGAAGCTTCGAATTTGAAGACCTGTACTACATGAAATTGATGTTTTGGATTCAAATGAAGATGTTTCGAATAGCAGGTTACATTTTATGAGATTGATGGAGGATGTTATTTACTATCATCCAATACAATTGATGAATATATGGTTAACCAATATATATTGATGTTACAAAATAAAATTACATACTATTAATTAACTTCTATAGTGATTAGCTAGTGTTTTAGATTGCATGTTTAAAATGATTATGCTTATGTTTATAAGCAAAAGCAAATAATTAACTTAGTAAAAAGATTATCACCATGAAGGTACATTTTTACTTTGAATCTACCAAAAGTAATTAGCTTAAAATATGAAATCTTAATGTGTTCTCAAAAACTATTTTACTCTAGATTAAGAAGATAAGTTCTTCAAAATATTCAAAGTTCTTACTTATGGTATTGTATTTGTATATATTTTACCTAAACTTCATATATATCTGTGAGTAGTTTCTGATTCAAATTCAAGAAAGTAGACATTTTGTTTGTAAAGAATTTGTTGTCAATGAATAATCTTATTTAATAATGTTTAAAAAGTATTAGATGCACTATTGTATATAAATTCTTATAGGCGTTGATGCATATATTGAATAGATCCATTGATGCATATGTGGAATATTTTATTAACAAAGAGAAGTATAGTTCCTTTATGATGTTAATCACTAAATTGTTAAAACATGTCTCAAGTACATGTTTTCTATTAATGTACGGCGTTAGTAAACCCCTAATTCTTGACTAGTAATGAATTTTTCATATGTTTGTTATACAATTTTTTATTTTTTTCATGAGTTAAATTAATGTCAAGCTAACACAAAGTTCAGTTCACATGGATAGCATGTATGTTATATATAGATTTGATGATAATTCACTAGTTCAAGATGTTAAGATTAAACTATGACCATAATTAACAGATACATATATGTTAATAGCAACTACTAGCTGCATCAATGTATAATTATCAACGTATGCACAAATACATTATTTATTAGATACATCACTACATAATTATCAAAGTATCCACAAATGCGCTTTTGTTCATATATGAGATAATACAATCAAGAACCTATTTTTTATTTACTATTCTAATCTTCAAACACATTAAAAGGTTATTTACATTTATGAAATGGTAAGTTTAATTGTTCAAAGCCTTCCTTAAATACCATCTGACACTAAATCAACGCTTAACTATATGTATCAGTAGAGAAGTCTCCGAGTTATGAGATCTAATTTTTTTGTTAAAACTTAAAAGATAAAATGTGTACAATTCATAATAAACACATACATAGATTTGCATATTAATTTAATATATATTTAGATTGACTTTCTAATAGTCAAATCATGTTTTAAATAAAACTAGTAATTATACCCGTACGTTGTGGCGGCGGTGTACACGACATAATAATGTATAGATTACCATTGTCTCGACTCGTTTCTGAACTTAATTTAAATCGAAGCATTGAGTTACTGAAATTTATATCGGTAAACGAAAACATATTATATTTGACCTCACTTGTTTTTAAACAAAATTTGCAGCGCTTCATATACCACCTAAAAGCGTACGTAAAAATTAGTACGGAACATTTTATATTTGACCTAGCTCATTTCAACAAAAGTTACATTCTAACGTAGACAAACTCAAATATATACTAACACGTACATATATAAAAATATGGACGTAAGAAGTTAGATATTTTAAAGTAAAAATTTACATAGGTTAAACCTAAAGCTTTAAAAGCTGAAGGGGTCAAAATGATGTTTCTCAAAGTTTTATAAAATCCATCATGTGTTAAAAGAAAGAATTTAAGAAAGTTGAGGTGAGTTAAGTAAAATATGAAACTTTAACTAATACATAGAAATTAAAAGACCCCATGATTTGAGTAAATAACTATTATACCATCAACATGAGGTGCATTAAATATTTGTACACGCATTAAGGATCTTTATTATGGTTTTTAAAGTATTAGTAATATGTAGAATAAAGTCATGGTCCACACTTTTGTGAACGGTTCTTTCACTTTTGCCCCTTGAATTAATACGTGTGTGGTTTTTAAATGAAGTTATTTTATATTTTGTCCTTTTTATTTATAGTCATAGATTTAAACCATTAATGTGTTGATTTTTTTATAAATGATCCATATGTGTGTGTGTATATATATATAAAACAAAAAAAGTGAATGAGAAATGTTTAGTTTATTATATTATATAAGTATACTAGCTTTAGTAAACCCGTGTATTACACGGGTTGAATAAATAAAATATTAAAATAATAAAATTTATTAATTATAAAATGATATTCTAAGATATGATATGACTGAAATTACATATGAGAAATGACTATTACTAATAAAACAGTGATATCAACCTTTTAAAATTTAGTTTTTAAAATTTGTTCAAAAAAATAAACATTTTGTTCTAAAACAAACCGTATAAAAATGTCATTTTTAAAAATTTTCTTATTATATCTGCCAAATTAATTTTTTTTGGTTTTGAAAAAATGAATTTTTAAAAATACCACTTTTAAAATATTTCATATTTTTAAAAAAGTTTTATGCTTTAGAAAATTTTATTATTTTATATTAAAATTATTTATTTAGAAATAACTTTAATAAGTAGATCTCCTTTTTAATTTATTAATGTAAAAGAATATTAAATAATGTTATTAGTAATTAAGGTAATTATTTAAGATGAGAGAGATGCGGGAAAATTTTGGTGAGGATGGTTGTGATGCTGCCACTTATCATTTCAAGTTACTCTTTTATTATAGTATAAAGATGTATATGTGTAGAAAGAAGACGAGGCTATGAAAATTGAATGATAAGAACCACATAATAAAGTCATGGACCACACTTTCGTGAACCGTTCTTTCACTTTTGCCCCTTGAATTATTACGTGTGTGGTTTTTAGTTTTATTTATAGCCATAGATCTAAACTATTAATGGTGTATGATAGTTCTTTTGATTTTTTTATAAAATTTTAGTTTTTAATAGAATGGATCCATATACATACATATATATATATATATATATGTATGTATATATATGTATATATATATGTATATATATATATTTGTGTGTGTGTGTCTCTCTCTATACATACACACACACACACACATATATATATATATATATGTGTGTGTGTGTGTATGTGTATATATATGTATATATAGATGTGTGTATATATATATGTATGTATATATATATATGTGTGTATATATATATGTATATATATGTATATATATGTATATATGTGTGTGTGTATATATATACTAGATTTAGAAAACCCGTGTATTACACGGGTTGAATAAATAAAATATTAATATAATAAAAATTATGGAAAATAAAATCATATTTTAAAATATGATATGACTGAAATTACGTATAAGTAAGTACTATAAGTAATAAAACAGTGATATCAGCATTTTATAACTTTGTTTTTAATTTTTAAAAAAATAATATTTTGTTCTAAAACAAACCGTATTAAAATATTATTTTTTAAAATATTTTATTATCATAACTCCTAAATTAAATTATTTTTGGTTTTTAAATAATTTACTTTTTAAAATAGTAATTTTATTATATATCATATTTTTAACAAAGTAAGATATTTTAGAAAAAAATATTACTTATAAAAATTTATTTATTTTGAAATAACATTAATAACAAATATTTTTCTTAATTTATAAAAAAATCATTTTAATCTAAAAAAATATTAAATAATATTATTAGTAATTAAGGTAATTATTTAATAGAAGAGAGAGACGGTAAAATTTTGGTGAGGAGAATTGTGGTGGTGACACGTGTCATACCAAGTTACTCTTTTATTATTATAATATATATATATATATATATATATATAATAGGGTTAGGTTTTTTTCAGAACTTGTTTTATGTAAAAACTCGCAGAACCAATCTCGACCATTTATCATTTTTTAATCTCAAAAATTAAAACTTAATAAAAAGGGTATAATAGTAACTATTAAATATTCTCTTTCCAATTAAAGAGTTAACTAAATTATCTATTATCTCTTCTCTCATATTTGTTCTCTTTCATCCATCTCCTCCCTCCTTAATTATTCATGAAATTTATGTTTTTATACATAATAAATGTCACACCCCCGACCGACGGCGGAATTATCGGAGCGGACGAGGGAATGATGGATTGTTCATAACACATGGTTGTCTAATAGTGGAAATAATATTAAAATCGGATTACAAGATAATATAAATTCAACATACACAAATACAACAATTTAAAACCACAATAGTAATTATCTTTTATTTTAACTAGGTCCGGGTCTTAAATGAGCAGGTAGAAGTCCACTATCTTGCTTAACCTGAAATCATGTGAGAAAATAAAGTCAGCTAACGAGTTAGCTGGTGAGTAATCACAGTTTTGAATATACATATAGATTGATTGATTGATCCATCGAGAATAATTCAATTCACAAGGTAATATTAAGACTTATATGGCAACCGCGAAGCATATAGATAAACCGACACAATATAAACCCCTTGACTTGACACTTGCATATAACAGACTTGCACACAAACACCATAGATTGACTAATTGCCTCTGGCACAATCACCACTCGTAAGCCATATGGGGTAGGTTATCCAAACCAGTAGATCTACATTGTTGCCAGGATTGATTGATTGATTGAATTAGGGTTTTACTGTTGTCCAGTTTATCACAGTATGTTCACATAATTGCAAGTAATAACATAACCTGTCTTGAATTGAATTTAGAATGAAATAATAGAATATTATGATTGAATATATTGTATCACATGATTTCCCCCAAATAAGAAATGATATAAAAAGGGGATATGAATACTCACCTGATTGATGAGATTTGAATTTGGACGTGATGGATTAAACACCTACGATTTCCTTATGATTAACCTAAGGAATGGTGTCTCGAGTTAGAATAATAATGATTTGGGAATGTATTAGGATTTCCATTGGGTCTTGAATGGTAATTTAAATCTATTAATTTTATTTGGTTTGAATGTCTTGAAATAAATAAACGAATTTGTTGAAAGTGATTATGTCAAGAATTTTAATAGAATTTATACATACAAGTTATACATTTATACAATTTATTAATAAATTGTATATGTATAATTATATTCATAATTATATATAATCAAGTAATTATATATAATTATATGTATAATTATATACATGATTATATGTATATAATACATTTATACATAAGTAAACATAACTATGTATTGTATGTAAATTATATACATGAGTTATAAATTGTATACGATTATGTAAAATGTAATTTATTCAAATAACAGTTGTTTCGGTAATTGAATAATATATAACTATGTATATATATTGGGTTCAATTTATTTATTGTATAATTATGTATTATACACTAATTATAAATTGGTAGAAACATAATTAGTTATTTTATTTATTTAAAACAAATAAAATAAATGAATAAAATATATTTCAGAAAATAATTAGATTGTTTAAAAAATTTTAATGTTTGTAAAAATGTTTTTATGATTTTTTTTAGAATTTTTTTTATAATTTTTAGAGGCTTAAAAAGCCCAAAAAAAATGGTTGAGGTGGCCCGGGGTCGAACCCGGGACCTCATGGATTGCAAAGGGGTGCAGGGACCAGTGAACCAAGGTCACAACCGCGAATGTAATTGGTTCCAATTGAATTTAAACATAATAAATTGAACCCCCAAATTCATTCGAACCCTAGGTTCGAATCTCTTCAAATTGAACCTCGATTCGATTATGATTGCTACTGAAATCATGGGGCTTTTATTCCCCATGAAAATCCGAGTTCATAGAGGTATTAATTACCTGTTAAGATGGTGTATTTGATGAGTTTGAGTTCGAGATAGGTCCGCGACTAGGTGCCAATCGACTGTTGCTCAAACCGTGATGATAATCAAATTAAATTGGTATGAAGCTTTGGATGATGATCGAGAGTGGAAGCCCCTAATCAATTTCAGGTTTTGAAACTCCGAAGGTAGGGTTCGAGTGAGTTGCAGGTCGCGATGAAGATGAGGATTGATTTCGGTGTTTGTGTTTGTGTTTGGTGAAATTGAGACCAGAGTTCGATTGGGTATGTAATAATGATCGATTTTGCAGCTTTAATTTGTTTATTGATGTTGTTTGAGTGGGTTTATGAGCTGTATAGAATCCGAAGTTAAAGTGACAATTATAGCCGTTTATTTGACTAATTCAACACGTTTTGTGTTGAAATTCAATCCAAATTGGATCCAAGGAAACTTTCGGTGTGATTGTGGGGTTCAAATTGGGTAAATTGACCGATTTCATGTCGGGAATTTTGTGATTTCGATGTGGTAGCTTTGGATCCGAATTTCTCGAAGTTTAAACGTGTTTAATGGTTGCATTGGGTTCAAAACTCATCCACGAATGCATTGGGACCGGTTTTGTGGCTTGAAATGGTGAAATTTTATGGTTTTCGGCTTCGCCGGCGTTCGGCCGGAGTCTCGCCGGAGACTCGCCGGAAAAACGGGGTGTCGACGGGGGGGATGGTTTGGGTTAAAAAAATTTACAGATTCGGTCCCTGTGGTTTTAAGTTTAATACTTTATGTTTGAAACTTTGGTTTTAAGTTTCATAATTTACATAATCACCCCCTGGACTTATATATCCAATTTTAATACATGCTTATATATATATATATATATATATATATATATATATATTATAATTCTTACTAATTATTAATAGCAGTATTTTTTTTATTACTATTATTATTATCATTATTATTATTATTATTTTTTTTATTATTATGATTATTGAAGATTTTGAATTCAACATCGACAAAATCAACTTTATTAAAAAAAATACGCAATGTTACAATAAACACTAAAATAAATTTTTTTTATAATAACTTTAAATACAAAAATTGATGTCGAATATGAAAGGTAATTTTTTATATGTGAATTTTTAAAATAAATATTTACATATATGTAAAATAAATTTACAAAACTTAATATGTATATGTAAGTTATTGTCCTTTTGCACATATTAATTTTTTTTACTTTTATGTACATACTATTTACATATAAATAATTTTTCAAAGTGACGATTCATTCAACTTATTGTCTATGTACCTGATTAACTATTCATTTCACCGACTAATATTCTATTTTCATAAATCTTGAAACGATGGTATATTTTTACATGTGTAAATCTCTAATCGACGGTATATTTACGTATATGTAAATCTTAAACGATGGTATATTTACGTATAAGTAAATTCCTAAATAGTGATGTGTACATATATGTAAATATCTAAATGGTGGTATATTTACATATATGTAAATAGTTGACCTACATTGTGTAAAATAAAATTAAACATACTATTACATATATAAAACAAGTTTATGATACATCTCCAATTAAATTAATTGTTGTTAAGAAAAATAAACTATTTACATAGTTTTAAAATACTCGTGAACATTAATTGAAGAGACTAGTTCGATCATGTGGCAAAAACTTAATTTAGTTGTTTAATCAAATAATCAAATACATGGCATGCATAAAAGTTATGACTAATGACACTCGATTTTCATCTAATTGCAAAAACTTAATTTAGTTTTTTAATTAGAAAAAACTAACATTAGTTGAAACACCACTAAACCTAATAAATAGTTACATAGTAAATTAAATTCAATAATTAAATAAAGAGAACAAATAAAAAAAAGTAAATCAAAGATTCTATTGTGCTCACATATTTGTTTAAAAATATTTTTTCATAATACTAAACATATTTGTTTAAACTATAGTTCATTCCCACTAGCAAATACAATAATGTATTAATTTCTATTTTTTCTGGCAACAATTTATTTATTTTCTTTTTCGTTAAACAAAATAAAATACAGATCCCCAATCTCCATGGGATACCTTGCTTTCAAGATTGCTCTTTTAATCATCTTCTTGTTTGCTTGAGGAAGACAGCCCCTATCTTCTTATCTTTCATTTCTTGGTCAAGCTTCTTTTTGATTTATTCCATCAATGATATTCTGTTTTTATTACTACAGTTTGGTCGTAGCATTGACCATCATCATTGCACCATCATCCTCCTTTATGAAGATGAAATGAAACTCGATCTCAAATTCCTTTTTTCTATTTCAACAACTAATTGTGAAACTCTAAGAACAAGAAACAAAAAAAATGTTTGTAGAATGAAGAAGTAGGTTAGAGAAACAAAGAGAGAGATAATGAATATTATGTGATTTAAGAGAGATTTTGAGTGATTATAGGAGGAAGTTAAATGAGAAATTATGTTGAAATCCCTATAATACCCTTATTTTCTTTATTTAATTCACCTAATTTTAGAATTAATTATAAAAATGGCACTATATTTTTGTTATATATATAACAAAAAAAAGTGAATGAGAAATGTTTAATTTTATTATATTATCTATTATAATAAAAGAGTAACTTGGTATGACACGTGCCACCACCACAATTCTTCTCACCAAAATTTTCGCGCCTCTCTCTCCTATTAAATAATTACCTTAATTACTAATAATATTATTTAATATTTTTTTAGATTAAAATGTTTTTTTATAAATTAAGAAAAATATTTGTTATTAATGTTATTTCAAAATAAACAAATTTTTATAAGTAATATTTTTTTCTAAAATATCAAACTTTGTTAAAAATATGATATATTATAAAATTACTATTTTTAAAAAGTAAATTATTTAAAAATCAAAAATAATTTAATTTAGGAGTTATGATAATAAAATATTTTGAAAAATGATATTTTTATACAATTTGTTTTAGAACAAAATATTATTTTTAAAAAAATTAAAACAAAGTTATAAAATGTTGATATCACTGTTTTATTACTTATAGAACTTAATTATACGTAATTTCAGTTATATCATATTTTAAAATATCATTTTATTTTTCATAAGTTTTATTATATTAATATTTTATTTATTCAACCCGTATAATACACGTGATTTCTAAAACTAATATATATATATATAGAGTAAATTACTATTTGCATCCCTAACATTTGTTCATTTTAACCACTTACGTCCCTGCGGTTTCAAAATTACCATTCGCCCCCTAACGTTTCATGTTATCTTCATTTGAGTCTATATAATTTCATTTTTATCTCAATTTGAATCCAAATGACTAACACTGTTAGTTTTCCTGTTAAAATTATTTTTAAAAAGACGAAACTACCCTTACAATTAAATAATAACATAAAAACTTTTGTGGGCCCCATCCATTAACATCATCTTCTTCATATCACCACCACCACAAGTCCACAACCACCCCCATTGCCACCACCACAACCACCCGGTCATCACCATAACACATCATCTTCATGATCAAATGATCGCCACAATTGTCCCCCGGATCCGTTCCCTCTGTCTTCGAAACTAAGCATCGATTGCGAACTTGAAAGGAATTTAGGTTTGAAAATTACAAACCGCTCACCGGACACACACACTTCACCACAACGGACAGCCACCTGCGAACCATCGATCCACACCCATCAACCAAACAACCGCAACCACCATCAAGCATCAGCCTAATCATCCAACACAACCACCGAACCCACCATCCACCACAACTCATCCCTGTTGACCTTCGAACAACCATCAAATTCCCAAATTAACCATCGACCGAACACAATCGCTTACCCAAATTACCTGCAAACAGCCAACCACCGATTAACATCGGTTGCGTCAGTCGGTGTCAAAACCCATAGTAGACCAAAACCATATTGATCACCGATACCATCATCAATCGTAACCACACCATCGACCGAAACCTTTTCTGTCGAAGAACACATCAATCAATCGTAACCACACTATCAATACCAACAACAATCGAAGTATCCTCCACAATCGCCGGTCAATTTCAACAGACCACTCCAAATTTTGTTGGCAATTGTTGAAGAGAACCGAGAGAGAGACCGAGAGATCGAGAGACCGAGAGACCCAGAAGATAAGCTGCGGGAGTTAAGACTTTGGGTTTGGGTTTGTGGTTAAAAGGGTTTGAGAACCGCTGCCCCGTTAGACACTGAAGTCGCACCGCCACCATCATCGTCGCTGCACGCAACGTTGTATGTGGGTCGAATCTTGCCGCCACTGTTAGAACCTTGGTTAAGAGGATGAAATCTTTGATCAATGTTGTTTGGGTGTGTGTGTGGGGGTGGGGGGTGGGGGTGATGTTGGTCTGTTGAGATGAGAGAGGGGAAGGTTGGGGTTAGGGTGGGGTGGGTTAGGTTGGGATGAAAACTAAGGGTATTTTTGTAACTTTACAAAAAATTAACGGTGAAATTTAACGGCGTTAGGGTTAAGGGCTCAAATGGAGACAAAAATAAAACGTTAGGGGGCGAATGGTAATTTTGAAACCGCAGGGACGCAAGTGGTTAAAATGAACAAATGTCAGGGATGCAAATGGTAATTTACTCATATATATATATATATATATATGTGTGTGTGTGTGTGTAGAAAGAATATGAGGCTATGAGAATTGAATGATAAGAACCACAGAAAAAAAAGGGGGAAATGGCAACGATGACAATGGCAGTGTGTGGTGGTTGTTGCGTGAAGCAGCAGCGGGTGCAGGCGTTCCCAAAGTGCAAAGTGAGAGTGGGAGGAAGAGATGATTATATCAAGTCGAAGTCGTCGTCGTCATCGTCGTCGTCATCGTCGTCATCTTCATCCAACAACCTCATCCTGAAAACAGCTTGGTATGCCTCCGAGCTTCTTGGAATGGGGGCCTCTCTTATCCGTTCTCCCATTAAAGACCAAGGAGACACAAGCACCATGGACCTACCGCTGGAGCTAGTTGGTCATGAAGATATCGACCGCTCACTTATTGTTCAAGCCATCAAACGGGATTTTCAGACCTCTTATTTCGTTACAGGTAGATATCCATCCATCCATCTATCCATCCATCTATCTATGTACACAACGTACGTACACAACCTCCCTAGCTACCTACGTACCTAGCGAATTGAATTTAACTTTGATTCACGCTGCCAGCAGGTTGTCTTACAGTTGACGCCTACGAAGACGACTGCGAATTTGCTGATCCAGCAGGTTCGTTTAGAGGTGTCGCTCGATTCAAAAGAAACTGTACAAATTTCGGCTATCTTATTCAAAAATCGAGCATGAAGCTTATGAAATGGGAGGATTTTCAGGTACGTGCAAATCAAATTATTAATTAATTTACTTCAAAATTAACCAACCTCATCATTATCATTATATATATAAATTATTAGCTAACTATGGGAATTGATTGCATGGTTTGTATATATTCTGTTGAAATTAATCTTGATAGGGTTAAAGTCGGGTCAAATGGGTATGAGTCAACACTAGGTTTTATTTAAGCATATGTTTATTTTATTGTTTGTTATATGTTAGTGGGTCAAAACATGGGACGAATGCAGAAAATTAGAAGATAATGGGCTAGATAGTGGTCAAGTAAGCATGGACTTTTGGTTTTTTGAATCTATTTAATGTTTAGCAATGAATGAGAAAGAGTTTGTGAGTTTGTAATCTTGAGCCTGAAACCAACATGTTCTAGGATAAAGGAATCGCACATTGGCGTTTCAGTTGCGTCATGGTGTTCCCATGGAAGCCTATTCTTTCAGGTACATTCAATTCATTCCTTCTCATGATCGGTTATATTGACCTGAAATTATGTACAAGTTTTGGTGTACGTTCAATGGACATAATATTAATTACGTTTTGCCTGCTCACTACAGCAACAGGTTACACGGAGTATTATCTTAGCAAAGATTCAGGAAAAGTATGCAGGTACCTACCTACTAAATACTAATCAATCAAGTCAACGACTGCAGTCGCGTACATGATATATGATTATCTTATATTTATTTTCTTTTAATTCTTCCAGGCATGTAGAGCACTGGAATGTCCCAAAGATGGCCTTATTCAAACAACTCCTCAAGCCTAGTAGTGGAGGTCAAAATAAATTAATCTAATCTAATCTAATATATATGTGTGTGTGTGTGTGTATGAACACTTACAGTTTGACTTCCATATGAATGAGTTGAAAAAGAAAGGAATAAAAAAAAAACCTTCCAATCCTACATTGCTCTTAATTATTTATTTCCATATATCTATAAGCAGGTTGCTACATAGCAGATATATACACACACACACGAGTACATCATTCAAAGTTGTTAAGCTGAAACAACTTACTCTTTTCTTGCATGTTGTTTGGCTAGTGAAGTTATTATTTTGGATTGACTAATTGTATGCCAATGCCGCCATTAATGTTCTCTTTGTCCACCCAAATCCAAAACCTAGCTATGTGCAGCCCCAGGGTATGTATTAATTAGTAAGGGAGTCTGTCTGTCTAGTAGGATCAAAGGAAGCTTTGTGCATTGGGAGATTCAAGACAGTGAGTTACAGAATTGAAAATCAAAGGAATGAGAGTTTATTTTTGTAACTGTGATTATCAAATCATCTTTCCTACACATTCAAAACTTTTAACATAATTGTTCAAAACAAACAATTAACATCTTATAAGTTACATTAAATGAATAGTAGAGATCATAGATGTAAGTATTAAGTATATATAGAAATCTAAACCTCATAATAGATATGATCTTATTATATATAGAGACATTCCGTATAATTAATTACTTGGAAATAATTTTAGAGATATACTAATCACTCTCCTTCAAGAAACTATTTTATACCCGTCCGATAGCCGGTTACTTTAATTTCATAATGTAACTATCATGCGTGTATATATAGTAGATAATGCACAGCATGGAATGTTTCGGGACCCCACAAATGTTATGTTAAATACGCTTTGGCTTCTGCATAGTACTCCTACGCCTTAGCGTTTCATGTTGTTGACCGGTGGTGTGTTCACCACCTGATGTAGTGAGAAATGTGGCATCGTAATGTTTGCAGATTTTAATTAAACATCTTTGCATAACAATAGTTTAAAGTTATCAAAACGTACCCACTAATCATTCAGACTTCTTCAAGTTCCTTCTTGGTTTTGATTGTTGGCTTTGTTCCATGTTATTCACAAGTTAAAAGCATGTGATATCTTAAGCACCAATGGGATGCCATCCTCCCTGCTTTTGTCACATGGAGCAACATATAAATAAACAATCATGCTAAAAATATCAAATTAGTACTAAAAGCAGAAAGTTAGTGGCAAATTAGGAGCAAGGCTAACTTACCATAGTCATCACACTTTCATGGAGAATTTCATAGCTAGAAACAAAACCCAAATAGTGTCATACAAGAAAAGGCAACCTAGCATAATTGTCCAAACCTAAGCCATAAATCACAAATTCAATAATTAGTGTTTAAAACATTGTTGCTTGAACGCAATTTGTCAAATTCAAGAATGAATAACTTATTTAAATATTTAAATCAAATAAGTTAACCATAAACAATAAAATTCAATAAGGTGATAGGAGACGTTTTTAAGCTAATAAAAGAGTTAGTTATAACATGGTATGTCTCTACTCGGGTCAGAGATCGTAAGTGATGTTTTTGGCTATTAGACTTTCACATAAAACTAAAGTAGATACTTTGGTCTACTTTAGCATAAAACTACACTTATAACTTTTTTTTTTACATTTTCTGCTACTTAAAAAGGGGAAACATTATTGTTTATGGTTAACTTATTTGATTTAAATGTTTAATTTGAAAATAAAAGAAGTTTAATTTTTTTGTGAACATAAAAAAGTTAGGGAGAGGATATACTTATATACCCTCTTCTCTATACATACCCTCTTCTCTATTTGTCATATCCCATCCCTTAAATATTAATTTTAAAATTTGTTATATTTAACCCCTACAAAATTGTTATTTGTTTTTAAATAGTTTTTTAGGGTATAAAATAGTACTATATGTAATAATTATATTTGATAAAACAATCTTTCGGTTCTTATATTTAACCATGTTTGGTATTTAAATAGATGTTCGTTTATAAAATAAAAAAACAATTAAAGAAAACAGTACTAATCTAAATTAGTATATGGCTCGACAAACAATACATATATAAATAATGAATTCAACTAGCATCAAGGCTTTGAGCATTGCAGCATACAACTAAAATTTATGTAAAACAACGTTAGCGCAAATGCATTGGCTATACTTGAATGTTCATATAAAAACCAATGCATTAAAATTTTCACAATGAAACATTAATGAAAATAAGAATATAAAAACAAAATATTATACTGCACCATAATCTCTTTTTGTTATTATATTATTGGGTTTAAATAAATATAAAGTATTATTCCAGAGCTTAATTAATTTATAAGTTCATATCAAATTAATTTTTAAAATATATTTTCTATAAAAATAATAAAATAATATATTAATAAGGATGTAATTCTTATAGAAAAATATTGTAAGTTATCTTGAGAGTTCGAATGAATTTCAATTTTTGAACTTTTAGATACTAGAAAGAGCAAATTAATATGATTAACAAAATTCATGATAAAAGTCATAAAAAGACAAAAAAGAAAATAAAAGGGTTAAATTGTATTTATCTCAAAGCTTAAGGAGAGGGGTATAACAAGTAAAAATGTTTTAAAGTGGGGTATGTATAGCAACACCCAAAAGTTATGGTTAAGTATCATTAGTTGACTTCTCATTATCTAAACTATATGAGATTCTTTAAAAAATATAAACTATAAGGCTCGATCTGCAACTATATGGCTAATAGTGGTTGCTTTGGCCTTGATCGTAAAGATTGTCTGATCATAGCTAGAGTCGAATGCAAATAATTGTTATTGGTCTTGTTATGATTGGAAATTTCCTTCTATGTATTTAACGTAGCGCATTTTAATATATTATATATTATATTATCAGCGGTGAGTGTCACCATTAGTAGGAGTCATCTGGGCCGTTGAAACATCTTGAAATTAAATGTTAGCCATTTAAATTATACGCCTACGGGGTGGTTTTGTGCAGTTATTCTATAGCAGTTAAAACCTACATTTCTGGAGGGTGCAGTTCCTCCTTCGCAACAGTTAGCAGCGGTTTCCTTTCTTCCTATTTTCCCATCAAACGTCTTCAATGGACAACAACATAATCTCATTCATTTCTACAATTAAATTTGACTATCTAACATCAAAGGTGGGTATAGTAAGTTTCTTCATCTTTAACTATTCAGCTTGATTGCATCCATAACTTAGGGTTTTTTTTGGTTTTCTTCCCTAATTATTCTTAGGTTTTTTTTTTCGTACTTCGATTTACATCCTTGATCAATATTGTTTAGGAAAAGTTGGAATTGAAGTACTTATGCATGTTTTATTTTATTTTTTATACCATATAAAGATTGGAGATGTTCTCATGGTTCATTTATTCAAGTATTCTTCAACACTTACAAACTGGTAAAAATATACATCTCTCAAGAGTAAAAAGTGAAAGTGATCAAATCCGTGCAAAAAAATAATGGATTCTGGACAAGTTATATGTGCTTATATCTTTATTCAAGTTTCTTATGTTTTGTTATTTGGTTCATCTATCTCATTGATATTTCTTCCATATGTATTGGTTTGTTGATTTTAATAATTTCATTTTTTGGTTTCCTTATATATTAATTTTGATAATATTTGAATGTATTATGCAGGTAGATAGCTTGAGTTATAATATGCAAATGCAAGAGACTAAATCACATTGAATCAAACTGTTAGATCATTTATATCTCTGTCTCTTTTTTATGTTTTGTTTTAATGGTTATGTTTTTTTTAAAAAAATTATATGTTTAAATCATATGTTGAATTTATAATAATGTTTGCTCATATCTTCAAAAGTCTCACTAAAATCTGTTGAAGATTAAAATCATATGTTGAATTTATAATAATTGAATTTATATCATATGTTGAATTTATGATAATTGTTTACTCTTGAGAGACTAAAATCTGGATAGGTTTTATTGCATCAGGGGTTGTCCACTGGCTTACCCACACGCTTTTATTGTAACTTTATACTTGGGTTAGTCTACTTTTTGTTTAGTGCTAACAATTATATCTAAGACTATGATTCTTGATATTCAAATTTGAAATTGGATCATGTGAAAACATAAGGGGTATTCAACATTATACTCTAGACATCCATGTTTCTGCCACATCTATTGCATTTCTATTTGGGGTATTTATTAAGCATATTTTCTGATAAAGTGCTTCAAAAGAGCAGATTTAAGGTGTTTATTGCATTAGGTTATTTAACGCTCATGATTGCATCTTTCTTAAATTTATTAGGTTAAGCACATATAGCTGCACTAAAAAAAATTGTACCAGCTGCGCGATGAATCAAAGGACATAGAGCGGAACATAAAAACCTGACTGATATTACAGCAGAAAATAAAGACTAATTGCTTAATTTGTTTGTACAGTTTAATCATATTTTGTGATATTTAATACAATTTGTTTTCTCTCTGACTATTGGTCATACTTATGAATATGTAGTGTAGACACAAAGATAGAGTTTGCTCTAGCAGGTGATGGAAGGGTTAACTATAATATTAAGGTAATATAAAGTTTAGCTACAATGAAAATATAGGTCAAATTGGTTAAAGGCTATAAACTTATTCATTTCCTTAATTTATTTACGAGCTCCTAGTATGTTTTTTCTATAAAAAGGTAGATCACTACTTAAGAGTTTTGATGCCATAGTTTCGAGCACACCACAAAGCAACCACATGGAAACATAAGGCCCCAACAGACTATTAAGAAGCCAAAACGATTTATTGTGTAGATAACATCAATTTTTAAGAAACATTCGAGACGTATTGCTATGTATCTAACTTACATGACCGTTATGTATTTGTGTCTTTTATCCTATAACTATATAATTACATTGGTATGTTTTATTTTTTTAACAATTACTTCTTACCATTTGGGTTGTGGTTGTTTTGTTATTGTCAGCTGATTGTTTACTCTTGATAGACTTTATAAACAAGTCTGCACATGATGATATTATCCCATTATAGTACCCGACCATCAAACGAATATAAAACTAGTTGTATGGAGTTCTAATAGCCGAATTAGATTCAGTGTTGCCCGTTGGAAACTTAAAACAATCAAGGATCTTACATTTTAAGACAAATATGTATGATGAGTCCGTTTAACGAAACAAATCTATTTTTCTCAAAACAACTCATAATCTATTCCTATCAACCACCCATATCTACATCTTACGAAATTAAACTCTAGCTTTACCTTTTAAATAGAAAAAATACCCTTTACCTTCGGTATATTAGCTAATGAAACGGAAAAATAAATGGCTTGGAAAAGTTAAGAATGAGGGTAATGTATTAAAGCGGCCCTTGGGCTACTAATCAATTAACATAAGCCATTGATAAATTATCATAAAGTCAAATTAAAAACTATGAAATTGTCACACATATCTATGCATGAAAAACTAAGGTAGCTTAAAGAGACGAGCTTAGGTTTGGGTTTGAACTTAAACAAATCAGCTTAGTTTGACTTGAAGACTTAAACGAACTAAAATTTAAGCTCGATCTTAGATCAATATTGATCTATGTTTTTGAATCTTTTTAAACTTTTTACACAGTTGGATTGAGAATCCGACTAGAGTTGTGCGCAAAAGTTCCCTAGCGGCACGACATTACACGACATGTTGTATGTTGGTACGGTTCCGACATTATTGCTCCCAAAGATGGACACCCATAAAGAAAGTATCTAAGCATAATATATGAACCAAAATTTCGGCTAAATCCTGGGTTTTTTACACCTATAAACGAGTTGATTGATAATAAACTTAAAACTGTTATATATATATATATTTTTAACGACCAACTAATTAAAGCCCGGCTACCCGTGAATCCCCTTGGCGAAAAGGCATCCCATATGCTCATGAGCACATATAACGTTGGATAGCCCAAGCCCACCAACCACCAATTCCGGAAAACCCGCCACTCGAATGCCCACTGCAATACCCGGCCCGCCAACAGTATTTTGCTGCCGGTAGGACTCAAACTCACAACCTCCCCTACAGGAAGTCACGGGGCTACCATCGTTTTTTCAATTCTGAAATGATATGTATTTTTTCTTATAAATTTGAATTTTAAGTTGTTTTAAATTTCTTCTTAATTATATAAATTTTTTCCTAATTTTCCTGTAATTTTAGGTTGTCTTAAATTTCTTCCTAATTATAATCTAGTTGTTTTAAAATTCTTTCTAATTAAAAAAAGTCAACAATTGTATGTTATTTTCAATTCTACCTTTCAGACACATTCATTGTGTGATTATTTCATCTTAAATCTGAAGCGTTTGATTTCATCTTAAATCTGAAGCGTTCATCCCTTATATCAATGGTCTTTGTTACTCCGTACCCTTCGCACAAAAGCAACACTTTGTACTGTAAACTTTCTTTTATAATCTAATCCAATCTCTTGCTTCAGTTTTGTATTATTTTATTCAAACTCGTTAATTTTAAAACATGCTAGTTTTTTTGTGATATGCTTTTATTTTATTAGTAGGGTAAGGTTTAAAAAAGACTAAGAAAGATTTGGGGTTTAATATGTGTGTTTATATTGTTTTTGAAGTGAATGTCATTTGATCATTATGTCAAGTACATCAAGTTATTGTGTCAAATATATCAACTTATTGTGTCAAATATGTCAAATCATTGACATTAATAAACAATGTTTTCAGAACCGAATCGAACGTCGAACCGACGCCATACTGGTTTGGTGGTCGGACCGGATTTAAGAGCCGGATGACGTCATAATTATATATATAGTATATTATATATAGTTATATATATAATCAAATATAAGTAATTTATATATGATTTATATATGTATTTTATAGTTATATATAAAACTTAACTATATGTGTAAATCTAACACACTAATTTATGGTTCAACACCCCATTTTTACATAAAAAATAAAAAATAAAAAATAAAAAAATACCAAAATCCGGTCCGAACCGGTGCGGTTCCGCAATCCGACCACCGGTTCTACCAGACAAAACCGAACTATAGCTGACCGGACCGGCCACCGGACCGATCCTCGGTCGAACCGGTCGGACCGGCCGGTCCGATCCGGTCGTGAAAACAGTGCTAACAGGTAAGGTTATTAGATCAAATATATTTCATCATTTGTTATATGTATTCATAATTATGTTTTAGGTTTTAAATTATTTCGTGTTATTTTTATCATTATTTTTTATATATTATACAAATGTAGTGTTATTTTATTTAATCATTGTATTTACATACAAAAAGTACACAATAATATTATTTCATCATAATATTTTTTAAATTTATAATACAGAAAAACACAATAGTATTTAAAAAAACATAATAACAGATAAAAATACACAATGATGTGCAATAAAGACACAATGACGAGTAGAATCATATGAGTTGAATGTCAATTATTTTATATGACAGTATACTTATATTAAAGATAAAAAAACTCGTTTTTATAGTGTCGTATATAAAAGTTATGAAATTTTTTAAGAAATTAGAGAAACATGAAAAGAAAGTCAAATGGTAATGACAAAAATATCCATCTACAGATATTTTTTCTACAATTTGGTCTCAACCATTAATTAATAAAATCAATAGTTAAGATTTATTCTTGTACATTTAGATTTAAGACACTTTTCATTTAAACCTTTATCTTATTATTATCGTTATTATTTTTATAATTCATTCAAACTAGTTTTATAACAGCGCGTTGCGGCGGTTACGTAAAATCATGAAAAAAATTATGTCGAAAAATTGTCTCGTATCCTCTTGTTAAGAGCCCAGACATTACAACGGGCCGTTGATAATATTCAGAACTTTATATAGAAATAAATCATAAAAACTTTTCACGTTGATAGTTGATTATATTCATTAGATCCATTGAACATAATAATATGAATATAATAAAACCGCTAATAATACTAAATAAGAAAATAAGCAGGGGCGAAGTTTACCTGGGCCCTGAGGAAGGGAGACCATTTTTTCACAAGTATAAATTTATATGTATTCGGTTCGAATTTTTTATACATATTAAGTCTACCTCTAATTTGAGTCGGTGAAATTTGACTCAGAAGCTCATATTTAGAAAGATTGTTGCACCCATTCACATCCCATGGTACTGCACATAAACACTCCTTTGTAAGGGAAAAAGGGGCACTACCTTGAAATCCATCCTGAAATTCATCAATCGTACACTGCATATTAAAAATACCATAAACTACCTTGAAACATCTAAAAAACTGAAAATGCAACCCTGGACTACCCTGAAACTTTTATTCGAATCGTCAATGAAATAGTCGTTCATAAGTAGCTCGTGACCCGTTACACGATTGCGTGAAACACATCTGTTTTTAGAGAACTACTTGTCGTATCCTCCAGGGTTTTGTCGACAAGATTTTTTATAAAATAAAACTTCTATCATTCGAATTCAACTAATCCAAATCGTTTCGTGAATGTATAAATTTGAATACTAATAAGACATTGTTGTGTTTGTGTAATTGTTATGTTTATATGATTTTGTTTAAGTTTTGTGTAAATAATAATGTGTGTGTGAGTATTTATAGGGTAAAAAAATATTTTTTTTGCACACTCAGTCGCGCTTCTCCAACGGTTGAAATAACGGCTATATAGCCGTTCACACTCGGGCTCTTCTTCTGCGACTTGTACTCAGCCTTTCCTACCCGCAATTGTGGCGGCGGTGTACCCGAGCGGTACCCGCCTACCCGAGCTGGTATCCGAGGACCCTCCTCCTCCCTAATGGACATTATAACAGAGTTGTACCCTTATATATCTATATGTACTCTGTCATTGGAAAATGAAAATTTCTAGTCAAAGGAAAAGGCTGCATTAGGAATCAACAAATCTCAACCCTTGAATAAAAAACCAACATAATGTGACGTGTTCCCTGATAAAAGCATACGTAAAAGGATACACCAAGCAAGTATTATGTACAACTATATAAGGCACATATTACAACATCATATGCACAAAATAGTTGCAAATTAGTATTATATAAATTACTTTAGATTCTTTTAGTCTTTATTTTTTACTTATGTTAATTTTATTTATCAAAGGTTTTATCAAATTCATGTTGAAAAACACTATTTTCATACCATTTAAAATAACTTGTTTTATTGGAAATAACCCGTTAGAGTGGCGTTATTAATCATTTGATTTACTTCACCAATATGACATAATTAACCATCGGCAATTACTTAATGGAAGTAGCTAGAAATGTTGATAAGTTAAAGGAGACAAATATCAGTACCATTAGATGCTATTAATGTTGAAAGAATTACATGAATCAGATCACTAATGTCATCATGGGAGATCTTTAGTATTCCTTATGATATTTCAAGTGATCATTCATTAGATTCAAGGCATCATAACGAGAATCATAACATTATCATCTTCATCAAAGATTATGTTTTTTAAAAGTAAGTCTTACGTATTTGATGTTTGATCATGTTATTTATTAAATAAGCATGATTAGAGTTCTACACTTTAACCTGTTTCAAGATATATACAAATTTTTTGTATGAGTTAAAAAATTGAAAAGCTAGTCGTTGATTGGCTATTTAACGGTAACAAAGCTGATAGTGAAACACCCGGTCTGAAATATAAGCTCGTGTGTCACCTTTACAAACATTAGAACACAAGCATAATTCTAGAAATGATTAAAGTTACATAACTTGCTATAAGGCATGTCGGGTCATCAACGACCGATGAAAGATTAGATAGTATTATGAAAAAGTAAGAAAAATGTAACCCTTCATTTAAACAGATCAAAATCAAAAACCTTCGTTTGAAAGAGGATTGAAAAATTATCAAGATCTTATAGTAGATAAACACCGATTACTCTGTTGAGGGGTCACATAAAGAAATAAAAAAGATGAATGTCATGATTTTACACCAAATTAAGTAAGAAGAATTATGATTTTAGTACTATTATCTGATGTTTTTACTTTTTATATCTATATTTAATTAGTTATTTTTAATATTTATTCTGTAATGTTTTAATTTGTTATTAGTAAAAACTTTTATTTATTACATACTTAATTCAAATTTATTACATATCTTATAATTTAAACTTAAGAAAATGAGCGTATATATTAAATTGTAGAGTAATGGATGTGAAATCCATTTTTAAAATGTGAAGTAGAGAATGACGTGAGAGTGAGTAGAACGTGAAATGTACATCTAATAGCCTTATTCATATTTAAAACTTATGCTTGGAAATTTGGAATCCAAATTCAAATTAAAAAAACTTGAACTGCGATCATAGTTTTCCTCAAAAAAGTATTATTTTTCTAAAATATATATAACAATAAATCAAATGTTGATTTTATCAAAAAACTTAAACTACTCATAATAAGAAAAATCAAAGATTGATTTTATGGTATAGCTATATAAAAAATTACTGAAATGTATAAAACTTTTTTTTATCTTAAAGTATTTCATAAAAAGTTAACACAATATGACCATATTCTTTCTTTCCTCGTCACACATTTATTAATTCCAATCAATCTTACCTACTAGTTAAATTTGTTTGATTCGTAATATATAGGTTATCAAGAAACACTAAATATATAAAATCCAAAAGAACACGTTATTTTAGCCAACTTCACATCACTTTCTTATGGTCAACCCCACACACTACAACTTCTTTTATTTTCTCCAATGACCGGACCTACTGTTTGAGTTATTTTATATTTTTCAATAATATTTATTTGATCTAGTCCTGGCCAACTATAAATTATAACACCGACATGAAGAAATTTTGAGATCGACCTAAATGAAATTTTATCCTCGACCGTTAAATTTTAATTTTAATTTCAAAATTTACTCATATATACCTGTCATAAATTAATAAATGTAAACCAATTAATTTAGCCGATTCAATCTCGTTTTAAATAAACTAATTTGAATATTTTAAATACAAACTAAATAATTGACTCTTATACCTATGAAACTATTATTTATTAAGCTCATTTAACTTAACCCAATTATATTTATATCCATTATACGACTTCCGAATATATTGAGTTGATTCATCTTTATTCGGATCTTATAGCACAAAAACCAATTCGCTCTTATCATCCTATCCAATAGATATTGTATTTCTATCAGGTATTTCGAATACAATTGAATTACTTTTGTTATAACTTTTTATATTAACATAGTTTAATTTTTTTATTGTGTGCACCGATCAGACCCGACCGACACGGATAAAAAAACATTAATATTGGCTATTGCCAACGATCATAAAAAATTTCCTACCCCATGAACATAATTTTTGGGTTCACAATCAACAAATGCATTCCTCGACATTTCTCTGCAAGTTTATCCTCATATTTTCTACGCCACTCCTTTTACATAGTTAGACCCCACTCTACACACACATGAGTCATTTAACCATACAACTTGTTCAATAATCACAATATGACAAACAACACCAGTGAATCTCTCTCTCACTCAATCAAAGATATCAATGAAATTGAACTCTTGAGGATTTTATCATGAACACTTTGTACTACCGGATTGGACTACCGGTTAAGAACAAGAATTACAATTGACAAACGCTTACTTAAATCTTGATCTATTGGATCAGACCTCATTACTCTTACTATACTGAATTGAGATGTTGTTAAATCCCCCAACTCAGCCCTCACAAACTCATCAACTGCTAATATCAGAAATCAAAAAAAATGACAAGTTCAATCCCTATACTATATACAAACTTCGCTGTAGTCACTTAACTTTCTAAAGAACTATTATTACTCTTAAAATCAGCTCCATACTCTATCAGAAAGTATGTATATTTGATTATTATATATCAGATTCAACAACTCCTCACAGTTTTTAAAGAGTTGGAGCTTGATCTTCGACTCTCGCTGTATACTATACTAGCTTTACGCAAAAGTTTGAACGTATTCATTTTGTTTTTATCAGCATGGTTAAATAATCTATAGTTGTAGAACTATTTTTGACCTTTGATATCAAATGGATTCCAAAATCCTAATAATCTAAATTATGTATTTTGCATTTGATATGCGTTAATTTGACGTTCAAGAATTTCCCTTATACATTTGGATAACAAATACCAATTTAAAGGAACCGAACAAAACCATGATAAATAAGCATGATTAGAGTTCTACACTTTAACCCGTGTTTCAAGATATATACAAATTTTTTGTATGAGTTAAAAAATTGAAAAGCTAGTCGTTGATTGGCTATTTAACGGTAACAAAAGCTGATAGTGAAACACCCGTCTGAAATATAAGCTCGTGTGTCACCTTTACAAACATTAGAACACAAGCATAATTCTAGAAATGATTAAATGTTACATAACTTGCTATAAGGCATGTCGGGTCATCAACGACCGATGAAAGATTAGATAGTATTATGAAAAAGTAAGAAAATGTAACCCTTCATTTAAACAGATCAAAATCAAAAACCTTCGTTTGAAAGAGGATTGAAAAATTATCAAGATCTTATAGTAGATAAACACCGATTACTCTGTTGAGGGGTCACATAAAGAAATAAAAAGATGAATGTCATGATTTTACACCAAATTAAGTAAGAAGAATTATGATTTTAGTACTATTATCTGATGTTTTTACTTTTTATATCTATATTTAATTAGTTATTTTTAATATTTATTCTGTAATGTTTTAATTTTGTTATTAGTAAAAAACTTTTATTTATTACATACTTAATTCAAATTTATTACATATCTTATAATTTAAACTTAAGAAAATGAGCGTATATTTAAATTGTAGAGTAATGGATGTGAAATCCATTTTTAAAATGTGAAGTAGAGAATGACGTGAGTGAGTAGAACGTGAAATGTACATCTAATAGCCTTATTCATATTTAAAACTTATGCTTGGAAATTTGAATCCAAATTCAAATTAAAAAAACTTGAACTGCGATCATAGTTTTCCTCAAAAAAGTATTATTTTTCTAAAATATATATAACAATAAATCAAATGTTGATTTTATCAAAAATTAAACTACTCATAATAAGAAAAATCAAAGATTGATTTTATGGTATAGCTATATAAAAATTACTGAAATGTATAAAACTTTTTTTTATCTTAAAGTATTTCATAAAAAAGTTAACACAATATGACCATATTCTTTCTTTCCTCGTCACACATTTATTAATTCCAATCAATCTTACCTACTAGTTAAATTTGTTTGATTCGTAATATATAGGTTATCAAGAAACACTAAATATATAAAATCCAAAAGAACACGTTATTTTAGCCAACTTCACATCACTTTCTTATGGTCAACCCCACACACTACAACTTCTTTTATTTTCTCCAATGACCGGACCTACTGTTTGAGTTATTTTTATATTTTTCAATAATATTTATTTGATCTAGTCCTGGCCAACTATAAATTATAACACCGACATGAAGAAATTTTGAGATCGACCTAAATGAAATTTTATCCTCGACCGTTAAATTTTAATTTTAATTTCAAATTTACTCATATATACCTGTCATAAATTAATAAATGTAAACCAATTAATTTAGCCGATTCAATCTCGTTTTAAATAAACTAATTTGAATATTTTAAATACAAACTAAATAATTGACTCTTATACCTATGAAACTATTAATTATTAAGCTCATTTAACTTAACCCAATTATATTTATATCCATTATACGACTTCCGAATATATTGAGTTGATTCATCTTTATTCGGATCTTATAGCACAAAAACCAATTCGCTCTTATCATCCTATCCAATAGATATTGTATTCTATCAGGTATTTCGAATACAATGAATTACTTTTGTTATAACTTTTTTATATTTACATAGTTTAATTTTTTTATGTGTGCACCGATCAGACCCGACCTGACACGGATAAAAAAACATTAATATTTGGCTATTGCCAACGATCATAAAAAATTTCCTACCCCATGAACATAATTTTTGGGTTCACAATCAACAATGCATTCCTCGACATTCTCTGCAATTTATCCTCATATTTTCTACGCCACTCCTTTTACATAGTTAGACCCCACTCTACACACACATGAGTCATTTAACCATACAACTTGTTCAATAATCACAATATGACAAACAACACCAGTGAATCTCTCTCTCACTCAATCAAAGATATCAATGAAATTGAACTCTTGAGGATTTTATCATGAACACTTTGTACTACCGGATTGGACTACCGTAAGAACAAGAATTACAATTGACAAACGCTTACTTAAATCTTGATCTATTGGATCAGACCTCATTACTCTTACTATACTGAATTGAGATGTTGTTAAATCCCCCAACTCAGCCCTCACAAACTCATCAACTGCTAATATCAGAAATCAAAACAAATGACAAGTTCAATCCCTATACTATATACAAACTTCGCTGTAGTCACTTAACTTTCTAAAGAACTATTATTACTCTTAAAATCAGCTCCATACTCTATCAAGAAAGTATGTATATTGATTATTATATATCAGATTCAACAACTCCTCACAGTTTTTAAAGAGTTGGAGCTTGATCTTCGACTCTCGCTGTATACTATACTAGCTTTACGCAAAAGTTTGAACGTATTCATTTTGTTTTATCAGCATGGTTAAATAATCTATAGTTGTAGAACTATTTTTGACCTTTGATATCAAATGGATTCCAAAATCCTAATAATCTAAATTATGTATTTTGCATTTGATATGCGTTAATTGACGTTCAAGAATTTCCCTTATACATTTGGATAACAAATACCAATTAAAGGAACCGAACAAACCATGATTTGTTTGTGATCCATTGACAAGATCGTGTATTTATTATTACTAAGACTACATATTACATTACATTAAAAGTTCTAATGGGGACACCGCAGGATTTTTTTTTTTTTTTTTTTGGGGGGGGGGGAGGGAGGGGGGCACCAGACCTAAAGTCACGGTTATGCCTAAACATGAAGGTTTGCACCATAACCGTGACCGCAAGGCCTTACCGTCACAGTTTCTGAGTCATGGTTCACCGTCATCCGACACCAACAACAAAACGACAAAAGACACTGATAAATAGAAAGTACCCGTCATGGTTTGGACAAGCCTTGACCTTTAGGGTACCAAGTACACTGTTGATGTTGACAAAAGGCTCCGAGGTTGACAAAGGCTCCGAGGTTGACAAAAGGCTTCGAGAATCTCGCGTCTACCACTTTGAACCGTCACGGTTAGCCCAAACCGTGACGGTTTCTCATCCAGATTTTCAACATAAATAGCCTCATGATTTCATGCAACAACAATCACGGTGCAATTTTTTCAACATAAATATCCTTCAGATTTTCAACATAAATAGCCTTCATCGTTCCAAAACACGTTAATTCGAAAACAATGTCGGGTTCGGGAGATCATTATAAAAAATCGAAGCTTCCAGATTTGAGTGAGAAGTCACATATCGAATATTCGAACCAGATTGAAGTAGTATCTGTTTTATTTTAACTTTTTATTTGAAATATCTAACCATTACCTTTTTTAGGAATATTACGTATACGGGAGTCACCCTCCGTGGAGGGAGGAGGAAACCAACCCGTCGAACATATTTGCTGAAGAGGCGTACAACTCATTAATTGAACCGACGGGTTACGGTGAAGGGTACATGCATCCCCCTTACCATTCTTACGGCATGACCCGAACACGTACCACTCACAAATAAAGCAGGATTACAACATCCCCCGTACCAGTCAGAACTAGAAATTACACGTACTGTATACTTTTAATGGGAATGATACAGATGAGAGTGGCGGTTCGGTTCACCTCAAAGAAAACCATGGGGACACCGCGGAGCATGATGGGGATGAGGATCAGATAAGAAAGGCTACGGTTTATTTGTTTTATATATTGTATGAAGAGTTTTCATTCTTTTGTTTATATTATTTATTTATTTGTTTTATATATTTTTTATGTCTGTCTTTATAACTTGTTCAGTATTTGATTTTCGTGAGGACTTGGAGAAATGGGCTAAAATGAGAGGACGCGAACATGAATGCGTCATTGTGGTGGGTTGGTCACGAAAAAAGGATGGAGAAATCTTATGCAATCGTAGTGGTGAACCTAAATTACTGACACAAGTAGGAGTACTGATAGCATAAAGAAAGGATGCCCCTTTAAACTCGTAGGGAAGTACGTTGGAAAAAGTGATAGTTGGATGTTGGAGGTGAGAAACGAAACGCACAACCACGATCCTGTTGTGTACGAGGAGGGCCACGCGCATCTTAGGAAGATGAACGCGAATAAATTGATTTTGTCAAGAAGTTATACATGCAACACGTGCGGCCACAACACATCCATTCAGCCGTAAGGGAGCAGTTTGCCGACAGCGCCTGTGTTGTTCAGAACATATACAATCTGATGTCGAAGTTCAGGGCTGAGGGGAAAAAGGCATGACACCCATGCAGAACCTTAAAACCTGCTAGAATCTAAAGAGTTCGTGTATGAAACACGGAATAACCCAGCTACTAAGGCCGTGAAAAATGTTTTCTTTTGTCATCCTACTTCATAAAAAATGTGGCGCGCATTCCCGCACGTGATGTTGATAGACACGACGTGTAAGACCAACATGTACAACATTCCTTTGTTCAGGTTATTGGCATTACATCGATGTCAAAGTCGTTTTGTATTGCACACGCATTTATATCGAGGGAACGGCAGGACAACTTCACATGGGTCTTGGAGTGGATCAGAGATATGCTCGATGGGTGTGTGGAGCCCCATGTTATTATCACAGACAGGGACCTGGCCCTGATGAGCACGTGTGACATAGTGTTTCCGAGTGCTACTAAAAACCTATGCAGGTGGCACGTTAGGGAGAACATCAAGAGACTGTGAAACATTTTTTGCAAAACTGACATATGGAATGATTTTTCATACTAGTGGAAGACCCTGTGTTCGTGTAAGGCCCATTTCCGGGACGCTTACAGTTGGTCATTCATTGCACATCAAACATATAGTTTTTGTTTACTAAGTAAAATAATGCAGCGGAATCAATGAAAAGGACGTTCTCATTTCATCATAAAAGTTTTTGTAAAATAATACATCGTCGATTAACTACAAAATACATATTTTTGCATTACATAACGATGCGGTGTTTGCTGCGGAAGCATATGAAACCAAGAGGATTCCTTAAGTAATCCCGTTTATTTGAATCCTCAACAAACACTTGCATGCAACATAATGTGTGCCTCATTATGTACAAAGGAATGCCATCCCAAAAGAGCTGAGTAGCCGCCTCGTGCCATCCTCAGCAACACTACCTGCCAACTGGAAACACATAAAAAGTCAGTATTGCTGAGTGAGTTCTAGTTTTATAGATAACATACCTTTCTTTTGTTTAACCGTCTTTACATACATGTGGTCACACAACATACGTACACATAGATAATATTTTTATTATCTTCTTCATTCATTCATTTACTTTCGTTTGTGTACCGTTCATCGTTAATATTCACGTTCATTCATTCATACGTATTTTACATTCCTTCATACATTCGCTTCATACATTCGTACGATCATTACATTCGTTCAGGTGTTCCTTCCATTCATGCATTCATTACATACATACGTTCATTACATTCGTTCGTACGTTCATTACTTTCGGTGACATGTACCATACCCGAACATCATGCAACACTGCTGGTGCTGGACCTGTGATGATTAATCACGAACGTTGTGCACACATGCTGATCCAGTCACCTAGGGTAGGTACATGCACCACTTATCTTCCTTCATTCATTCTGGATCAATGCCATGCGCTATACCCTGAACATCGTGCATTACTGCTGGTGCTGGAACTATGATGATCAATCACGAATGTTGTGCACACATGCTAATCCAGTCACCTAGGGCACGCGACAAGGATCCCATACATATGGTCAATCACAAAGACTGACCCCAATGTGCATCCTTCGGGGTAGCTAACCCGCACACCGTTGATCTAACACCTGCCAGGGGTTGTGCACATCCATACATTTGCTTGCAAGCCTTTCTTACGTTCATTCGTTCATTAATGCATGCATTCATTCATTTATTCCTCTTTTATTATCTTTCACTTTACGTTACTTATTACTTTGTTTCATTCATTAATCATAACACGTAAAGTCACGGAAAGATAAACACGTATCGAAACAAGGAATATCGACATTTACAAGTCATCAGTCATTACCATCATATAAGGCTACATCATACTTAACATACATACATTATGCATATACATGCGATACTATCATCTTCATGCCCAACGTAACTTCTAAGCCTTGACAGCTATCACACAGGTGCCTACGGGAGCTATCACATCCCTACTTACTCTTACTCTTTTCCCGAAGGTCAGTAAATGAGCTACATCTCTTCTCGTACACAACAGTCCTATTTAGGCGATTGGGCATGCTTCAGTCGCATGGCCTCCATGCGACTGAACGCAATGCGATTGGACCAATACGGATGAGCATCCATGCGGATGAACATCCAATCGTGCGAATGGGCTTCCTATCGTGCGAATGAATACTAGGCGATTGGACATCATGCGAATGGGACAAATGCGAATGAGCATCTATGCGACTGGACTCTCAGTCGTGCGATTGGGCACTAGGCGACTGAGCACCTATGCGACTGGGCCTCCAGTCATGCGATTGAACTTCATTCGTGCGACTGAGTCTCAGTCGTCCCTCAGTCGGCCGATTGGCCCTTCAGTCGCCTAGCCCTAACTGGGCAGCGACTGGAGTTCATCCCGCACTGCAGCCACGACCTTCGGCCTTCAACACTCTTCTAAGCTCATTCAAGCCCAAATTAGCCCTCCTAAACCTTAGGGAATCATGGTATGACATCATACAAGCACATACAAGTCCAAAATCGCACCTTAAACACACTACACACGATTTCACCCACTGGGTCAAACATACACATTTCAAAAACGGGTTTACATGTGTTCCAGCCCCAAAATCATTTGAAAACAAGTAAATGAGGGGTCCTAGAACTCACACAAGCAAGGACAAGATGAAGAGCTTCGTTTGGACTAGTTACTCGACGAGTTTCAAGCCCGAATCACCACTTTTCTCTCTTTTTCTCTTCTTTCTCTCTTCTCTCCTTTCTGACTGAGTTTGCAAGTGTGAGGAGAGGGTAAGGGCTGCCCTCTCCCTTAAATACCACCGTCCAGTCGCCCGAGCTCCAGTCGTGTGGGCACTTCAGTCGCCTGAGCTTCATGCGATTGGACCTTCAGTCGTACGATTGTCATGCGTATGGAGCTCCAGTCGTTTGATTTCCATGCGTCTGGGCCTCCAGTCGCATGACACTTCAAAAGAAATTTCCGGTTGTTACAAGTCCACCCCCCTTATTTAGGTTTCGTCCCCGAAACCTGTTATAACTCGAACAAACGCGGGTAATGCTGTCTCATCTCTTCTTCGGTTTCCCACGTTGACTCGATCCCTTCCTGTGCTACCACTGTACTCGTACAAGAGGAACCACTTTATTTCTCAGCCTCTTCTCCTTTTGATCGATGATCGCCACTGATTGCTCCACATAATTGAGCCGTTCGTCTACCTAGATATCCTCCAGTGGAACAATCATATCTTCATCAGTTAAGCACTTCCTTAGATGAGATACATGGAATGTCGGGTGAATTCCATTTAACTCATCGGGTAACTCCAATCTATAGGCTACCTCTCCTACTTGAGTAATAATTCGGAAGGGCCTAGTACCTCCAGCTTAACTTGCCCCGTTTTCTGAAGTGATTGATACCCTTCCAGGGTGAGACCTTCAACATAACTCGGTCACCCACCTGGAACTCAATCGGTCTGCGTCGTTTATCAGCATATGACTTCTATCTATCTTTGGCTGCCTTCATGTAGGCCTTGATCCTTTCAAGCTTTTCAGTCGTAGCCTCGATCACATCGATGCTCCCCAACTCCTTCTGACCAATATCACCCCAACAAACGGGTGTCCTGCATCTCCTACCGTATAACATCTCGTAAGGTGGCATGCCAATGCTGGCATGATAGCTGTTGTTGTAGGAGAATTCAGCTAACGGTAAGTGGTCATCCCAATTTCCCCTAAAGTCAATAACACATGCCCGGAGCATGTCGTCTAAGGTCTGAATGGTCCTTTCTAACTGACCATCAGTCTGGGGATGATAGGCCGTGCTAATATGTAACCTCGTCCCCATGGCATCGTGGAATTTCTTCCAGAATTTTGATATAAACCGGGTGTCACGATCAGAAACAATTGACACCGTACACCATGGCGAGTCACAATCTCCTTGATGAAAAGATCGGCCAACCTCTCGGATGAATATGTCTCACGCATCGGTAGAAAGTGAGCACTCTTTGTCAGACGATCAACAATCACCCATATAGCATCATACCCTTTCGGGGTACGTGGCAGCTTTGTGATGAAATCCATGGTGATGTGCTCCCACTTCCATTCCGGTATATCCAAAGGTTGAATCTTCCCATACGGCCTCTGGTGCTCGGCCTTCACTTGCAGATAAGTAAGGCACTTACTCACATACTCCACCACATCACGCTTCATACCCGGCCACCAATAGTCTTTCTTCATGTCTTGGTACATCTTCGTGGCACCGGGATGAATAGAGTATCGAGTCTTGTGAGCTTCATCCATAATATTCATTCGTAGATCCCCAAGACGAGGAATCCACATACGTCCAAACCGGGTTCTAACACCAAATGTGTTTCCCCCCAATTCCGTGACCAGACCTCTCATTCTTTCAGAGTTAAGATGACATTCCTTCAGTGCCTCATCTTGAAACTCTTTGACTTGCTCCATCACGTCCGAGGTCATAATCAGCTGGTATGCCTTCACCCGAATCGGCTCGGGCCTCTCCTTTCGGCTAAGGGCATCTGCCACCACGTTGGCTTTGCCCGAATGATAATGGATCTCACAATCATAATCCTTATGAGCTCCAACCATCGCCTCTGCCTCATATTCAAATCCTTCTGCTCGAAGAAGTACTTCAAGCTCTTGTGGTCGGTGAAGATGGTGCACTTCGTCCCGTAGAGATAGTGCCTCCAAATCTTCAATGCAAAGACCACAGCTGCTAGCTCCAAGTCATGAGTAGGATAGTTAATCTCATGAACCTTCAACTGTCGGATGCATAAGCTAAACCTTTCCTCTTTGCATTAACACGCACCCCAACCCCGAATAGGAAGCGTCAGAATAAACCACCAGATCTTCACTTCTATCGGGTAAGGACAGAACAGGAGCTTGGGTCAATCTCATTTTCAACTCTTCAAACGCCTTCTCTTGAGCTTGACCCCATACAAACTTTACATCCTTCCGGGTCAACTTAGGATCTTCACTTCCATCGGGTAAGGACAGAACAGAGCTTGGGTCAATCTCATTTTCAACTCTTCGAACGCCTTCTCTTGAGCTTGACCCCATACAAACTTTACATCCTTCCGGGTCAACTTAGTTAGTGGAGAAGCGATCTTTGAGAAGTCTTGAATGAATCTTCTATAATAGCCCGCCAAACCGAAGAAACTTCGGATTTCGGATGGCGTCTTTGGAGACTTCCATTGCATCACCGCTTCCACCTTTGCCGGATCAACCATAATCCCCTCCGGATTCACCACTTGACCCAAGAAATGAACTTCACGCAACTAGAATGCGCATTTGGAGAATTTAGCATACACTTCTCCTTCTCATTCTCACGTCTCCAGAACCTCTCGAATGTGACCGGCATGCTCAGTTTCGCTCTTCGAATAAATCAAGATATCATCAATAATCACTGATTTATCCAACATCGGCCGACACACCCGGTTCATCAGGTCCATAAAGCAGCTGGCGCATTGGTCAAGCCAAAAGACATGACAAGAAACTCATAGTGACCGTAGCGCGTGCGAAAAGCTGTTTTAGGGATATCATGCTCTCTCACCTTTAGTTGATGGTAGCTCGATCGAAGATCTATCCTTGAAAACCAACTGGCACCCTGAAGTTGATCAAACAAATCATCGATTCTCGGCAAGGGGTATCGGTTCTTCACCATCAATTTGTTCAGCTCACGGTAGTCGATGCACATCCTCATACTACATCTTTCTTCTTTACAAATAGGACCGGAGCACCCCAAGGTGAGATACTTAGTCTAATGAACCCTTATCTAGCAGCTCTTGCAACTGCTCCATCAACTCTTTCATTTCCGTCGGAGCCAATCGATACGGTGCTTTGGCGACAGGTTGAGCACCTGGTATCAGATCAATCTGAAACTCGATCTCTCGGTCAGGCGGCACTCCCGATAAGTCTTCGGGAACACATCTGGAAAGTCATGCACAACTGGAACATCGGATAGTTGTGGTGTTGGCGTTTCCACATCCTTTACATAACATAAGTAGGCGCTACATCCACGCCTCATACATTTTCCCGCCACCGCCATTGAGATAACCTTCGGAACCGCCGTGACCCAATCCCCATGAACAGTTACCGGACTCCCGTCAGGCGCTATCAGACGAATCATCTTCTTTCGATACACTATGTTCGCCTCGAAGTCCGCCAACCATCCATCCCACACAAATCAAAACCACCCAGGTCATCGCGAATGGTCTAACCGGAAATTTGTGGCCCTCTAATTCCACATCACAACCCTCTATCACCTCGAAAATCCTGGTAGACTTACCTATCGCAGTTTCTACATCAAACGGTACGCCAACGCGTCTACTACTAACAGGCAGTTTGGCATAGAAAGCAGTAGAAATAAAAATCCTACTGGCACCCGAATCAAATAATACCGAGGCTAAAGTTTGGTTCACCAAAAACGTACCAGACAACACATCAGGGTCCGTCCTAGCCTTCTCCTGCGTCATAGTGAATGCCCTGGCGCTTGCCCTCGTCCTTTATTCCCTGTCTTCTTCACGCCGGAACCCTCAGCCCTCGGCTTCTTGCAGTCTTTACTCATATGACCACTCTCCCCACAGTTAAAGCACCTCATGCTCCTACACTCTCCGCTACGCTCCTTCCCATATTTACCGCACCTCTTCAGTCCCGTACCTGGTGTGGCTACACAATGGTCATCCACCCGGGCCTTCTTGTTGCTCGTCGAGGCATCACCCCGACCAAACCTCTTCCCCTTCCAGTCTCGATCACCACCACTCTTCTTACCGCCCTCTGTTGCCCTCACGACAGTCTTTTCATCATACAGTCTCCCCCCAAATCTACTGCCGACCTAAAGGTGCTCGTCGAGCAGAATCAGGTGCCAACGGATGTCAGCTGGCAGCCCCTGAATGTACCGGTTAATCTTCCGAGACACCGGCGTCACCTGATCTGGCACCAGTCTCGCCATCTCGTTAAATTTGGTGGTGTACTGTTGGTGGCATCGTCCCCGCCTCCAACTGCAGGAACTCTCTCTCAACTTTATCCATTTCTCGACGAGGACTGAACTCCTAGATCACCAATCTTTTCAGCTCGGACCACTTCATTCTTCCAATGGCCCTACTACCCTGGGCTTGGACTATGTTGTCCCACCAGCATCGAGCCGAACCTGTGAAAGAGTGGGTAGCAAACTTCACCTTTTTGTTCTCCTGACACTCTCTGATATCAAGAACAACCTCCGTTTCTCTCACCCACTGGTGAGCAGCAGCAGCGGTGCCATTACCATCAAAAGTAGGGGGCTTGCATCTCATAAATGCCTCGTAATTACAGCCTCGTGCCGACTCATGCACAGGCTCCTCCTCCTCTTCCTCTTCATCATCAGAAAGAATCGTTTCCGGCTCTTGTTGCTCCTGTCTCCCTGAGGACCTATTCCTCTCTTTTCTTTCTCCTTCCCGAACAGCCTTTATCACCTCGGTCACCACAAACGGTAAGATCGTCTGCATGACCTGATGCACCTCTTCAACCACTGCCTCTTTTACTGAGGCTCTCAGATTGACGCTCTCGTCTACACCCTCCTGATGAGGGGTCTCGTGTTCTTCCTGAACCACTTTCTCTACCCTAGGTTTCCCTCTTGTGGCCTGTGGTTTAGCACCACGTCCGCCACCACCTCTACCCCGTGAAGCTTTGGAAGATCTACCCCCAGCCATCCTCTATCACACACTGAAAGATTCAAACACCCACACGGTTATTCAAGGGAATAGCTCAGTTTATGTCAAGTATAGTAAGTCCCTAATTACAGTGGCCAGTTGTGATTAGCCACTTATTTCACTCTTCGTACCCCGAGCATTACCTGTCCTGACTACATTAGTATCTAAATCTAACAGTAACACATACACCACATAACATGCGAACATAATACCGGTTAACTTTAAGAAATACCTGATGGCACGCAGCTACTCAGATTGGCATTCCTTCCCTTTCCGTCCCATTCTCAGTTTAAGTTTAGGTTTATTTTGAAAATTTACCTGTTTCACTTAAACTCTGGCTCTGATACCAACTTGTAAGGCCCCGTTTCCGGGACGCTTACAGTTGGTCATTCATTGCACATCAAACATATAGTTTTTATTTACTAAGTAAAATAATGCAGCAGAATCAATAAAAAGGACGTTCTCATTTCATCATAAAAGCTTTTGCAAAATAATACATCATCGATTAACTACAAAATACATATTTTTGCATTACATAACGATGCGGTGTTTGCTGCGGAAGCATATGAAACCAAGAGGATTCCTTAAGTAATCCCGTTTATTTGAATCTTCAACAACACTTGCATGCAACATAATGTGTTACCATATTATGTACAAAGGAATACCATCCCAAAAGAGCTGAGTAGCCACCTCGTGCCATCCTCAGCAACACTACCTGCCAACTGGAAACACATAAAAAGTCAGCGTTGCTGAGTGAGTTCTAGTTTTATAGATAACATACCTTTCTTTTGTTTAACCGTCTTTACATACATGTGGTCACACAACATACGTACACATAGATAATATTTTTATTATCTTCTTCAATCATTCATTTACTTTCGTTTGTGTACCGTTTATCGTTAACATTCACGTTCATTCATTCATACGTATTTTACATTCCTTCATACATTCGTATGATTATTACATTCGTTCAGGTGTTCCTTCCATTCATGCATTCATTACATACATACGTTCATTACATTCGTTCGTACGTTCATTACTTTCAGTGACATGTACCATACCCGAACATCATGCCTTACTGCTGGTGCTGGACCTGTGATGATTAATCACGAACGTTGTGCACACATGCTGATCCAGTCACCTAGGGTGGGTACATGCACCACTTATCTTCCTTCCTTCATTCTGGATCAATGCCATCCGCTATACCCTAAACATCGTGCATTACTGCTGGTGCTGGACCTTTGATGATCAATCACGAACGTTGTGCACACATGCTGATCCAGTCACCTAGGGCAAGCGGTAAGGATCCCATACATATGGTCAATCACAAAGACTGACCCCAATGTGCATCCTTCGGGTAGCTAACCCGCATACCGTTGAGCTAACACCTGCCAGGGGTGTGTACCTCCATACATTTGCTTGCAAGCCTTTCTTACGTTCATTCGTTCATTAATGCATGCATTCGTTCATTTTATTCCTCTTTCATTATCTTTCACTTTACGTTACTTATTACTTTTGTTTCATTCATTAATCATAACATGTAAAGTCACGGAAAGATAAACACGTATCGAAACAAGGAATATCGACATTTACAAGTCATCAGTCATTACCATCATATAGGGCTATATCATACTTAACATACATACATTATGCATATACATGTGATACTATCATCTTCATGCCCAACGTAACTTCTAAGCCTTGACAGCTATCACACAGGTGCCTACGGGAGCTATCACATCCCTACTTACTCTTACTCTTTTCCCGAAGATCAGTAAATGAGCTACATCTCTTCTCGTACACAACAGTCCTATTTGGGCGATTGGGCATGCTTCAGTCGCATGGCCTTCATGCGACTGAACACAATGCGATTGGACCAATACGGATGAGCATCCATGCGAATGAACATCCAATCGTGCGAATGGGCTTCCTATCGTGCAATTGAATACTAGGCGATTGGACATCTTGCGAACGGGACAAAGCGAATGAGCATCTATGCGACTGGACTCTCAGTCGTGCGACTGGGCACTAGGCGACTGAGCACCTATGCGACTGGGCTTCCAGTCGTGCGATTGAACTTCAGTCGTGCGACTGAGTCTCAGTCGTCCCTCAGTCGGCCGATTGGCCCTTCAGTCGCCTAGCCCTAACTAGGCAGCGACTGGAGTTCATCCTCCACTACAGCCACGACCTACGGCCTTCAAACTCTTCTAAGCTCATTTCAAGCCCAAATTAGCCCTCCTAAACCTTAGGGAATCATGCTATGACATCAATCAAGCATACAAGTCCAAAATCGTACCTTAAACACAACACATGATTTCACCCAACTGGGTCAAACACACATTTCAAAAACGGGTTTATATGTGTTCCAGCCCCAAAATCGTTTGAAAACAAGTAAATGAGGGTCCTAGAACTCACACAAGCAAGGAGAAGATGAAGAGCTTCATTTGGACTAGTTACTCGATGAGTTTCAAGCCCGAATCACCACTTTTCTCTCTTTTTCTCTCTTCTTTCTCTCTTCTCTCCTTTCTGACTGAGTTTGCAAGTGTGGGGAGAGGGTAAGAGCTGCCCTCTCCCTTAAATACCACCGTCCAATCGCCCGAGCTCCAGTCGTGTGGGCACTTCAGTCGCCTGAGCTTCAAGCGATTGGACCTTCAGTCGTACGATTGTCATGCATATGGAGCTCCAGTCATTTGATTTCCATGCGTCTGGGCCTCTAATCACATGACACTTCAAAAGAAATTTCCGGGTGTTACAATTCATCTCCCATAGAGGCATTGTACGATTATAATTGCAGGAAGATGGAAGAAAAGTTAAATAAAGATGGTTAACATGGTAAGAATTTGGAATAATTGGTTGGTGCCGTACAAAGAGAAAATTGTTACTTGTTGGATGTATGACCAGCTTAACTTTAGTGAATATACAACTAATAGGGTTGAGGGCCAACACGTCAACTTCAAGAGTTACCTCACAGGGACCAATAATACGTTGCACACATTTGTCGGATATGTTTGTGACTCGTGCGTGGCCAGGAGATTGAAATTTATAAAACATTCGAGGTGTCCCGTGCGAAGCCTCGCTCAGGGCCTGGGGTACGAGCATGCTATGTCCCAGCTCCCACTGCCTGTGCTTCCTGTGCGCCTGGCGGGCCGGCCCCCGCCACCGGAATTCTGAATCATAACTGTCACGGTTAGGCATTACTGTGACAGTTAGTATCTACACCCGACCCAACGGTCACAGTGAGCCCGAACCGTGACAGTTAGAACAGGTTTACTCCAAAATTCCTGCGGTGTGTCCAAAATTTCCCTACATTAAACTTAACCCTATATTTATACTACACCTACACTACTCCTAATTCAAACTCAATTAAATAATCAAATTAAAAAATAAACTCAACTGTAATCTAATATAAACTTTACTAAACAATCAAAAACTAATCTATCTATACTAATAAACAAAGTTTTTCTGGGACACATAACACAATTTTAGAGCACCTAAATCAAATTTTTTTTGATTCTCTATCTTATTAGTACTAAACATTGACTACTAATTAATGATATTATTTAATTATTTTATGATTAATTTCTTTTAATAAATTGAGAAAGAGATCTTTTTATATTGTAATAAACATTTATTATAAATTAAGAATACTTTCTAAACATCAAACTTAAATATACGAAATATTTTTGAACTTTTGTTTTAAATAATATTTTTTTTATGAAACGAAGGGAGGTGATGATTTGAGTCTTCAGTGATGTTTGTTTTTATAAAAAATGTCTACACAGGCTCTTCTTTCTGCGCTGCACAGACCATGCATAGACGTTATCATTTGCTGATTGTTTGTTTTTTAATACATTTCATTAAAAACATCAGCGCGATGCAGATTTGACCTAACCACTTTTAATATCTTCTTGGATTTGTAGAAGGTTAAACGCCACCACCTACCACCACCCACTATCCACCGCCACAGCCGCCACCCACTACCACCATCCACCATCACCATTGTCCACCACAACCACCATTGTCCACCTCTTCCATCACCCATCGTCCACCACCACCACTCACTGTCCACCATTACCACCACCACCGTCCAGTCATCCACCTCCACCACCATACATCGTCCACCACCACCCACCGTCTACCATCACCACACCGTATGTGGTCCAAGACCAACCCGTTAACCAAACCTGACTATGCTTAACTATACAAACAGATTATGCTAATATAACGTTTTATTATGTTTAAGTTGTAACACACACTAGTATTCTTAGGAGAAGTGTAGTTATATGACCAACATAAAAGTGCCACTTTTTGCAAATAAATATGGGTTTGAAGGTTTTTCTTTGAGGGTGATACATGGAGAAAAAATGAAAACAACAAAACATGCTATAAAGGGTTATAATATAAGGTATGTTTTAAAGTTGTAATCAATGAACACTGACATTTACCTTTTAGAACATATGTAGTGATTAATGATCTTTAAGGGGCATTTTACGCTACATCAGTATCAATTCAGTATCATTTTTGTCAAAAATACGTGTAATAGTTAGTATCCCTTAATCCCCTCCTATCATTATTAAATTATGAGATTTTTGAAAAGTTATGAGCGTTATGGTATAAACACTCCTATAATGCCTATGGGGTGGTGTAAGGGCGTTTAAGATGCTATAATGTGGCTAATGCCCCTTATGCCCCGGTTCAATCAAAACACAAATGAAAAGTATATACAAAGTTCAGTATAGTCACTTAATTTTCTAACAGAACTACTAGTACTCTTAAAATGCTCCATACTCTATCAAGAAAGTGTGTGTGTATGTATATATATATATACACAAATATATATATACATATATATACATATATATATACATATACATATATATACATATAATATAGATATACATAATATACATATATATATATACATATATATGTATACTCACACACACACACACACACACACACCACCACACACCACATATATATATATATATATATATATATATATAATATATATATATCTATATATATATATAATATATATATATATATATATATATATAGGTAGAGGTTCTATTAAGATAAGTTTTGCCTAAGTAGGCTAAGAAGGAATAGGGATTACATGTGGCACTCTTCAAATTAGGATTAAAAGGCATTATGGTCCTAAAACACACTCATTAGTCCTTTTTGTATTTTATCAAAATGCAGCACAAATTCGAATGTAATGTGCTGTTTTATTAAATACATCATATCATCATACTTGATCATGATGGATATGCAGAAATCAAAGCTCTTGATCCCGTCGCTCACCCACACTCCCCTCATCATAAACTCAAACACATACACAAACTATACCAAATGATCTGGTGAGTCGCTGGTTGTACGAGCAACCACCATCGGCACCCCGTTCGGCAACCCCCATCGGCCATAACATCATCTTCATCATTAACAACATCTGTAACCAACCACCATCTCCCCAACCATCTCCCTCCGTCACATCCGATCGATTAGGGCTTCAATCGAGCAGGTGGTTAAAGCACATCCGATCGATTAGGCTTCAATCGAGCAGGTGGTTAAAGCTTCAATCGAGAAGGTGGTTAGGGCTTCAATCGAGCAGTCTACCTTCAGCACATTGGCACAGGTGATCCAATGCTAACAACACCATCTCGGTGATTCGCTGATCGGTTGAATACGACTTTGTGCTGTTTTATGAAATACAGCACAGCTTTGTGCTGTTTTATGAAATACAGCACAGCTTTGTGCTGTTTTATGAAATACAGCACAGCTTTGTGCTGTTTTATGAAATACAGCACAGCTTTGTGCTGTTTTATGAAATACAGCACAGCTTTGTGCTGTTTTATGAAATACAGCACAGCTTTGTACTGTTTTATGAAATACAGCACAGCTTTGTGCTGTTTTATGAAATACAGCACAGCTTTGTGCTGTTTTATGAAATACAGCACAGCTTTGTGCTGTTTTATGAAATACAGCACAGCTTTGTGCTGTTTTATGAAATACAGCACAGCTTTGTGCTGTTTTATGAAATACAGCACAGCTTTGTGCTGTTTTATGAAATACAGCACAGCTTTGTGCTGTTTTATGAAATACAGCACAGCTTTGTGCTGTTTTATAAAATACAGCACAGCTTTGTGCTGTTTTATAAAATGCAGCACAAAAACGTTAAAAAAACTATAGTAATACTATACTCAAATTAAAGAGAAAAAAATGCTTGATTTTATGTTGTAATTTATTTTAAAAAATAATGTCGTATGAAAAAGTTATTAGCATTTAAAAAAATAGGGGGAAATTTTAAAAAGTCAACAATGTGGGTAATATAATAATATACCCAATTACCCTTGATTACTTATTTTTTCTACACTTTGATTGTAAAACCTTGAAATCTCCCAGAAAAACAATAAACACACGATCTTAATCTTGTGAATGCGGAATGTAAACAAGATTGGAGTGAAAGAAGATTGAATTGATCACAAATGATTCGTTGATTGAATAACACAACCTATGAAAGGTCTTGTGCGATTTCGCACAGTACAGATATGATAAATGAACAAAAGCTTTTTTACAAAACGAAAACTAAACTATTTATACTTAAACAGCAGTTCTCACGCGACAACTTTTCGCGTGGATCAATCTGTCGCGCGGCTAAGGCTTTCGCGTGGAGACTTCTTCGCGTGACAGCTTCTTATCGCGTGGAACTGGCTTTCGCATAGGCTGTTATCAGACTTCATCTTCGTTCAATTTTCAAATGTTTTGCCGAGCCTTGATTAGTCTTCTACAATCTCCCCCTAGGCTCGGTGAAACATAATCAATCAAAATCAACATTTGCCTTCTTGTACGAACCTGCATATGCATACCATTTATTCCTAAAGATCCGGTCAATCATCCACACATACTGGCAAGATAGAAAATAAACGGACTCATCAGCTGAAATGGGGCAGTGTAAAAGCTTGAGTAAGTCATCTTTGTCAAACTTCATCAAGTCTGCTGGATCAATGATTCGAAATGACCTGTCAGTACATCTGATCACAGCGTGACCGGAATCCTTCTCACACCTCCAAGAGAGTAGTTGCTTTGATGAAGTAGGAGGAACAGGAGCATGAACAGGGACTTTTCTTTTCTTGTAAGAATTTTCAAAATGAGATCATATAGTTCTTTATCAAGTCAAGACTCTGTCCAGCTTTATTTAAAATAAACTGGTTAAGTTGATTGCCATATCTTTTGTCCCTTAAACTTATACTTCAGGTTTTACTCAGAAACATAAGGAGTGATACTTATCATGTTTTGTATGATTTAATATAATTCAGTGGATCCCACAATCAGAACTTCAGTAAATACTTATTAGTCTTTAAGACACTATTGAGATTTCAAGTCACTCCAAATTGACTTAAACCATGCATTGTTGATCAGTGATATCATTTATTTTCCTAAAATATAACTATTTGAGCATAACTAGCCTGAGAATATCTCTTAACCCGAATATTAACAAGTTTAAGGACTTACTGACAGCCATCTCAAGATTTTAGGACTTACAAGCCATCAGGACTTACATGCCCCATCTTTTGATTTTGCTTCCATGGTCAGAAATTATTCTAAAAATATAAATATATACCATATAGTATGTATGTCTTTAGACATATCTTTTGATTTGTTGTGCTTCTTGGCATCTTATATCCTATATGGCCTTTTGCATCTTTTTGCTCAATTATTTGCTCAACTATTTTCTTTTTGTCTTTTTATTTCTTTTTGTCTTTTTGTATTTTATCTTTTATATATACATATAGTTATGATAATCACTGAATCAAACAAATACAGATTGAGTATGACAAGATTATATCTCTCAGTCTGTGTTAGAATATTTTTGTCATTGTCACAGAATCCTGATATGTTCCCACTAAATCATATCACTTTAATTCAAGTATAATCACTCATTTTATGATCTTTTTATTTCTGAAAGCAAAGCCTATTGACACATCAAACATAATCCAGTCTATTCGTATTTAAGCCTTTTGAAAGTACTTAGACTCTTTTTGAACTGTGTAAAATCATTTCTCATTTAATCATGAAAATTCATTTTTATTGATCTAATCTTTACTCCCCCTAAGCCCAAAAATATTATTAATTTTTTTTAAAGCGTATTTTCAAGTTTCTCCGTTATATGACTGAATCATTTTGAAGCAATTGTAGTTTCCTGTCATATGTCTTTGAACAACCGCTGTCTACATGCCATAAGCTTTCAATGATCTTTTGCGGTCGTTCCTGCATAAGTAACAAGATTACTTAGCTTTTGGTACCCAAGTCAAACATGACTTGAGCACACTATTTGTTGCATTAAGACAGAAAGATTTTAGATTGTTATATTTATTTAGCACGTCAGTCTTTTTATTAACATTGTTCACCTTGATTCTTTCTTTTAAATCATTTTTCAAACTCTTATGCTTTTCGACATTGTAAGCATTATCAACTTTTGATTTCATTTGTTTTGCAAATTTTCCACGAGTGAAACAATTTTCTATTGTGAGCAATAGAATTATGAAATCGTTGTTTGCTTAGTGATTTTTGTCGAAAAGGACAATTGTTTGCCAAATGATTTATGTTTCCACATTGATAACATCTCCTTTGTTGTGTGTGGAAAACAAACTGTGGATGATAATTATGAAAATTGTCATAAAAACAAAGTCAAATTGACTTTTTGGTTTAACATTCTGCACAGTCTCTCGAATCTGTGCCTCATTTGATAATTGCTTGTTCATCTTTTGCAGATTCGAGGAAATTGTTGATGTATGACCACTTTTGAATTGAGAATTGGCAGTTGTGACTTTTGGAATTGATGGTGCTGGAATAGGACCAGTCTTAGACTTTGCTGGAGGAGGACCAGTTTTGATATACGAATTGGTGCTGGAGAAGGACCAGGCATTTGAATTTTCGGATTGAATGCAGAAGAATCATTCACTTGCAAATCCGGGCTACAAATATCTTGATTCACATGGTTAGTATTATAATGAAGTTTATTTTTAAAGAATCGAGAATTCGTTTCTTTAAAAATATGCTCTTCATTTTCAATTAAACCTTTAGAAACAAATCTACTTTTAAATCTTTTTTCAATTCTTTCTTCTGATTTGCCCTTTGATATGCATTCAAATTATATTTACTATTTGATTTAATCTCATTCAAATCAACAGCCTTTTATTTCCTGACAAGTTTGTTTACAAGCAGATCGTAAAACATTTACATTCTTATTTTTCAAACTGTCACTCTCATTTTCTCCCTCACTTTCACTCTCCCAATCTTCAACCACCCATCCACCTTCAATTTCTGCACAAAAATTTTCAGTTGATTGTTTAGGTTTGGTTATTATAATAGGATCAACAGATAGATTTACTTTGACTGAAGGTTTTAGTCTTGAGATGGAGAGAAACCAATCCCATAGACCATATCAGAATCAGAAATGACATCAGATGAAGGTAAACATGAATAATCATGATTAATTGGAGGAGCAATGTTTGAAAATCCAACACCGCATTTTCCTCCTTTAATCTTCTGTGTCATTTGTGACTTGATTATTCCTTCAACCATTGTTGATGAAAGTTCAAATTTCTCAACAGTCAATTTAGCCATGGCTAGTTCACTGTTGAGTCTATTAATTTCTAAAGCGTTCATTGTTTCTATTTGTCAAATCATTATTTGTACATTCTTTATCATGAAGATTTAATTGTAAATTATGTATTGTATTATTTAAACCTCAAGTTTTTCTTTAAAAATCTTTTCATTTGATTTGTGTTTTCGAGCTTGATACTGAAGTTTTTAAACTTCCATTATCAAGTTCTCATTATGAACTCTATATCTTTGAACTTTCTCAACACATAAATTTGTGCATAAACTATCATATACCTTGGGTTCAGAACTTTCTCCTTCCGTTCCTCAACCTTCTTGACCATAAAAGCTTTAATAGCAGCAGCTTTTTCTTCCACTGGAGCAACGTCAACAGTCTTTGGATCAATATATTGGCATTTGACTGGAGGCTCGACAGTGTACTCTTCAATCATAATCCTCTCCTCAGCAACCTTCTCAACTAGATGTTTCTTCACAACAACTTTCTCTTTCTCTTCTTCAACATTCTCCTTCACTTCTTCAACATTCACCTTCTCTTCTTCAACTTTCTGATTTTCTTCCTCAACTTCCACCTTACTTCTTCTCTTTTAGCAAACAAACCTTCCATCAAGTCATCAGAAATAAACTCAGCAAATACATTTTCTTGTTCTTCTGGTTCAGGAACATCTTTGCAATGAATGCAGTAGACAATGTTAGATCAAGGCTTCCATTGGTCTGACCAGTCATATTCAGCATTAGTTTGAGAAACCAATGCTTTAGTACCACCCGAAGTGCTAGCTTTGTCTTTCTTTGGCTCAATCTCCATAGTCACCATCTTCTTAGAGCCTTCAGTTTCACCATCTTTGGTTCAGTACATTCTCTGGCGAAATGACCTGGTTTGTCACAGTTGTAACACCTCAGGTTAGACTTGTCAAAACCGATTTTGCTAGAGTTGTTAACACCAAACATTTTTCTCCCAGTTCGTCTAGCAAAATTCTTCGCCCTGTAAACTACCATGGCCATTTGATACTTGATGTCATTTTCTTCAACATCATCAGGATTGACTTGTTGAAGATCATCAACCAAGACATTAGGAGCAGTGAGTCTTCCAGCATAAAAGCTTCATAACTCGACATGAAAGTGGTGAAAAGGGCAAGATACTCCTCAGCAATCTGGACAGTCTGCTTTGATGGATTAGTGGTAGCAACATAAGCATGTTGACCACTATGAGAATCTTGAGATTGAGGGACTTGTTGATGGATGATGGGGGAATAGTGTTGAGCAGCTGGAACATGAACTTGATGTTTACTGCTGGTTGCATATAAGAAGATGCTGCACCTCCAGATGTTGTTGCTGACACATTTGTGTATAACTGACATAGTAATCGGATTACTAGCCATCTTTGCATAGAGAGCAGTTCCTTCAGCACCCAGAGAACTGAGATGATTAGCAGCTCGCTGCTTATCGTCCATCTCATAAGACTTGATAGTTGAAATGAGATCAGTCAACTGTAGAGTATACAAGTCTTTGGTTCTCTTGATCAATGTACAGTTGTTATTCCAACTGTATGGAAGTGAATTTAGCAGCTTCTTGTTCACAGTGATGGGTTCCAGAGTAATACCCGCACTCTTCATTTTCGTTACCAGTCTAACAAACCTGGCAATCTGAGCTTCCAACTCTCTTCACCAACAATATGATTGAACATGTTGAATTTTTTTTTCAACATATCCTTTTTGCTTTCCCTCATATCTTTGTTGCCCATAATCTGAGTTTCCCGAGCATCCGTAACACCTTAGCACCTCTGAACTCTTTGAACTTTTGTGAAATATCAGTAGTCAATGCCATAGTGATGGCAGCATAGCTAACTTTATCATCCAGTTCCAACCTCTTCATGTCATCCTCATCCCATAGATTTTCTGTTTCTTGACCAGCTCCCCTTTGTCATTCGTATACATGGGAATGTACGGACCATACTGAATAGACCTCCACATCTTAGGTTCCGTGTAGATAACATGATTCTCAAATCGGTAAGCCCAGTCATCATAATCGTCTTCACAGAGAAGTCTCGGTGGCTTGTTACCAGTACCAATTTCCGTGTCTAGATGAAGTGAAGCAGTAAGATGCTTTAGATTCGGAGTTGTTGAAGCCATATCGATCAAAGTCAAAAATCAAATTTTCGTGCGAGAGAGATTTTGTGCAAAAACGGTTTTTCGCGCAGCACAATTTTTCGCGCGAGAATTGAGTTTCGGGCGAAAATCCGATTTACTTTTCACACGAAATCGCGTAAAAGTGAAATAACCGTTTGTGCGAAATCTGATACTTTCGCACGCGAAAACTCCCAGTTCAAGCGAAAATCTTCCAATTTCGTGCAGAAAAATATTCCAATTTGTTCAAGCAGAATTTGTTCAAGCAGAGAATCACCTCCAAATCACTGAATATGTCTGATTATACTCATTTTATCCAATTTTAATGAATTTAGTTCATTTTAAGCTTAATTATGATTAAAATTCAACTAAAGTCCACTAATTCAGTCCAAATCAGTCCAATTCTCAAATTCGAGCAGCATAACATCACCATATCTGAATCTCAAGTAATCAATGATGAATATCTTCAAAAAGTAGAAAACAATCCAAATCTTCTCCAAATCGTGGTTCTAGAGCCTAATGCTCTGATACCATTGTAAAACCTTGAAATCTCCCAGAAAAACAATAACACACGATCTCAATCTTGTGAATGCGGAATGTAAACAAGATTGAGTGAAAGAAGATTGAATTGATCACAAAATGATTCGTTGATTGAATAACACAACCTATGAAAGGTCTTGTGCGATTTCGCACAGTACAGATATGATAAATGAACAAAAGCTTTTTTACAAAACGAAAACTAAACTATTTATACTTAAACAGCAGTTCTCGCCGCGACAAGCTTTCGCGTGGATCAATCTGTCGTGCGGCTAAGGCTTTCGCGTGGAAGACTTCTTCGCGTGACAGCTTCTTATCGCGTGGAACTGGCTTTCGCATAGGCTGTTATCAGACTTCATCTTCATTCAATTTTCAAATGTTTTACCGAGCCTTGATTAGTCTTCTACATTGATCTTAGCCCTTATTAGATAATTAGAAGGCTAGATTACTTCTTAGTATTCTTAGGGAAAATTAATTTTTAGGGGAACCTCCCTCTATATATATATATATATATGTTATTATATATCAGATTCAACAACCACTCCCTCACAGTTTTTAAAGAGTTGGAGCTTGATCTTCGACTCTCGCTGTATACTAGCTTTATGCAAAAGTTTAAACGTATTTATTTTGTTTTTATCAGCATGGTTAATTTTCTATAGTTGCAGAACTATTTTGACCTTTGATATCAAATGGATTCCAAAATCCTATTAATCTAATTATGTATTTTGTATTTGAAATGCGTTAATTTGACGTTCAAGAGTTTTCCATATTTATTTCGATGTAAACTTTGATGGATTTGAGGTTTTTTACTTCACTTTTTTGTCTGATCACTGTGTTGGAAAATATCGAATCACAAGCACAATAATACGAATCAAACAAACACAACAATACCAATTTAAAATAACAAAACCATGATTGTTTTGTGATCCATTGACAAGATCGTGTCTTTATTATTACTAAGACTACATATTACATTGAACTTAAACCTATATTTATACTATACCTACACTAATTCAAACTCAAAATAATCAATTAGAAAACAAACTCAATTGTAATCTAATACAAACTTTACTAAACAATCAATGTATACGAAAAAAGTTTTGTTGGGACACATAACACATTTTAGACCACCTAAATTATTTTTTTTGAATTCTCTATCCTATTAGTACTAAACATTGACTACTAGTAATGATATTATTTAATTATTTTTAGATTAATTTTTTAATAAATTAAAAAAAGATCTTTTTATATTGTAGTTTTTATAGAAACAATTATTATAAATTAGAATATTTTCTAATCGAAGAACCCTAACTTGGGTGTACATTTGGTGAGATCGTTTCATCTCGGTTTTCATATCTCTTTTTAGTCTTCTTTACTTATATCTTTTCATTTAGATTGTTTGGCTGGGTTAGGGGTACCAACATTCTGGTTTTAAATAGGGAGTCATCCCCTATTCTTGTGCTATTTCTACTTTCTTATGATTTGATATATTTCTGCTTCTTGATTTGATTGTGCGTCGCCTGTGTATTTGACCTCGTGTGAGTGACTGCTTTTGATTGTGCATTACTATGCTGCACTTCTATTTTAAGGTATTTTCCATGAATTGTGGCTGTATTCGTGGACTTTGTCTGTATTTTTTTTGGTTACGGTGGGTTAGTGCGGTAAAATAGATTGCAGGAGTCATTATGTTGTCCCGAGATCATATTCGGTGACGAGAGGTGCAACTACAGGGAAAAAGGGTTATATATTACGAGTGGCATCATGGAATGTAGGAACCCTAACTAGTAAGTTATCAGAGTAATTGATGTGCTGAAGAGACGTAGGGTTCAGATAGCGTGTATTCAGGAGACTAGATGGCGCGGTGGAGAGCAAAAAAGTGTAATGGTTATAACTATGTTATTCAGGGTCAGATGGAACAAAAATGGGGTAAGTTTTCTAGTTGCTAAGAACTTCAAGATAATGTAGTGGAGGTGAGAAGATACGATGATAGACTTATTATGTAGAATAGTAATAGGGGATGAAGTAGTGGCAGTAGTTAGAGCGTATGCACACATGTTGGATTAGGGGAAACTAAAAGAAAGAAGTTCTGGAGAGTTTTGATCACGTATGTGTCACACCCTCAAATTCCGGGTCTGGAATTTATCACAGAGGAGTGAACAAACAGAATCGAACACAGTAGTCACACATGAGATGCAGTTATCTATATGATAAATTTTAGATAATCATTCCATTGATAATCAGAGTAATAAATATTATGCGTAGCGGAAATAAAAGTTAAATTGTTCCTTAACAATACGTCTAATCAATCTCAAATAATAAGCAATATGTATCTTGAGCTCTTATATGATCCTACGTGTAGGTCCATAACTTCTAGTAGATACCTAGAATACATGTAAATCAAGTGTCAACACAGGGTTGGTGAGTTCATAGGTGAGTAAAACATAAATGCTAACCCATTAATTATCATCAAAGTAGATTTACTGTAAAAGTGTGAGTATTAAACTACCCACTGGTATCACTTTGTATATGAATAGCCAGGTAAACATGATAATCATGATTAATTGGAGGAGCAAGTTTGAAAATCCAACACCGCATTTTCCTCCTTAATCTTCTGTGTCATTTGTGACTTGATTATCACCGCATTTTCCTCCTTTAATCTTCTGTGTCATTTGTGACTTGATTATTTCTTCAACCATTGTTGATGAAAGTTCAAATTTCTCAACAGTCAATTTAGCCATGGCTAGTTCACTGTTGAGTCTATTAATTTCTAAAGCGAGTTCATTGTTTCTATTTGTCAAATCATTATTTGTACATTCTTTATCATGAAGATTTAATTGTAAATTATGTATTGTATTATTTAAACCTTCAAGTTTTTCTTTAAAATCTTTTCATTTGATTTGTGTTTTCGAGCTTGATACTGAAGTTTTTAAACTTCCATTATCAAGTTCTCATTATGAACTCTATATCTTTGAACTTTCTCAACACATAAATTTGTGCATAAACTATCATATACCTTGGGTTCAGAACTTTCTCCTTCCGTTCCTCAACCTTCTTGACCATAAAAGCTTTAATAGCAGCAGCTTTTTCTTCCACTGGAGCAACGTCAACAGTCTTTGGATCAATATATTGGCATTTGACTGGAGGCTCGACAGTGTACTCTTCAATCATAATCCTCTCTTTCTCTTCTTCAACATCTCCTTCCAACTCTTCAACATTCACCTCTCTTCTTCAACTTTCTGATTTTCTTCCTCAACTTCCACCTTTACTTCTTCTCTTTTAGCAAACAAACCTTCCATCAAGTCATCAGAAATAAACTCAGCAAATACATTTTCTTGTTCTTCTGGTTCAGAACAATCTTTGCAATGAATGCAGTAGACAATGTTAGATCAAGGGCTTCCATTTGGTCTGACCAGTCATATTCAGCATTAGTTTGAGAAACCAATGCTTTAGTACCACCCGAAGTGCTAGCTTTGTCTTTCTTTGGCTCAATCTCCATAGTCACCATCTTCTTAGAGCCTTCAGTTTCACCAGTCTTTGGTTCAGTACATTCTCTGGCGAAATGACCTGGTTTGTCACAGTTGTAACACCTCAGGTTAGACTTGTCAAAACCGATTTTGCTAGAGTTGTTAACACCAAACATTTTTCTCCCAGTTCGTCTAGCAAAATTCTTCGCCCTGTAAACTACCATGGCCATTTGATACTTGATGTCATTTTCTTCAACATCATCAGGATTGACTTGTTGAAGATCATCAACCAAGACATTAGGAGCAGTGAGTCTTCCAGCCATAAAAGCTTCATAACTCGACATAAAGTGGTGAAAAGGGCAAGATACTCCTCAGCAATCTGGACAGTCTGCTTTGATGGATTAGTGGTAGCAACATAAGCATGTTGACCACTATGAGAATCTTGAGATTGAGGGACTTGTTGATGGATGATGGGGGAATAGTGTTGAGCAGCTGGAACATGAACTTGATGGTTTACTGCTGGTTGCATATAAGAAGATGCTGCACCTCCAGATTGTTGTTGCTGACACATTTGTGTATAACTGACATAGTAATTCGGATTACTAGCCATCTTTGCATAGAGAGCAGTTCCTTCAGCACCCAGAGAACTGAGATGATTAGCAGCTCGCTGCTTATCGTCCATCTCATAAGACTTGATAGTTGAAATGAGATCAGTCAACTGTAGAGTATACAAGTCTTTGGTTCTCTTGATCAATGTACAGTTGTTATTCCAACTGTATGGAAGTGAATTTAGCAGCTTCTTGTTCACAGTGATGGGTTCCAGAGTAATACCCGCACTCTTCATTTTCGTTACCAGTCTAACAAACCTGGCAATCTGAGCTTCCAACTCTTCACCAACAATATGATTGAACAGTTGAATTTTTGATTCAACATATCCTTTTGCTTTCCCTCATATCTTTGTTGCCCATAATCTGAGTTTTCCAGAGCATCCCGTAACACCTTAGCACCTCTGAACTCTTTGAACTTTTGTGAAATATCAGTAGTCAATGCCATAGTGATGGCAGCATAAGCTTTATCATCCAGTTCCACCTCTTCATGTCATCCTCATCCCATAGATGTTCTGGTTTCTTGACCAGCTCCCCTTTGTCATTCGTATACATGGGAATGTACGGACCATACTGAATAGACCTCCACATCTTAGGTTCCGTGTAGATAACATGATTCTCAAATCGGTAAGCCCAGTCATCATAATCGTCTTCACAGAGAAGTCTCGGTGGCTTGTTACCAGTACCAATTTCCGTGTCTAGATGAAGTGAAGCAGTAAGATGCTTTAGATTCGGAGTTGTTGAAGCCATATCGATCAGAAAGTCAAAAATCAGAATTTTCGTGCGAGAGAGATTTTGTGCAAAAACGGTTTTCGCGCAGCACAATTTTTCGCGCGAGAATTGAGTTTCGGGCGAAAATCCGATTTACTTTTCACACGAAATCGCGTAAAAAGTGAAATAACCGTTTGTGCGAAATCTGATACTTTCGCACGCGAAAACTCCCAGTTCAAGCGAAAATCTTCCAATTTCGTGCAGAAAATATTTCCAACAGTTTGTTCAAGCAAGAATCACCTCCAAATCACTGAATATGTCTGATTATACTCATTTTAATCCAATTTTAATGAATTTAGTTCAATTTTAAGCTTAATTATGATTAAAATTCAACTAAAGTCCACTAATTCAGTCCAAATCAGTCCAAATTCTCAAAATTCGAGCAGCATAACATCACCATATCTGAATCTCAAGTAATCAATGATGAATATCTTCAAAAATGAGTAGAAAACAATCCAAATCTTCTCCAAATCGTGGTTCTAGAGCCTAATGCTCTGATACCAATTGTAAAACCTTGAAATCTCCCAGAAAAACAATAAACACACGATCTCAATCTTGTGAATGCGGAATGTAAACAAGATTGGAGTGAAAGAAGATTGAATTGATCACAAAATGATTCGTTGATTGAATAACACAACCTATGAAAGGTCTTGTGCGATTTCGCACAGTACAGATATGATAAATGAACAAAAGCTTTTTTACAAAACGAAAACTAAACTATTTATACTTAAACAGCAGTTCTCGCGCGACAAGCTTTTCGCGTGGATCAATCTGTCGTGCGGCTAAGGCTTTCGCGTGGAAGACTTCTTCGCGTGACAGCTTCTTATCGCGTGGAACTGGCTTTCGCATAGGCTGTTATCAGACTTCATCTTCATTCAATTTTCAAATGTTTTACCGAGCCTTGATTAGTCTTCTACATTGATCTTAGCCCTTAATTAGATAATTAGAAGGCTAGGATTACTTCTTAGTATTCTTAGGGAAAAATTAATTTTTAGGGGAACCTCCCTCTATATATATATATATATATGTTATTATATATCAGATTCAACAACCACTCCCTCACAGTTTTTAAAGAGTTGGAGCTTGATCTTCGACTCTCGCTGTATACTAGCTTTATGCAAAAGTTTAAACGTATTTATTTTGTTTTTATCAGCATGGTTAATTTTCTATAGTTGCAGAACTATTTTGACCTTTGATATCAAATGGATTCCAAAATCCTATTAATCTAATTATGTATTTTGTATTTGAAATGCGTTAATTTGACGTTCAAGAGTTTTCCATATTTATTTCGATGTAAACTTTGATGGATTTGAGGTTTTTTTACTTCACTTTTTTGTCTGATTCACTGTGTTGGAAAATATCGAATCACAAGCACAATAAATACGAATCAAACAAACACAACAAATACCAATTTAAAATAACAAAACCATGATTGTTTTGTGATCCATTGACAAGATCGTGTCTTTATTATTACTAAGACTACATATTACATTGAACTTAAACCTATATTTATACTATACCTACACTAATTCAAACTCAAATAATCAATTAGAAAACAAACTCAATTGTAATCTAATACAAACTTTACTAAACAATCAATGTATACGAAACAAAGGTTTGTTGGGACACATAACACAATTTTAGACCACCTAAATTATTTTTTTTGAATTCTCTATCCTATTAGTACTAAACATTGACTACTAGTAATGATATTATTTAATTTTTTAGATTAATTTTTTAATAAATTAAAAAAGATCTTTTTATATTGTAGTTTTTATAGAAACAATTATTATAAATTAAGAATATTTTCTAATCGAAGAACCCTAACTTGGGTGTACATTTGGTGAGATCGTTTCATCTCGGGTTTTCATATCTCTTTTTAGTCTTCTTTACTTATATCTTTTCATTTAGATTGTTTGGCTGGGTTAGGGGTACCAACATTCTGGTTTTAAATAGGGAGAGTCATCCCCTATTCTTGTGCTATTTCTACTTTCTTATGATTTGATATATTTCTGCTTCTTGATTTGATTGTGCGGTCGCCTGTGTATTGTTGACCTCGTGTGAGTGACTGCTTTTGATTGTGCATTACTAGTGCTGCACTTCTATTTTAAGGTATTTTCCATGAATTGTGGCTGTATTCGTGGACTTTGTCTGGTATTTTTTTTGGTTACGGTGGGTTAGTGCGGTAAAATAGATTGCAGGAGTCATTATGTTGTCCCGAGATCATATTCGGTGACGAGAGGTGCAACTACAGGGAAAAAGGGTTATATATTACGAGTGGCATCATGGAATGTAGGAACCCTAACTAGTAAGTTATCAGAGTTAATTGATGTGCTGAAGAGACGTAGGGTTCAGATAGCGTGTATTCAGGAGACTAGATGGCGCGGTGGAGAGCAAAAAGTGTAATGGTTATAAACTATGTTATTCAGGGTCAGATGGAACAAAAAATGGGGTAAGTTTTCTAGTTGCTAAAGAACTTCAAGATAATGTAGTGGAGGTGAGAAGATACGATGATAGACTTATTATGTTAAGAATAGTAATAGGGGATGAAGTAGTGGCAGTAGTTAGAGCGTATGCACCACATGTTGGATTAGGGGAAACTAAAAGAAAGAAGTTCTGGAGAGTTTTGATCACGTTATGTGTCACACCCTCAAATTCCGGGTCTGGAATTTATCACAGAGGAGTGAACAAACAGAATCGAACACAGTAGTCACACATGAGATGCAGTTATCTATATGATAAATTTTAGATAATCATTCCATTGATAATCAGAGTAATAAATATTATGCGTAGCGGAAATAAAAGTTAAATTGTTCCTTAACAATACGTCTAATCATATCTCAAATAATAAGCAATATGTATCTTGAGCTCTTATATGATCCTACGTGTAGGTCCATAAGCTTCTAGTAGATACCTAGAATACATGTAAATCAAGTGTCAACACAGGGTTGGTGAGTTCATAGGTGAGTAAAACATAAATGATAACCCATTAATTATCATCAAAGTAGGATTTACTGTAAAAGTGTGAGTATAAACTACCCACTGGTATCACTTTGTATATGAATAGCCTGTCGGAACACTTTTATAAGGTGAACCCGCTATCCCACATACTAACTATGTACAAGCCTACAAATCCTTCACATAGGAATTGCCATGTATCATAGTTTATTATCCTTTTTATGCGTATATTATATTAGTCATAATAATTTCAAATCAGAGGGAGCAAATCCTCCTTTACATTTATCCTCATATGGGTTGTAAGTGGAATTATAATGGCATACTTTACATAGTGCACATCTGCCTTTTCAACACAGAACAGTCATCCCGAATGACTTATAAGATCTTTGTGCATCTTGGTAAGGACCACATGTCCAAACCTTTGTGGGGTAAGTTCCCCGATAGTACTATCCAAAAGATACCTGTTGTTTATAGTCCAGTATACAGAGAAGGATTTTCATTATAACAATATGTAATCATAAATATGATCGATTATTATTTAACATACACAAAAATAATTTGAAATTTCAATTACAACATGTATCCTCCCCCAAAATATTTAAATGATTAAAAAGAGAATAGTTGAGTATGAACTCACCTCAGTTCTCGTGTGGTGTTGACAAGCTCGTAAATTCCTCCTACGAAATTATAATTTAGATAAGCAAATAGATACAAATCCATAACCTAAATAAGTTAGATCTTGAACCTGGAGTTCATTGATCTAAGGTTTGGTTTTCTGGGATTTGTTATAAACATATAATTAAATCATTTAATTATTTTTGTTAATTCTTTAATAACTAAAGATTTGCATTTCATTTGATTACTTTAATAATGATTTTAACATATCATTATGTTCTAAATAAATTTTAGACATTATTTAGATATGTAAATTGTATTTAATTTAGTAAGAGTTATAATTAAATTAATAAAATCTAATTTGTATTTATCTTATCAAATAAGTAATGTTTGCAAGTTTTAATTTATTTATTAACTACACCTGTAATTAGTATTTTTATAATTTTTATAATAATGCTTATAAATAATTTATGAAATTATAACATCTTATATTTTCCACATTTATCATGTTCTATCCATAACTAAAATTATACAGTGTCCAATAATGAATTAATAATTTAAATTATTATTTAGAGTCTATTTTATAAAATAACTATTTATAACATTTGTAATTAATATTTTATAAAAATTACTAAGGTGTTTTTAATAAATAAATTTATAGAAACTAACTAGGTAATTTTTAAAATTAAGGAAGTTTATAAAAGTTATTTTTATAATTTTTAGGAATTTTTGTATATTTTTAAAAGTTGAAAAAGGCATTAAAAATAAATGAGGTGGCCCGGGGTCGAACTCGGGACCTCTCGGGTTGCATGTAGTCAGGGAACCAGTGAACCAAAGGCCGCAGCCGCGATAGAACACGACCCCTAATTCTTTTAAACACAAGTTAACTGATCATCCCCAATCCACCAAGAACCCTAGAATCGGATCGATCAAATTGAAGATCAAAATGAATATGTAATCGTTTGGAATCATATGGCTTTGATTCCCTATGAGAAATAGAGCATGTAGGAAGTTTTAATTACCTGTTTTGAAGCTCGAAACGTGGTATTCGATTAGTTGCAGGTCGCGTCCAAAGGGTTTGATTGAATTGTGGGTTTGTGTGATTCTCAGATGATATTGAACCTAATGAAAGGTTTTAAATGATGAAAAGTTCGTTAGTGCGCAATCAATTCGATTATTATTAATCATTAGTGCTCGATAGTGGTGGGTGGTCGGCCGAATTTGTGGATCGCACTATTTCGATCTAATATTCTAATTTTTAGTGGGGTACGAGTTCGAATCACCCACTCGAATGTGTCGGGATGATTCAATCGGGTCAAAACCGCGTTATTTTGGGCGTTTGGGTCTCGCCGAAGGTCGCCGGAGACCAGCCGGAGAAAGAGGTCGACGGGGACCGGCGGTGGGTTGGGATTTTAAACAATTTACAGAAATTGTCCCTCAACTTTCCAAGACTTATTATTTCATGTTAAAAGTAATTAAAACAAGTTTAAAATTTACATTTTTTACCTAAACTTTTAGGGTTTAGTTTATAATAATAAATTTTATTATTATTATTATTATTATTGTTATTATTATTAATGTTATTATTATTATAATTGTTGATTAACATCCACGTATTTAAACTTAATTGTTTATAACAATACGAGATGTTACAATTTAAACCCGAAATTTTCCGGATTGTCACATCATCCCCCTGTTAGAGGAATTTTCGTCCCGAAAATTAAGATGTACTGGCAACATTCTTGAACAGGTTAGGATACTTGTGCATCATTTCCTCCTCTCGTTCCCAAGTGAACTTAGGACCACGCCGGGAGTTCCACCGAACACTGACAATCGGGATTTTGCTATGCTTTAGTTGTATAACATCCTGTTGGATCATGATAAGGCTGGTGCAACCAAATTCACTTCATAGTCACTTTTTGGTACTACATTAAAGGGCTTCCGAAGCCAAGCAAGAGATCTTCCGAGAGTCTAAGGAACAACAGCTGAAGACATCTTCTGAAGGCAAAAGCTGAAGTCAACTACTGAAGACAACAGCTGAAGCCAACAGCTGAAGATATCTACTGAAGGCAAAAGCTGAATCAACTGCTGAAGACAACAGCTGAAGCCAACAGCTGAAGACTATCTTCCGAAGACAAAGTCTGAAAGCTTCCGAAGACAAAGTCTGATGAAAGAGCTGAAGACAAAGTCTGAGCTTCCGAAGACAAAGTCTGATGAAAAAGCTGAAGACAAAGTCTGAGCTTCCGAAGACAAAGAAGACTCCAAGCTTCGGAAGAAGCAGTCTTCCGAAGTATAAGTGCCTTCGGAAGAAGTTATCCTTCCGAAGCACTTTATCCTTCGGAAGACATTGCTATGTCCAGCAGATAAAAGTACGGTCCCTGACAGTCCGCTGCAGACCTCTGATACAGCATGGCATCTTCCTAAAGAGCCATATTGTTGACCATACTTTATTCTACTGTTCACCTTTTTATGATAGTACATGTTACCAACTTTAGTTGGTGACAAAAGGTAAGTCAGGGACATGTCCTGACTACCAACTCTCAGGCACAATGTCTGAAAGACCTCACCTAGAGTCTTGTAGTATAGATGTAAGGTTAGAGGAAGATAGGAAGAGAATAGAGCTAGATCAAAGGGCTATGACTTGTCTCCAAACTGCTCTCCCCAACTCCAGGCTCTTGATTAGAGATCTTACCATCCTAATCAACCTGTTTTTCACTCCTCACCACAATCCACTCACTCAAATGGCTGCTCTCTCCAAGGCTGATATGGAAACTGGTACCTTGACCAAGTCCCCTATGATCACCCCTGAAGACTTTGACACATGGTGTATCAGGATGGAAGGCTTCATCAAGTGTCAAGACTCAAGGATGTGGGACTCCATTGTCAATGGTCCCTTCATACCAAGCACTACATCTGCCACTGGTAATCGCATCATTCCAAAAGATGTTGATGATTACTCAGAGGAAGATAGGAAGAGAATAGAGCTAGATCAAAGGGCTATGACTTGTCTCCAAACTGCTCTCCCCAACTCCGTCTACAGACGCTTCAAGAAGTGCAAGACTGCTAAAGATTTATGGGAAGCTTTGAAGCTAATGTATGAGGGATCCAAGGAAACTCAAGAGAACAAGAAGGATCTCTTGAAGCAGCAGTTTGAGAACTTTACTTTCAAGGCTGGTGAGACCTTGACTCAACAATACTTCAGGTATGTTGAGCTAGTAGATACTCTGGCGGATATTGGAGTAGCTCTTGAGAACAGAGACATAGTTAGGAAGTTCATGTCCTCTCTTCCTAAGCTATGGACTCACTACTGTGTTGTCATCAAGAGAACTTCGGACCTTAAGACTCTTTCTCTCACAGAGTTGTATGGTATCCTAAGTGCATTTCAGATGGAGATGAACATGCAGAACTCCTCTGACCACTCCAATAACCAACAGAGTTCAACCCTTCATGTGGTTGAAAGGGAAAGCTTGGAACCACAACATCAGTTGCTATGCTACCCTGACAACTCACATACTGGACCCTTCATCACTCTACCTGAGACTCCAAAGTCTCAAAAGGTTCAACACAACTCCTTTCAGGATAGTTGTGCCTTTGTCTCTGGAAGTGGACACTCTGGTGATTTTCAATACTGCTTTGATGATCTTGAGTGCTTCAATCCAGATGATGTGGAGTACATGGACATTGTCCAGCAGATGGCTCTTTTAACTTACAGAGCGAAGAAGTTCTTCAAGAGAACTGGAAGGCAATTCCCTCAAAACCCAGTCAACAGCAAGTTTGGGTTTGATAAGAGCAAAGCAAGGTGCTACAACTGCAACCAACTTGGTCACTTTGCTAGGGAATGCAAGGCTCCCAAGAACAACCCGGGAACCCCACAGGCCTCCACACATCCCACTGCTCCCAAGCATGAAGAAAAGTCAACTGAAACAGCTGCTGTTGCTCAGGAAGTTGATTGGAGCTTCATGGTACAGGATGTGACTCCCGCTCAAGCACTCATGGCCGGAACAGATGATGATCAGGTATATGAACATCTTTGTACTGCTGCCTGTATTACTAAAGTTAAATTGTATAAGGATTACATTTCGGAAATCAGATCTGAGGTTGAGTCTTTAAATGTGCTAAAATCTGACTTTAAAAGAGCTGAATCTGACTATCAAAGGAAAATTGATGAGTTAGAGAAAACTGTGTCTCTTTTAAAACATGAAAAGACTAACTACAAGACTCAAATCAAAGATCTGATCTCCAAACTTTCTGAGGTTCAAGCCCAGTTAGTCACAGCTGAGGCTCTAGCCAGGAAGCAAGCTATTGCTGAGCAAAGCTTCCAAACTATTCTTGCATCAACCTCTCATTCCAAAATGTTTTATCAAAACAAAGAAGGGTTGGGAACCAGTGAAATAGCTCCACCACACTCTTATGAGTCTATAAGACTACCTAGATGTGGTACTGAAGAGCAAGAGGTTCCAACTGCTGACCCTTCTCCATTGGAACTAGAGGATGAAGCAAAAATAGTGGCCTCCACAGGGGAGAAACAGGAGGATACACCCATCTCCACCTGTGATGACCAAATCCTGACCACCAAGGCAAGAAGAAGCAGAGCTAAAGCTGCTAGAAGGACTGCTAAGAAGGTTGCAGAGTCCAAGCTTAAGTTTGACCCTAAGCAAAAGGGTGTCTTCATTTCTGCCGGGTTTCAAGTGGTAGGTACTCCTGATTCAGGAAAGGAGTGTAGTACCAGCACTCCTGTCCTACTGAAGGATCAGAAGTCGAAAGGGAAAGTTGCTGATGAAGAGAAGAAACCCAAGAAACAGCAACCTGCAAGTTCCCAGAAGACTAACATTGCATGCATAATGTGTGGTCTGCACAACCACATGGCTAAAGATTGTTACTACAATCCAGCAAGCACACATTATGCAAATAATGTTAGAAAAGAAGTAGTCAGAGAAGGTTTCTCAGTTGGACCACTTCAAAAGGTCCAAATGATGAAAAAGGGAAAGTTGGTCTCGGAAGCCAAGTTGCTTTCGGAAGAAACTGCTTCTTCCGAAGGGAAAATGGCTTCGGAAGCCAAACCTTCTAAGGTTCGGAAGAACAAGAAGGCTCCCTTGAAGCCATCTCAGAAGAAGATTGCTTCGGAAGAAAAGGTGGTGAAGGCTTCTTCCGAAAAGAGAGAAGCTTCGGAAGAAGACCATGCTGCAAAAGCTTCAACAAGCTCTTCCTCAAAGATCAACCAAAGGATGGATTGGAAGATCAAGGAAGATGCTGCAGCCCAAACCTCTTCTTCAACAATGACCTCTATTGAACCCCATTGCATATCTTTTGGTTCAATTATGTCACTATCTTTGGAAGAGCCCGAGACCTGCAAGGCTTGGGCTTCCAAACAAAACTAACCATCTCATCTTATGTGCAGGGACATCCATTTGACAAGAACAACAATATCTGGATTGTAGATAGTGGATGCTCCAGGCACATGACAGGGAACAGATCTCTCCTTCAACAATTCCAGAACTTTGATGGAGGGCCTGTCCAATTGGAGGTGAGGCCGGAGGATATATTTCTGGCAGAGGAAGTATATCCAATGGCAGAATAAACATTGACAAAGTTCACTTTGTCAAACAGCTTGAACACAATCTGTTAAGTGTTTCTCAATTCTGTGATCAGAAGCATCAGATGCTTTTCACAGAACATGAGTGCATTATCCTCAAACCAGGGATGACAATTCCTCCGGAATTGGTGCTTCTCAGATCTCCCAGGAAAGGGATATGTACAAGCTGGATATGAACAATGCTTCTCCTATGGGTGAAGTATCATGCTTTCTTTCCAAAGCTGATAGTGATGAGTCAACACTATGGCATAAACGCATGTGTCATGTGAATTTTAAAACAATGAATAAATTGTCTAAAAATAACTTGGTACATGGTTTGCCTAAAAGGAATTTTTCTGCAAAGATAACTGTGTTGCATGCCTGAAAGGGAAACAACACAGATCATCTCATAAATCCAAATGTGTTAACTCTATCACTACTCCATTACACTTATTGCACATGGATCTCTTTGGTCCCACAAGTATAATGAGCATTGGAAGGAAATCATACTGCCTTGTGATCGTTGATGATTTTACAAGATTTACATGGGTATTCTTTTTAAGAAGTAAAGATGAAACTGCTGAAACTTTAAAATCTTTTATTCTTAAAATAGAAAATCAAATTGATCACAAGGTTAAGATTATTAGAAGTGATCAAGGGACTGAGTTTAAGAACTTCGTTCTTGACTCATTCTGTGACTCAAAAGGGATTGCCAGACAATATAGTGCTCCCAGAACTCCTCAACAAAATGGTGTTGCTGAGAGGAGGAACAGGACACTTATTGAGGCTGCTCGGACCATGTTAGCTGATTCAAAGCTGCCTCTAACATTCTGGGCAGAGGCAGTCAGCACTGCATGCTATGTGCAGAACAGGGTTCTTGTAGTTAAGCCCCATGGAAAAACCCCTTATGAGTTATGGAACAAGAGGCCACCGTTCATTGGCTTTCTAAGGTCCTTTGGCTGCAGGTGTACCATACTTAACACAAAGGACAACTTGGCAAAGTTTGCTGAGAAGTCGGATGATGCTATCTTTATTGGATACTCTTCTAGCTCCAAAGCTTATAGAGTATACAATATTAAGAATCAACAATTTGAGGAGTCATCCAACATAGTTGTTAATGAGCACACTCCTTGTGTTAGGGGGAATGGACCTGAGTATATCTTTGATTTAGAATTGTTTCCAAACTATTCTAAACCATCTTGTGAGAATGTTTCAGCTGGAACAGGTGCTCAAAGTGATGCTGATGCTGATGCAGGTCAACTATATGAGCTTCCCAGACCTATTCCAAATTCTCCAAGAGCTGAAGGGCAACAAGCTTCAACTATTCACAGATCTGACAGTGTAACTATCTCCAGAAATAGTGAAGCTTCAACAAGTGAATCACTTGATCAACCTCAAAGTTCCTCAGGTGATCCACTACAACACCAGGTTGAGGGAAGTGGTATTCTGAAGGAACAGGCAACTGTTAATACTACTTCACAACCAACCGTTGATGATGTTTCTCAATCATTCAATCAGTCCTCATTGAATGACTCTGAAACAGCAGTTGGACAGAGTGATCCAGTTCCTGATCAGAATATGTCTAACCAAGACTTATCTCTGTAATTGGAAGTGATTCCTCGTCTTAGGATTCACAACACTCATCCAACTGAGAACATCATAGGAAATGTCTCTGAGGGTGTGAGAACAAGAGGACAAACTCATCATGGGAATGTCTGCTTGTACTCATGCTTCCTGTCTCAGATGGAACCAAAGAAGGTAGAAGATGCCTTAAAGGATAGTAGTTGGGTTGAATCGATGCAGGAGGAGCTGCTTCAATTCAGAAGACAAAAGGTCTGGAATCTATGCCCACTACCATCTGGTCAAGTACCCATAGGCACTAAATGGGTATTTAGGAACAAGAAAGATGATAGAGGCTTGATTATCAAGAACAAGGCAAGACTAGTAGTTCAAGGGTACACCCAGGAGGAAGGAATTGATTATACTGATGTCTTTGCACCTGTTGCAAGACTTGAGGCAGTTAGGATCTTCCTTGCTTATGCTGCATCCAAGAACTTCACAGTCTACCAACTTGATGTCAAGTGTGCTTTTCTATATGAGGATATAGATAGGGAAATCTATGTGTGTCAACCTCCAGGATTTGAAGACCCACAGCACCCCAACTATGTGTGCAAGCTGGATAAAGCTCTATATGGGCTGCACCAAGCACCTAGGCTGTGGTATGAGACCTTGTCTCAGTTTCTCCTGAGGAATGGATACACTAGAGGTACCATTGACAAGACTCTTTTCATCAGAAAGAGTGGAGAAGACATTTGCTTGTACAAGTCTATGTTGATGACATCATATTTGGTTCTTCAAACGACCAAATGTGCAAAGACTTTGAAAGCATTATGAAGCAGAAGTTTGAGATGAGTTCCATGGGAAAAATGGACTTTTTCTTAGGAATCCAGGTGAAACAGATGAAGGAAGGGTTCTTCATAAGTCAATCTAAGTATGTCTCAGACATCTTAGAAAGATTTGAAATGAAGAACTGTAAACCAGCCAAGACACCCATACCCAGAAACCATAATCTTTGCCCTGACCTTGAGGGGGAGGATACTGATCAACATCAGTATAGAGCAATTATTGGTTCTCTGATGTATCTCACTGCAAGTAGACCAGATATCATGTTTGCCACATGCATTTGTGCAAGATATCAGGCTGCTCCAAAGGTGTCTCACCTAGCTGCTGCAAAGAGAATCCTCAGATACCTCAAAGGAGCACCTAAACTAGGTCTCTGGTATCCAAGAAATAGTGATTTCAATCTCTATGGATACTCTGACAGTGACTATGGTGGCTGCAACATTGACAAGAAATCAACATCAGGAGGATGTCAATTTCTTGGTGGAAGGATTATCTCATGGCAATGCAAGAAACAATCCTGTGTCTCTACATCAACTGCTGAAGCTGAATACATTGCTGCTGCTAGCTGCTGTGCTCAACTGCTATGGATTCAAAATCAGATGTTAGACTATGGGTTCAACTTCTTGACTACTCCTATCCATATTGACAACAACAGTGCTATCTCCATTACTGAGAATCCAGTGAAGCACTCCAAGACAAAACACATTGATATCAGATATCATTTCATTAGAGATATTCATGAGAAACAGCTGATAAAGTTAATCAAAGTTGACTCAAATGAACAATATGCTGATTTGTTCACAAAGGCATTTGATGAACAAAGATTTAAGTATCTCATATCAGCAATTGGGATGATAAACATTGAATAACTACCTCTTTTGAAGACCTTTTTAAATGAGTAATGTCTTGTGTCAATACAATTTAAGCCCTGTTACAAAAGATCTTTAAAATATTCCAAGTGTAAATTCCTTCCGAAGAGGAACTAACTCTCGGAAGATATTCTTGAATATCTTCCGAAGCTAAATTCCTCAATGGAAATTTTCTTCTCGGAAGAGTTTTTGGTCTCGGAAGAAGCGATTGATTTTATATCAGATCTACTTCCGAAACTTATACAACTCTCCATTCGGAAAGACAGCTTTACCTTCGGAAGCAATGCCTTGCTTCGGAAGATAAAGTGCCTTCAAAGGACAATTCTACCTTCGGAAGCACTAATATGCTTCGGAAGAGAAATTGCCTTCGGAAGAAAGTTACCTTCGGAAATGTTTTACCCTCGGAAGTAAAGGTTTTCATTTGTAACGGATATCTTTTGGGCCCCACTCTGTAAAAAGTAAAGATTTTGTTGATAATGTCAGATTATTTAAAATTATCCTTGCCGCCATCATCATTTCTCTGCCGTAAACCACCATACCACTATTCACCCCTTTTTAAATAATCTTGACTTATCAATTTCATCTTCTTTTACCACTTCACAGCCCAAATTGTTCCCTTCACTGTCAAACCATAAATCTCACTCAAAATTTCAAGCTTACCTTTTCTCCAATGGCGCTAAACCCTCAGCACAACCAAGTCGCGTTACTTGACTCGTCAAGGGATGCTGACTTCACCCAAATCATCACCTTTCTCACCGAATCCACCTACCTCACTGCACTCACAGTTAACCCAACCGTATACTCCAACCATATGTCAGAATTTTGGAGCAACGGAGAAACTACAGTGATGAATGGGGTTCGAGTCCTGAGAACCAGAGTTTGTGGCCAAGAGTTGGTCATCAATGAACAGATCATCAGGGAGCATCTCGAGCTTCACGATGATGGGGCTCCTACTGAGTTCCCCAAGGAAGACTTGGAAGGCACCTATATCCTCATGGGATATGGAGGCGATGTCAGCAGGTCTACAGTATACAAGTTCAACTTCTCTTACCATTGGAAATTCCTGCTGCACATTGTTTTGCACTGCCTCTCCAACAAATCAGGGGGTTGGGATCAAATCCCATATGAACTAGGATGCCTAGTTCATGGGTTGGTGAGAGGCCTCAGATTCAACTACTCACGATTCGTGTTGAACAACCTAATCGCCAATCTCAGCAGGGATACATTCTTCATGTATCCCCGATTCCTTCAACACATAATCAACTGTGAGATTGAACCAAGCAAGCTTGTCTGTGCAGCTGCTCTTCCTGTTCCACACATGAGGCCTACCATCTTCAAAACACTGAAGAAGATGTCCACCAACTTCACTGGACGGTACACTCCATTACCTCCAGAGATGACTGAGCGCATAGCTCCTGGTGACATCCCTGTTCTCCCCACAGGTGATGAACCCACACCAGCAACATCCACCACAATACCAAAGCCTTCTTTACCCATCAAAGCCACATATCAGAGACGTCCCAAACGAACCCTTGTTCAATCTACTCTGATTGAACAAGCTCCTTTTGTTCACACCGAAAGGACTAGAGTGGAATCATGGGCTCCCACTCAGTCCGAGGTCACACCATCCTTCACATTTGACCTCAATGTGGGTTTTGAGCCTCCTCAGTCTCAAACCCCTGAGCCCGAACCCCAAGCCTTAAGCCCACAGGGTGAGTCTTCACACTCCCCTGTGAAGCCTTCTAGGGACAGCCCCACCATAGGCTCAATGCCTGTAGACATTGATCAAGGTCCCGGGTCAGTAGGACTAACCACCCTCTCTTTCACTGACCTTTTACTCCGAACTGATGAAGAGATTACATCTCTCCATGGCCATGAAGTTGATCTACAACACCCACTAAGAGATCAACAGAGCCAAGAGGGATCCCTTGTCTCTAGCCCCCATCAGAAGCCTGCTACTGAGGTGAGTCCCACTGATGTGGAGGGGACTCATGTAGACTCAGCTGCCACTACTCAGAGTCTCTCATTGAGCTCTCAGGATAGTGGTAACATAATTAGGACTGAGTCTATGGCAACTTTGCCCATTGACATCTCTAAAAGAGATGACTCTGAGCAAAGGAAACCAGGGTGCCAAGAAACCACATCTGGTGGTGAGAGTGAGCATACTAGGTATGTTATCTCATCTCCCCGTGATTCTTCCTATGAAGATGAGGGAAGTATGCAACTAACACTTCAGTACTTGCTTTCTAAGGTTTCCAACCTGGAATCACAGGTGAAGATCTTAGAATCAAGGACTGCCACTCAGCAACTTGAGATTAACTCTCTCAAGGCTAAACTAGCTGAGAAACAGACGGAGAGGTCTGTTAGGCATGTACCAATCCAGGTCTCAATGACTTCTTCCTCTAGCTCATCTAGCTCTCAAGATGATGCTACCAAAAAGGGGGAGAAAGTTCAGAGACAAACACCTATGGAACCACAGACCCAACTCATTTCCACCCAACAAATCATTACACCACCTGAGTCATCTCAATCCTTTCTGGAGATTGACTCAAGGATGCTTCAAGATCTCTACAGACTTTTCACAAAGTTTGTATTGAGATCATCCCTAGAACAGCCCAGCCCCGACACCACACTTGCATACTTTGGGGCTGAGGAGCTTCAAAGACTGACTGCACCTTCTACCACTGTGGAGGAAGTTGGTCAACCTAAGGTCTTCATGGAACCTGAGATTAGCTTCGAAGGGGAAATGGGGACTGATGGCCCAGCAACTAAAACATATGGGACAGAATCTGCAGCAGTCTCATCTTCCGAAGCTCTAGCTGAGGCTTCCGAAGCTTACATGGAAGCCTCGGAAGAACAAGACAAGTCTTCCGAGGCCGAAATAGAAGCTGCGGAAGGCCTATTTCAGATGTCCGAGGAACTGACCATCACAGATGTCATTGCTGAAATTGCATCTGAGGTGAGCAGGGAGGACATTTCTGATATACCTCCAACCCAAGCACCAGCTGAACTTCTCTCTCAATCACAACCCTCCATCCAAGAACCACCACAGTCAAGCACAATCAAAGACAAAGGCAAAAGAAAGCTGACTGCGGAAGAGCTTCAGGAGGAGGAGAAAATTGAGAAGGCCAAAAAGAAAGGTCGGTTTCCTACTGAGAAGCTGTTAGCTGCTAGTTCTAAAGCAGTTGCAGCCAATCAGGAAGAAATCAACCAGAGGAGAAGAACAGCACTCATTGACCAGCTCATCAATCTAGGAGCTGCCAATGAGGAAATACTCCTACTACCATTAGAGGAGTTGGTGACTTTGGAGAGGTCAACCAGGCTACAACAAGAAAGGGAAGCCAGGTTGGCCTTGGAGAAGGAAGAACAAGAGCAGAGGGAGGCAGCCCTGAAGCTGAGAGAGGCTAGGATCAAGTTCCTTCTCTCAAGAGGCTTCAGTCTTCCTGAACTGTCTCCACATGATGATGATATGATCCTGCTGCTCCACAACAAAGAGCAGGATCAAATGGAGAAGGAAAGGAAGAAGGCTGCTAGGGAGAAGCTGAAGGTGAAGAGGAAGAGGGAGGAAGAGAAGGAGGTCACTGCTGCCAAGAAGTCAACTGACAAAGCCTGGATGAAGGACTACCTCCGGGCTCATGGCTTCTCTGGTAGGCAGGTGGGACCTATGTCCGAAAGGACACTCCAGCGGATAGTCAGTGAAATAAAAGCTGACATCCGTTTGGGGAAAAGGAAGGAGATGTACAGGAGGATGAAGAGAATGGTCTTCACACCAGCCACTCAACCACAGCCACAACCCACACCAGAGCCAACCCCTTTTCCCATTAAACCTGAACCCACTGATGAAACCTTTACCCCTCAACCCACAACTCTACCCAAACCTACCACATCACCTCAACCACCCAAACTACCCATCCTAAAACCCAAGACTCAACCCAAAACTACTAAACCTAAGCCTACCCAACAACAACCAAGATCATCCCCTCAGCCTCCTAAACATCTCTCCTTTGAAGAAATAAAGGAGTTCAAGACGAGGCTCATTAACTGCACTACCTTGAGCAGTATCTCCTGTGAGGGAGAGCTTATCAACATCACCTATGTTGATAACTCTTCAAGCTCCCTCACCCTAGGCCAATTTCTTGAATTGCCTAGAGAAACCTTGGGCCAGTCTGCAAGACTTCTTGGTCTCAACTCCGATACCCTCAATGCTGAGGAGAAGAGGCTAAGAAGAAGACTGGTGACTCTACTGGATACCAGGAAAGAGGACAGGATTTCTGGTCAATCTCCTGGACCTAGAAATGCAATAATCCAGTGGAGGTTCGATGAACCTTCTCACAACTTTGTTGTGGAAAGGGAGAATGGTGAAACCAACAGGCTCAATGCCACTTCTCTACTGCATCTCAACAGATTTGATCTTGCTGAGCTTGCAGAGAAGCCATTCTCTAATCCCTCCAACTCTGAGACTGCTGCACACATCAGAAACCACATCAGCGGTCTCCACTTGGCTGAACGAAGTAGAAGAGCCAAGATTGAAGAAGAGTTGAAGCTGAAAAAAGTGGAAGACAAGGAAAGATCAACCACCAAAGGCACAGCCTTTCTACAGATGGTGGAAGGTCCTGAATTGGAACCAATAGTTCGATGGGAATATGACTATACTTCCCATCAACTAACTCTTTTCAGAGGGCCACAACAGAGGGTACACATAATCCAAGGTGACAGAGTAGAGGTTCTGTCCACCAAAGATTTGTACAAGATTCTCAGCATCACAGCAGGAAAGAATGAAGACACTGATAAACACCTGCTTTCCTTGGTGCTGAGAGCTTTGAGAAGAAGAGAGAAGTGAAGTTTTGGGAGTTTGTTGGATCATGATAAGGCTGGTGCAACCAAATTCACTTCATAGTCACTTTTTGGTACTACATTAAAGGGCTTCCGAAGCCAAGCAAGAGATCTTCCGAGAGTCTAAGGAACAACAGCTGAAGACATCTTCCGAAGGCAAAAGCTGAAGTCAACTACTGAAGACAACAGCTGAAGCCAACAGCTGAAGATATCTATTGAAGGCAAAAGCTGAAGTCAACTGCTGAAGACAACAGCTGAAGCCAACAGCTGAAGACTATCTTCCGAAGACAAAGTCTGAAAGCTTCCGAAGACAAAGTCTGATGAAAGAGCTGAAGACAAAGTCTGAGCTTCCGAAGACAAAGTCTGATGAAAAAGCTGAAGACAAAGTCTGAGCTTCCGAAGACAAAGAAGACTCTAAGCTTCGGAAGAAGCAGTCTTCCGAAGTATAAGTGCCTTCGGAAGAAGTTATCCTTCCGAAGCACTTTATCCTTCGGAAGACATTGCTATGTCCAGCAGATAAAAGTACGGCCCCTGACAGTCCGCTGCAGACCTCTGATACAGCATGGCATCTTCCTAAAGAGCCATATTGTTGACCATACTTTATTCTACTGTTCACCTTTTTATGATAGTACATGTTACCAACTTTAGTTGGTGACAAAAGGTAAGTCAGGGACATGTCCTGACTACCAACTCTCAGGCACAATGTCTGAAAGACCTCACCTAGAGTCTTGTAGTATAGATGTAAGGTTAGAGGTGTCCAGCTGGTATCAAAGTATATCCGGCTGTAGGTAGTATTATATATATCTTCTCCCTGTAACTCTTTAAAAAAATGATTTGAGTCCAAGTGTCTTGTAATCCTTTGAGTTGAGAAGCAATATATAAAAGTACCTTGAAAATTTATCTGCTGTTAGATTTTCTTACTGCTTGTTACTTGTTATATTGTGATCAACTCTTCATAGACTGCTTGCCGAGTGTTGATTCACAGTGAGTTGAGAGAAAAACCACACGAAATCCGATCCTGCACATCCCTATCCATAATTTCAACTGGTTCCTCGACAAATCTGAGTTTCTTATCTACTTGCAGTTCCTTTAAAGGCACCACCAGTGATTCATCGGACAAACACTTCCTTAGATTGGATACATGAAAAACATTGTGCACACCACCAAGTTCAGCAGGTAGATTTAATTCATAGGCTACTGGGCCGATCCTTCTGACAATTTCAAAAGGCCCCACGTAGCGAGGGTTCAATTTCCCTCGTTTCCCAAAGCGTATAACTCCTTCCAGGGAGATACCTTTAGCCAAACTTTATCTCCTTCCTGAAATTCAAGTGGCTTGCGGCGTTTATCAGCGTAGCTTTTCTGGCGATCCCTAGCAGCAGCCATGTGTTCTCTTATCTGGACAATTTTCTCATGAGTTTCAAAGATCAATTCTGGGCCAGTAAGTTGACTATCTCCAACTTCTGTCCAGCAAAGCGGTGATCTATATTTACGTCCATATAAGGCCTCGAATGGTGCCGCCTTGATGCTCGAATGATAGCTATTATTATATGAGAACTCTACTAAAGGTAGATGACCTTCCCAGTTCTTTCCAAAATCAATAACACAAGCCCTAAGCATATCCTCAAGAGTCTATATGGTTCTTTCACTTTGGCCATCAGTCTGAGGGTGATAGGCGGTGCTCATATCTAGGCCAGTGCCTAGAGCTTTCTGAAGTTTATCCCAAAAGATAGATGTAAATCGTGCATCACGATCAGAGATGATAGACACTAGCACTCCGTGTCTAGAGATAATTTCTTTGATGTTCATCCTTGCAAGGTTCTCCATCTTGTCTTTATCACGAATGGGTATGAAATGAGCGGATTTGGTGAGACGGTCAACAATAACCCAAATGGTGTCATTGCCCGTTTGAGATTTGTGTAAGCCAGTGACGAAATCCATGGTTATCATTTCCTACTTCCACACGGGAACTTCTGGTTGGGTCAACATTCCTGAAGGCTTTTGGTATTCGACCTTGACTTTAGAACAAGTCAAACACTTTGAGACATAAGTCGCAATATCTTCCTTCATTCTTGGCCACCAGTAAACAAGCTTCAAGTCGTAATACATCTTATCTGCACCTGGGTGGATAGAGTACCTAGACTTGTGGGCTTCATCCATGATCAAGCTTCTAAGATTCCCGTATAGGGGTACCCAAATCCTTTCTGCTATAAAGCGTACTCTATCTGAATGAACTTCAAACTGTTGTTCTAGCCCTCGGAGTTTTTCATCTTTAATGTTTTCTTCTTTCAATGCTTCAGTCTGTGCATTCAGAATTTGTGCCGGTAGGTTGCTTTGAATGGTAAGTTGTAGGGCTCGTACTCTACGAGGTTTCGTATGTTCTTTCCTACTCAAAGCATCAGCCACAACATTTGCTCTACCGGGATGGTACTTGATGGCACAATTGCAATCGTTTAGTAGTTCAAGCCATCTCCTCTACCTCATATTCATCTCCTTTTGATTATACAAGTGTTGAAGACTCTTGTGGTTGGTATAGATAGTACACTTGGTACCGTACAAGTAGTGTCTCCATAGTTTAAGAGCGAACACAACTGCTCCTAGTTCTAGATCATGGGTTGCATAGTTCTTCTCATGAGCCTTTACCTGTCTTGAGGCATAGGCTATGACTTTGTCTCGTTGCATCAAAACACATCCCAGTCCCTGAGCAGAAGCATCACAGTAGACTACAAAGTCTTCAATGCCGTCAGGTAAGGATAGTATAGGTGCACTGCATAACTTCTGTTTTAGTGTTTGGAAAGCAGCCTCTTGCTTGAGTCCCCAATGATATGCTACTCCCTTTTGGGTGAGCATGGTCAATGGTTGAGCTATCTTGGAGAATCCTTCGATAAATCTCCTATAATAGCCAGCTAGGCCAAGAAATTGCCTAATTTCTATTGGATTAGAAGGTGTAGGCCAACTTTTGATGGATTCAATTTTAGCTAGGGTCTACATGAATTCCATTAGCATCAATCACATGACCAAGGAATTGAACTTCTTTTATCCAGAAATCATATTTTGAGAACTTAGCATAGAGCTCCTCTCTCTTTAGTAATTCAAGGACCAATCTTAGATGTTCCTCATGCTCATGCTCGTTTTTAGAATAGATCAAGATGTCGTCAATGAAGACAATGACAAACTTGTCTACATAAAGCTTGCATACACGATTCATGAGGTCCATGAATATGGCAGGTGCATTTGTTATCCCAAACGGCATGACTGTGAACTCAAAGTGGCCGTATCGAGTTCTGAAAGCCGTCTTCATAATATCTTCATCCCTGACTCTTAGCTGATGATAGCCGCTTCTAAGATCTATCTTTGAATAAATGCTTGAACCTTGAAGTTGGTCGAATAAGTCGTCAATACGTGGCAAGGGATAATGGTTCTTGATTGTCACTTTGTTCAGTTCTCGATAATCAATGCACATCCGGACGGTTCCGTCTTTCTTCATTACAAACAACACTGGTGCTCCCCACGGTGACGAGCTAGGTCTGATGAACCCTTTATCCAGAAGTTCCCTAAGCTGGTCAGATAGTTCTTTTAGTTCAGAAGGTGCGAGATGGTATGGTGCCCGAGCTATAGGTGTAGCTCCAGGTGTTAACTCAATTGAGAATTCGACCTCTCTTCTAGGGGGCAAACCAGGCAGTTCATCAGGGAACACTTCATGAAATTCCCTGACGACTGGTACATCTTCAATCTTCCTCTCCTTCTTATCTTTATCAGTGACTAAGGCTAGGACAACAGTATGTCCTTTTCGAAGACACTTTTGAGCCTTTAAGTAGGAAATAACTCCCATCATAACACCAGTCTTATCTCCCTTAACACACAGGACTTCATCATTTGGTAGGGGTATGCGAATTATTTTGTCTTTACATACAATTTCTGCAGAGTTTTTGGATAGCCAATCCATACCAACTACCACATCAAAGCTTCCCAAAGTAATGGGCATGAGGTCTATTGGTAGGATATGACCTGATAAACCTAGTGTACAGTTCTTCAGAATTTGTGATGCAGTCAAGGATTTACCATTTGCTAATTCTACTACATATGACTCATCTAGGGGTACAGGTTCTACATTCCAGTGCTTATAGAAAGTATTGGATACGAAGCTTCTATCAGCTCCCGTGTCAAATAAAACTATAGCATAAACATCATTTACCAAAAATTTTCCCATAATAACGTTAGGGTCTTTTAGAGCCTCACCTTTGCCAATCACGAAGGCTCTACCCTTGGCTGTATCTTTCTTTTCCCCAGTGCAATCTCTGGCAACATGGCCCTTTTCTCCACATCTGAAACACATAACTCCCTTCTTACCATCATTTTGCTGATTACCATCCTTCTTTCCTTGATCTTGAGTCTTGGTCCTACATTCAGGAGCAGTGTGCCCCCTCCTGTTGTATTTGTAGCAAATGACCGCAGTACACTTGCCATGGTGACGCTTGTTACACCTCTGACATCTAGGTGGAATGCCCTGATTGTCATTTTTCTTTTCTGGATATGGCTTCTTGTTTGCACCTTGATTCTTACTTTCTTTAGACTCTTCGAACTTTCTCTTTCCTGAGCTTTCAGCAGCAACACCCTTACCCTTGATCCTTGGTGGCAACTTCCCTTGAGCCACAACCTCATTAGTCAGCTTGTGAGCTATCCTAATGGCCTGTTGGATTGAAGTTGGGTTGGAGGAAGTGACCATGGACTGAATGACTCGAGATAGTCCACGAATATAGCCTTCAATTCTTCTGTGAGCAGGCTCCATCATATGTGGGCATAAAGTTGCGTACTCATGATTCTTGGTGGTATAAGTTTTAATCTCAGATCCCACCATCTTGTGGTTCCTGCACTCTGTTTCAAACTTTTGTACTTCTTCCCTCGGACAGTACTCTTCCATCATCAGTTGTTTGAATTCATCCCAAGCCATAGCATTGGCTAGCGGGAGAGTAAGTCTTGAAACTTCAGTCTTCCAGAACGAGAGTGCAGCTCCACTCAATGCTCCTGAGGCATACTTTGTCCTATTCGCATATGGACATTCAGATATAGCAAAGATGGATTCACATTTCTCAAACCACCTTATGAGCCCAATGGCCCCTTCTGCCCCAGTGAAGATATCGGGCTTACAGTCTAGGAACTTCTTATAGGAATAGTGATGACCATTCTAAGCAGCCTGAATGGCTAAGGCTGTAGCAACACCTTGATTGACCAAAACTTGTATTTCTTCAGGAGTCATCCCTCTTGGGACAGTTCCTCTACCGCGTCCTCTACCTCTGCCTCTGCCTGCTGATGCGTCCATCTTTCATGAAATTGTATGGTGAGAAATCACACTTTGATATATTCAATAGATGCATTCTATATCAAATATTCAAAGTATGGAAAATTACTGTAAGATAGATGGGAATTTAAGAAAAGTGGGTTTTTCGATTAAGTTCAGCAAGGCACGAGTACTAGGGAAACAAGTCTCTCTTTAGGTTAGGACAAGCGTAGCTTAGATTACCAAATGGAACACGTCAAGGTAATTTGATTCATTTGCCTTAGAGACTTGTGTATTGACCATAGTTTATCACTCATCCCAGAAATCCCCAGGTAAACGTAACTGGTCTCGCAATGAGATTTATACGATATGCTTGCCTTAGCCCGAAGGCCTTTTGCCAGAAAATCCAGAATACAGGTGTCTATGTGTCACACAAGTTTATTTGGTTCATAGAATCAAAACCTCGATAAGATTTTCATAGATTAGACATAAAGTCTAAGGAATTGAATCCACGATGATAAGTGTAAATCCCAATGTCGTTGAGAATAAGTTTAGGTAGTACATTTATCGGGGAGAGTCAAAGAGTCAAAGTTAAGTTTAGGGAGACAAGTATCTAAGTTTAAGTATATAACTTCTTAATCCTAGTCGATCTTTAACTAAGGAAATTTACTTTGTGCAACTATTGTGTGTGGCTATAGGCTAGATGCAATTCCTAACTCATTACAACCAATGGCTCTGATACCAATCTGTCACACCCTCAAATTCTGGGTCTGGAGTTTATCACAGAGGAGTGAACAAACAGGATCGAACACAGTAGTCACACATGAGATGCAGTTATCTATATGATAAATTTTAGATAATCATTCCATTGATAATCAGAGTAATAAATATTATGCGTAGCGGAAATAAAAGATAAATTGTTCCTTAACAATACGTCTAATCATATCTCAAATAATAAGTAATATGTATCTTGAGCTCTTATATGATCCTACGTGCTGGTCCATAAGCTTCTAGTAGATACCTGAGAATACTTGTAAATCAAGTGTCAACACAGGATTGGTGAGTTCATAGGTGAGTAAAACATAAATGATAACCCATTAATTATCATTAAAGTAGGATTTACTGTAAAAGTGTGAGTATAAACTACCCACTGGTATCACTTTGTATATGAATAGCCTGTCGGAACCCTTTTATAAGGTGAACCCGCTATCCCACATACTAACTATGAACAAGCCAACAAATCCTTCACATAGGAATTGCCCATGTATCATAGTTTATTATCCTTTTTATGTGTATATTATATTAGTCATAATAATTTCAAATCAGAGGGAGCAAATCCTCCTTTACATTTATCCTCATATGGGTTGTAAGTGGAACTATAATGGCAAACTTTACATAGTGCACATCTGCCTTCTCAACACAGAACAGTCATCCCGAATGACTTATAAGATCTTTGTGCATCTTGGTAAGGACCACATGTCCAAACCTTTGTGGGGGTAAGTCACTCTCCGATAGTACTATCCAAAAGATCCCTGCTTGTTTATAGTCCAGTATACAGAGAAGGATTTTTATTATAACCATATGTAATCATAAATGTGATCGATTATTATTTAACATAATACACAAAAATAATTTAAAATTTCAATTACAACATGTATCCTCCTCCAAAATATTTAAATGATTAAAAAGGGGAATAGTTAAGTATGAACTCACCTCAGTTCTCGTGTGGTGTTGACAAGCTAGTAAATTCCTCCTAAGGAATTATAATTTACATAAGCAAATAGATACAAATCCATAACTTAAATAAGTTAGATCTTGAACCTGGAGTTCAATTGATCTAAGGTTTGGTTTTCTGGGATTTGTTATAAACATATAATTAAATCATTTAATTATTTTTATTAATTCTTTAATAACTAAAGATTTGCATTTCATTTGATTACTTTAATAATGATTTTAATATCATTATGTTCTAAATAAATTTTAGACATTATTTAGATATGTAAATTGTATTTAATTTAGTAAGAGTTTATAATTAAATTTGTAAAATCTAATTTGTATTTATGTTATCAAATAAGTAATGTTTACAAGTTTTAATTTATTATTAATCTACACCTGTAATTAGTATTTTTATAATTTTTATAATAATTCTTATAAATAATTTATGAAATTATAACATCTTTATATTTTCCACATTTATCATGTTCTATCGATAACTAAATATAATACAGTGTCCAATAATAAATTAATAATTTAAATTATTATTTAGAGTCTATTTTATAAAATAACTATTTATAACATTTGTAATTAATAATTTATAAAAATTACTAAGGTGTTTTTAATAAATAAATTTATAGAAACTAACTAGGTAACTTTTAAAATAAAGGAAGTTTATAAAAGTTATTTTTATAATTTTTAGAAATTTTTGTATATTTTTAAAAGTTGAAAAAGGCATTAAAAAATAAATGAGGTGGCCCGGGGTCGAACTCGGGACCTCTCGGGTTGCATGTAGTCAGGGAACCAGTGAACCAAAGGCCGCAGCCGTGATAGAACACGACCCCTGATTCTTTTAAACACAAGTTAACTGATCATCCCCAATCCACCAAGAACCCTAGAATCGGATCGATCAAATTGAAGATCAAAACGAATATGTAATCGTTTGGAATCATAGGGCTTTGATTCCCTATGAGAAATCGAGCATATAGGTAGTTTTAATTACCTGTTTTGAAGCTCGAAACGTGGTATTCGATTAGTTGCAGGTCGCGGCCAAAGGGTTTGATTGAATCGTGGGTTTGTGTGATTCTCAGATGATATTGAACCCAATGAAAGGTTTTAAATGATGAAAAGTTCGTTAGTGCGCAATCAATTCAATTATTATTAATGATTAGTGATCGATAGTGGTGGGTGGTTGGCCGAATTTGTGGATCGCACTATTCGATCTAATATTCAAATTTTCAGTGGGGTACGAGTTCGAATCACCCACTCGAATGTGTCGGGATGATTCAATCGGGTCAAAACCGCGTTATTTTGGGCGTTTGGGTCTCGCCGGAGGTCGCCGGAGACCGGCCGGAGACCGGCCGGAGAAAGAGGTCGACGGTGACGGGTGGTGGGTTGGGATTTTAAAACAATTTATAGAAATGGTCCCTCAACTTTCCAAGACTTATTATTTCATGTTAAAAGTAATTAAAACAAGTTTTAAAATTTACATTTTTCACCCAAACTTTTAGGGTTTAGTTAATAATAATAAATATTATTATTATTATTATTATTGTTATTATTATTATTAATGTTATTATTATTATAATTGTTGAATTTAACATCCACGTATTTAAACTTAATTGTTTATAACAATACGAGATGTTACAATCTAAACCCGAAATTTTCCGGATTGTCACATTATGGGAGACATACCTAGAGAAGAAAAAATATGCATAGGAGGAGATTTTAATGGGCATATCAGTAAGGATAATGATCACTTCCCGTTGGTTCATGGAGGCTTTGTGTATGGTCTTAAGAATGACGGCGGTAAGGAGTTTCTTGACTTTGAATTAGCACATGACCTAGGCATCATAAATTCGTTTTTTATGAAAAGAGACTCACATCTAATCACGTTTAGCAGCGGCGGGAGACACACATATAGACTAAATGCTGATGAGGGAAGAAGATCGTAGCTCGTAGAAGGACTGTAAGGCAATCCCGGGAGAGACTGTAGTGACTCAACATCATATATTGGTGACGGATATACGTGTGAAGAGAGCAATTGTCCAACCAACTAAGAGAATTAGACCTATGATCAGATGGGACCAGCTCAAAGACAAAAAGATTACCATCTTTAGAGATAAGGTCATACTAATGAGCCAGACTGGGCCACAGGAAGACGCAAACCAAAATTGGGAGGCTATGGCAATCAGAGTCATTCAAGCAGCTAAATAAACTCTTGGAGTTACAACAAATAGGACAGTCGGTCATAAGGAATCCTGGTGGCGGAACGAAAACGTACAGGAGAAGATAAGAATTAAACAACAAAGTTTTAGAGAGTTTTTGTGTTGTAATAATGAGAAAGAACGCGTAGAGCTAAAAGATAAATACAAGGAGGCGAAAAAGTCTGTGTTAGAGGCAAAGAACACGACGTATGAGAGGATGTATAAACAATTAGAGATGAAAGAAGGAGATCATGGCATGTTTAAGATTGCCAAGACAAGAGAAAATAGAAGACATGACTTAAGAATGGTGAAGTTTATAAATACTGCTGATGGAAAGGTCTTGGTGAAGGACAAAGACATCAAGGTGAGATGAAAAACATACTTTGATAACCTTTTCAACATGAGAAACCCTAATCAACAAACTGAGATCGATAAAACAACTCAAACAACACAATAAAACAAATGTCATTGTAGAAGAATCACAGTCGATGAAGTTACAAGAGCTCTAAAGAAAATAGGAAGGGCTAAGGCGGTGGGGCCAGACAACATGCCGATTGAAGTGTGGAAGTGCCTGGGAGATGAGGGCCTGCAATGGCTAATAGGCTTATTCAACACTATCTTCAAGACCGGGAAGATGCCAGAGCATTGGAGAACCAGTGTCATAGTCCCCATATATAAGAAAAAAGGAGATGCCTAATGTTGCGCAAACTACTGGGGAATAAGCTATTGAGTCACATGATGAAACTATAGGAAAGAGTTATTGACACGAGAATTAGATGTGAAACTCAGATAGCGATAAACCAATTTGGATTTATACCAGGAGACTCTACAACAGAAGCCATACTTGTAACCTTTCGCATTTTCGTTAAATAACAATTTACATCGTTATGTCTTGTAAGGACCGTTTTGTCATTTAAAGAAACTTCAAGGGCTCGTTATGCTTGTTTCTGTGTTAATTTAAAAGTTAAAGAAATTAATTTACTAAATAATAGTAATAACAATGGTAAATACAACTCTTATTTATTAATATAAAACTTAACCTAAGTTATATCAATAAAAATGATCACAAAAGTAAAAAGATAAAATAAAATTAATAGTAATAATAAAAATAATGATTTATAAAAGTAAAACCTTTAGTAAGTTAGAAAAAAATGTTTGAAATTAAGCCTTAATTAAGTTAAGGGGGCATTTATGTCAAATTGGAAACTTTAAATCAAAGTTATTACATAAAATAACAAGAATGAAAACCACAGGGACCAATTTGATAAAACTCAAACCTTTCCCTTTTCTCCCGTCGACCGTCGGCTAGGAAAATCCGGCCACCATCTCCGGCGACCCTTAAACACACCGAACGCGTAAGTAAATGAAATTAAACCGAACTTTAACTATGGTACACTAGTTTTCGACCATTATATCACTTTTAATTGGATTCATTTGATTATTATGGTCGAGAACTTGAAACCGAAACTTGTAATCAAGGAGTGAATTCGTTCGACTAGAAACTGATCAAATTGCACCCATTTAATCAAGGGAAAAGATCTAATCAACTCGTTTGAACTACATGCAACCTCAATTTCAATTAAAACACACACTCAACTCGATTTCGATCATCGTCTCTACTCGGACCTGCAACTTACTCGAACTTCAACTTAGGCACGTTCTAATCCCAAATTGACAGAGGGCTTTCGATTATCATCATCATTAAGAGCTTCTGGTGGAACAAATTTGTGTTTAATCGTCTATATCTCGTGAAATCAAGATACCATAGCCGCGACCTCACTCGAACCCGTATCCATCAAATTCCATATTCATAATAGGTAATTAAACACCCTTTGGGTTCGGTTTTATGTGGGGATTAAAAGCCCCAAACATTCGTTGATTAACAGATTCATTCGGATGTTCAATTGGATCGATTTTGGTTTCTAGGGTTCTTATGAAATTGGGGGTATTCATTGTGTTTTTGTATTTAAAAATTAAAATCCATTTCTTGGCAGGCTTAGGCGCCCTCGCCTGTCGCACCCCCGCTTATAGCGGAAACACGAGGATGTAACGGACGGGATCGTCATAACACCTGGTTAGTTTACAGAGACAAAATAAATGCAAAGATCCACGTGTGATGACGTCACCCGACACAATGGTGACTTGTGTCGTGGTTAGTCAGTTCCACGACTAACATAGTCTATTGATTTAACAAAACCAAATCCAACATGAAATCCAACAAACAAAAAGTTCAACATAGTATTCATAAGCAAAATCAAATGATAGTCAAAACACTAATGCATGTCTACTAAAATCCTAAGGGTCTCTGCTAAGGCATCGGCTCTAGCTATCCTCTTTGATTATTATCACCTAAAAAGATATGCTCAAAAGTCAACACATGGTCACAGGTTTAAACATAAATTGAAAACTTGTTGCCGTGCATGAGTTATGGATCATAAGTGTATACAGTTTATCACAAGTAATATCACATGAGCATCACAACTAAATCTATGATGAACCACACAGCAATTGTCGGAACATATTCACCCAAGGCCCATTCCTGGCAGTGTGATGGTACTCATAAGTAACCATCTGTCAAGGGTGGGGGTGTCAACCCAATAGTACTATCAATATCTGTCCGTCGGCTCCAACACCGGAGTAAAATAGTTGTGATTAAAGAACTACACAGAAACTCATGCATAAAATATAGCTTGCAAACAGTAACAAGTTAATCCAAAATAAATTATGTTCATAGCTAGAAAGAGTGAGCATACTTTTCCCCCAAAGATTTATAAAATTTGTAATGAAAATAGGGCCGTGAAACTCACATGGCGTATAAGTATGTATGTAAGATGATTAAATAGGATAATAATCGATGTTCCAATGAACTCCTTCACGAGGTACCTAAACATGTATATATATTTTAAGATTTAGGTTAATAATAAGGTTTAACGATTAAACGCGAACTAGGGTTTCAATAAGAATTTGAGGCTTTTAATATATAAGTAAAATTTTAATAATAGAATCTCTTATATTTTAATTCCATGAAAAATATTATTTCATTTAAATAATTTCACGTAACTGAAGTATTTATAAGAACAGGTAAACTTAAATATAAAGTGTAAATAGTTTCTGTAATTATTTTAAATAACAGGATTAAACTATAATTAAAAGTAACATTTGGACCAATAATAATTTATTAATTTAAACCATAATTTAAAGTCCATTTTTACATGAAATATCCAAAAATAACCTTTGTTATAATGTTTTATAAATATTAAAATTTAAAGAAAAATTGCAGAAAATAAGTTTGATGGTTTAAAAATGAACAAAGTTTATAAAATTGATTTTTATAATTTTTAAGGATTTTCTATAATTTTTAAAAGGCTGAAAAAGGCCTAAAAAATAGGTGAGGGTGCCCGGGATCGAACCCGGGACCTCATGGATTGCAAATGGATAGGGAACCGGTGAACTATGGCATCCAGCAACGATGGATATTGGTTCCCTTTAGTTTTAAACAGACCCCAAAGCTTTTCCCCCAAATCAAGAACCCTAGATTGAACAGATCCAAAATTGACCACCAAATCGACTTTGTTAATGAAATTGATCTTGGGGCTTTTAATCCCCAAGTAAAAAAGAGTTTATAGAGGTCTTGATTACCTGTTAAAATGATGTAATTGTTGGGTTTGAGTTCGAGTTAGGTCGCGGTTTTGCAAGAATCAATTCGAGGGGCAAACGTTGCTGATAATCGAATTCCTTTCACAGGAAGTTTCCAATGATCTTAGTGATCAAAAGCCCTCTAACAATTTCAGGTTTTGAAACTCGAAATGTGGTGTTCGATCAGTTGCAGGTCACGGCCAATGGGGGTGATCGAATGTATAACTTTTATGTGTTTCAGGAGGAATTGCGAGTTGTAAAAGGGTGATACCAGTTATATGATTGTTTTGGTTGCTTTAATTTGATTGTAGTTATGATTAAGTGGGCGATCGTGGCTGAATTTTCGGCCGAAAGTGAAGTGGGTGGGTCGGTTCCAATCGCACTCAAAATTTTAAATTACAGTGGGGCAATAGTTCGAATCTCCCACGCGATGTTGTTGGGAGCATTTGATTGAGTTGAAACCGCGTTGTTTGGAGTATCGTGGGTCGCCGGAGGATGGCCGGAGGTGGCCGGAGGTGAAGGTGGTCGAAAGTGGGGGTGATGGATTTTTAAAACAATTTTACACTTTGCCCCCTCTGAAGTTTATGTTGTTTATTATTTCATGTCTAAAGTTTCATAAATAAGTTTCAAATATTACATATTCAACCCAAAAGTTTAATAGGGTTAAGTTTTTAATAAATTTTTATTTTTAATATTATTATTATTAGTAGTAATAATACTAGTATTAATATTAATACTAATAATGATAATAATAGTATAAATCATATTAAAAATGTTTAATTTTGTTAGTTATGGTTTATGTAATATTTGTCTAATCATGTTATCATAATATTAGGGTTGACACGTAAAGCAGGTACTGCAAGTTTCGAGTTGGAAACGAATTAATGACGCAAAATAATAAATGTTCGGAAAGAATTAACGAGTTTTCGAGTCAATTGACGGACCTGATAGTGACGGATGTCACAGTATCCCACAGTTGAGAGAATTTCGTCCCGAAATTCAGCTGGAGTTAGATCCTGAAGTTGTATCCACGAACAATTGCGGATATTTGAATTTCATCTGGTATTCACGTTCCCAGGTGAACTCTGGTCCACGCTTTGAGTTCCACCTCACTCTGACAATTGGGATTCTGTTGCGTTTTAATTGTTTGACCTCCCGATCCATTATTTCTATCGGTTCTTCCAGAAAATGAAGCTTCTCATCAATCTTGATTTCTTCAATAGGGACGTGTAGGGACTCGTCGGCCAAACACTTCTTGAGGTTCGACACGTGAAAAGTATCATGTACACCGCTGAGTTCTTGTGGCAACCTCAATCGATAAGCCACTGGACCGATTCTCTCCATAATCTCGAATGGTCCTACGTATCGAGGGGCTAACTTCCCTTTCTTTCCAAATCGTACAATACCTTTCCAGGGAGAGACTTTGAGTAAAACGTGATCTCCAACATTGAATTCTAGAGGCTTTTGACGATTGTCGGCATAACTCTTTTGGCGATCTCTTGCAGCTTTTAGTCTGTCTTTGATTTGGAAAATCTTGTTAGTCGTTTCTTGAATGATCTCTGGGCCTGTGAGTTGGCTTTCACCAATCTCAGCCTAACAAACTGGGGATCTACATTTCCTCCCATACAATGCTTCAAATGGTGCGCATCCAATGCTTGTATGATAGCTGTTGTTGTAGGAGAACTCGATCAATGGTAAATGAGTGTCCCAGCTACCACCAAAATCGATTACACAAGCTCTGAGCATGTCTTCCAATGTTTGTATGGTTCATTCACTTTGGCCATCTGTTTGTGGGTGATAGGCGGTACTCATATCTAATCGAGTGCCCATCGTTTTCTGTAGTGTTTGCCAAAATCATGAAGTGAATCGACTCGCGGTCGGATATGATTGACACCGGCACCCCGTGCCGTGTCACGACCTCTTTGATGTACAACCTTGCCAGCTTATCCATTTTATAGTCTTCTCAGATAGGCAAAAAGTGAGCGGATTTTGTCATTCGATCTACTACGACCCATATCGAGTCGTGTCCGCTAGGCATCCTTGGGAGTTTGGTAATAAAATCCATGGCTATGTTTTCCCATTTCCACTAGGAAATTTCAGGTTGCTGTAATAATCCCGATGGTTTTTAATGTTCAGCCTTAACTTTCGAGCACGTCAAGCATCGGCTCACATACATAGCAATGTCTCTCTTCATGCCTGGCCACTAGTATAGATCCTTAAGATCGTGATACATCTTGTCTGCACCAGGATGAACAGAATACTGTGTCTTGTGCGCTTCCTCCATGATCAGGGTACGAACATCTCCCCATTTGGGTACCCATATACGATCCATGAAGTACTGTATACCATCATCTTTTCGAATCATCTGTTTGTCTAACCCTCGGAATTTTTCTTCCGCAAGGTTTTCTTCTTTCTGTGCCTCACCTTGTGCAAGTTGGATCTGAGCTTTCAAGTTGGTTTGAATAGTCAATCCCAAAGCTAGAGCACGTAGTGGTTTCACATGTTCTTTATGACTTAGGGCGTCAGCCACCACATTTGCTTTCCCCGGATGATACCGGATTTCACAATCGTAGTCGCTAAGTAGCTCTACCCATCGTCATTGACGCATGTTGAGTTCCTTCTGATTCAGGATGTGTTGAAGGCTTTTATGATCTGTGTAGATGATGCATTTGGTTCCATACAGATAGTGCCTCCATATCTTGAGTGCAAATACTACCGCGCCCAACTCCAGGTCATGAGTCGTATAATTCTTCTCATCACCTTAAGTTATCGTGAGGCATAGGCAATCAACTTGTCTTTCTGCATTAGCACACAACCCAATCCTTGATGTGAAGCATCGCAGTACACCACAAAATCATTAGTCCCGTCTGGGAGGGACAATATCGGTGTGTTGCACAATTTCTCCATCAATGTTTGAAATGCTTGTTCTTGGGCATGTCCCCAATCAAACTTCTTGTCTTTCTGAGTCAACAGGGTTAACGGTTGAGCAATCTTGGAAAAATTCGCAATGAAGCGACGATAGTATCCGGCCAATCCTAAGAATTTCCGTATCTCTAAAGGTGTCTGAGGTGTATCCCATTTCTTCACTGCTTCAATTTTGCCGGGATCTACATGAATCCTATTCTCGTTAACCACATGCCCCAAAAACTTCACTTCTCGAAGCCAAAACTCACACTTAAAGTTTCTCTTCTTTTAACAAACTCAGTATGACCCGAAGATGCTCCTTGTGGTCTTTTTTCGATCGAGAGTAGATAAGTATATCGTCAATGAATACGATCACGAACTTATCCAAGTATGGTTTACACACCCGATTCATCAGATCCATGAATACAGCCGGTGCGTTAGTCAGTTCGAACGGCATGACTAAGAACTCATAATGACCATAACGAGTCCTGAACGCTGTTTTCGGTATGTCATCCTCAAAAACCCTCAATTGATGATATCCAGAACGAAGTTCAATTGGAGAAATATGAAGCTCCTTGCAACTGATCAAACAAATCATCGATTCTGGGAAGAGGATATCGATTCTTCACAGTCAACTTGTTCAACTCGCGATAATCGATGCACATACGGAACGACCCGTCTTTCTTTTTGACAAACAAGACCGGTGCTCCCCATGGTGAATGGCTTGGTCGAATAAAACCCTTCTCCAGTAGCTCTTGCAGTTGGCTAGATAACTCTTGCATTTCGGATGGCGCTAACCGGTATGGTGCTTTTGCTACCGGCGTAGCTCCAGGAACCAACTCTATACGAAATTCCACCTGTCGTGGAGGAGGTAAACCCGAAAAGTCATCAGGGAATACTTCCAGATAATCTCGTACTACAGGAATATCCACCAACTTGTTGCCTTCTTCTTTCTTTTCCACTACATGGGCCAGAAATGCGTAACACTGCTTTCGTAAACATTATCGCGTCTTCATGCAAGTGATAAGCTTCAGAGTTCTTCCCGGTCATTCTCCTTGAATCTTGAGTACCTCCCCGTTTGGCATTGGGATTCGCACCACTTTTTCTCGACAGACTATTTCAGCACCATGTTTTGACAACCAATCCATCCCACCCACTACTACATCGAAACTTCCCAACCCGAAGGGTATCAAATCTATATAAAAAGTATGGTCTTCTAGCATTAATGTGCAGCCTCTAACGATCTCATTGGTCTCTACAAATTCACCACTAGCCATTTCTACAGAGTAGCTAGTTTCTAGACAACTAGGGTTCACACCAAGTAACAAAGCAAATTCCGAGGAAATAAAACTATTGTCTGCACCGGTATCAAATAGTACAGATGCAAAGTGGTTGTTGAAAAGATACGTACCCGTGACAACATTTGGGTCCTGACGGGCGTCATTTGCTCCGATAACAAACGCACGTCCTCTGGCAGCATTTCCTTGATTCCCTTAGCCCGGATTACTAGCTATAGCCATCACTTGCGGCTGGTTATTCCCTTGTTGACCCGGTGCCCTATTCAGTCTGGGGCACATGTTCCGGTAGTGACCAAGACCTCTGCACTCATAACAAGCTGTGACATCCGTCACCAAAGGTCCGTCTACCGACGTAATCTGTTGGTTTTGTTGTCAGTCATTCCTTAATTTTATAAACCATCTACGTGGATACCATATTTGTTTTACTTAGTTGTCCTTATATACGTGATATTGTTGCTTGACTTGTCGTTATCTTAAGACGTTTCTCCAAGATTTGCCCCGTTAACACTAAACACGTCATTTTTATATTAAAATAATTGTCACGAATAAAAATCATTTTTAACTTATAAATAACATTAATAACATTTTATCATCAATAAAACAAGACTAAATTATAACGTTTTCAACCGAAACAAAATTTGGGAACCCAGGGGCAAAGTGCAGGGACTAAACTTGATATTTTGATAAACTAGGCTGGGTATAAATACCCCTTCCTAGCCATTCTTCACACTTTTTCACCTTCTTCACCACTTCATCTTCATCTTCTTCACTCTCTCTCTAGCCTACACCAAAAATCGAACCGTTTGTCGCATTTTCGTCGTCAAATCTTGGTTATCATCGTGTATACTCGTTCCAAGCAGGTAGATAACCTCGCTTACCTCGTTTTTAACCTGATTTCACTGCTGCGTTTTAGGGTTTTCGGGTGCTCGGGTTCATCCGAGCACATGAGGTCGTGTGAGCTTGCATGTCATGTTTTTAGTGTGCTTATTGTCTAGACAGGTTAGGATGTGAGTTCTGGAGGTTCTGGTTGGGTAAAACTCGTGTTCGGGCAGCCGAAGGCCGCCCTGCAACTTCCTGCAGTCGCGACCCCCGTCGGCGCGAATGGGATTGTCGCGCGAATGGGGCGTGCGACTGGGTGTGTGTGCGACTTGAGCCTGTACGATTGGGTAAGTCGCGCGGTTGTGTCGCGCGGCTGTCGGTGAGTGCGAATGAGAGGGTTGTCATGCGACTGGAGTTGTCACGCGACAGGGGTTGTCGCGTGACTGGGCCATGCGACTGTATATGTGTGCGATCGTGTGTGAGTCGCACGATCAGATGCCTGTCGCACGATCAGATGTCTGTCGCGTGAAAGAAGGTCCAATCACGCGAATGAAGTTGATTCGCGCGAAGGGATGTTGAGTCGCGTGACTGGCTGTTGGGTCGTGCGACTGGTGATGCATGGTACGACTGAAAGCTTAGTCGCACGAATGAAGGTTCAATCGTACGAAAGTAGCTAATTCGTATGATTAAAGGTCCACTCGTGCGAATGGAGTGTCAGTCGTGCGTCTGGTCTTGTCGTGTAAATGGAATCATTGTGTGGAGTTTTCCTGTGTGTTGTGTGTGATGCGTGTATGTGTGGTTTCCCCTTTTGAGTGTCTTGTGTTGACGAGGTCATTTAAAATAACCTAGTCTGATATGTGTATGCCTGCTTGTGTGTATACTACCCACGACCGAACCGGAACTACCCGAATCTTGAACATCATCTTATGCTTTATGATCATTACTAATGATTATCAGTAACTGTCAATAGGTGTTTGACGGTTCCTAGCATCTTATCCCAGGAAATCTTACGTCGATTGTGCTTATCATCTGTTCTGTTTGTTTCGTGGCCCCTTTTTACGCTTATAAAACCTTTTTAAACATTTTCTACTTGGGGGAAAAGAATGCTCACTTATTTATTTAATTCCAGGCACCTTCCTTAGTGGAAGTTGGCTGCTACTTATATGAGTAACTTACCTTGCTAAACTTGTTGATTGATACTAAGGATAAATGGATGTCATGTAAGTGGTTTAGGTATCATTCTATGTATATCGCGGATGTGGTGGGAATGCTGCGGAGGACCCTATACATAAGCATCCCCGGTATACTAAGAATGTCCTTAAACCGGGTTACATGATGATCCTGACTGATTGCTACTATATGAACTTGAACTATGTGCTATGTTACTCTATGTATGTTACTTAGGGGTTTTACACTACCATGCACTACTTTTTGATATTACGTGTTGATTTATGCTACTTGTGGATGCCATTGACCTTGGATGCTCTCGGCTGTGTGGTTCTTCTGTGTGGTTCTTCTGTGTGGTTCTTCTAAGCCGATCATCCATTACAACCATTAATCCCGGTAACTGGGACCTAAAGATTGGTTTGGTTGTAACCTATACGTATGCGCTGTGTGGATCTTGCTACATCATGTTTAACTTGACACGTATGCGCTCTGTGGATCTTGCTACGTCAAGTTAAACTTATTATGCTATGGAAAACCTTTTTATATATAACCATCAATCCCGGTTATGGGACCTAAGGACTGGTTTGGTTATACACTATACGTATGCGTTGTGTGGATCTTGCTACGTCTTATTAAACTATTTATGCTTTGAGAATACTTTCTTTACAGCCATCAATTCCCGTAAGGAACCGAACATTAGGTTGGGCTGTAGCTACTTATAACTAGTAAAACCGCCTATACATAAGTATAGTCGCGGTAACTTTATTTAAACATACTTACTGTTTTCATCTTAACATCTTTTATTACCTAAAACCTGCAAAGCTCACCAACAATTATGTTGACCGTTTTTGAGCATTTCTTTTCAGGTGATCAAGGTAATTGAAGTTCTAGGAGTGCTGCCTTTTAGTGGAGACCCTAGGATGCATTTTTGAGACTGAACATACATTTTGTACATTGTTGCAGTCCACTAAACAACTAACATTATTTTGAACACTTGTTCCCGAGTTGTGGGAATTTACATTACAAGTTATCCTTAATGCTTATATGAACATCATGTTGTGCTTATGGCTATGCTATCGTGATCTTTGACAATACACGACACAAGTCTCCAATTGTGTTCGGGTGTCGTCATGACACGCTTGTCATCATATTATTATTGCTACTCTATTGCATACCATGTGTTATGACGATCCCGTCTAGCTCGCATTCCCCGTGTTTCTGCTATCAGCGGGGGGTGTGACAGACTGGTATCAGAGCCATTGGTTATAGAGAATTAGGAAATTACACTTGACCTAGACTATAACCTAGCAACCTTCATGTAGATTTGCATACTTAAGCTTGTGTGCATTTATATATCTCGTGTATGTGTTCCTGCTTACATGTTCGATTATCCTACTGTCATGTGATCTTCACTTTGTGCTTGAGCCTTGTGCTCGACCCCTATGGGATGCTTCCTATTGGATCTTCCGTTCCCTCTGTGCGCCAAGTTATCATAGCCAGAATTCGGGTATTGAGACCCGAAGAGATCTTCACAGATCATACATCGCGCTTGACCTCATATACTAAGAGACCGACCCAAGGAGGCCATGTCTGAGTCCTCCCAAGGACGTGAGATAGACAACCTCCGCTAGACCATACGTGATTACATGTTTGGCTCTCAGTTGACTTGATGGATTATTATGGATAGGATGTGAAGGAAGGTCGGATGTCATGCAACCGGATTAGGCATCATTCTCGGTACATCGTGGGTGTGGTGGGAACGCTGCGGGGAACCCTATATATAAACACCACCGGTATACCGAGAATATGCTTAAAATGGGCTGCATGGTGATCTTGACTGACCAGAACATGAGACGTTGGAACTTGACAAGTGGAGTACTTGTGTATCTTAAGGTGACTAAAGCTTATTTGTTGCCTCTTGTATGAATAGAACATGCCGCCTCGAAGATCTACCCGCAGCAATAGTAACGGAAGTGAAGCCCCGAGGGGCAGAGGCAGAGGCAGGGGTAGACCTCCAATAGCAAATGAAGGCCCTCCTGGCAATACCCAAGGGACTGGAAATGCTGATATGGCAGCCTTAATTGCTCAACAATTGACTGCCCTGATTCCAACTATCGTAGCTCAGGTGAGCGACGCCCTGCAACAGCAAAACCACCCCCACGGGGATGGTGGTAATGAAAACGAGGATACTGGGAACCTGATTGGGAATGAAAGCAATCAGGAGACCGGAAATGGTGGTACAGCAGGTAATGAAACTGGGGCTGCTAACGCCAAACGGGGCTGTTCTTATAAGGAGTTTGTGGCCTGTAAGCCCCGAGATTTTGATGGTAAAGGTGGGGCGATAGCCCTGATTAGATGGCTTGAGAAAATGGAGGCTGTGATTGACATCAGTGAATGCCTCGACAGCCAGCGGATCAAGTATGTTACGTGCTCACTGCAGGGCAGAGCACTAACCTGGTGGAACACCCAGGTGCAAGCTAGAGGAAGGGAATCTGCGATGCAGATGACCTGGGATGAATTCAAAGCCTTGATTACCGAGGAGTACTGCCCTCTCAACGAGATGCAGAAGCTTGAGCATGAGTTCTGGAATCATGCTATGGTGGGGGCAGGGCACGCAGCTTATACTGACCGATTCCACGAGCTGGCTAGACTAGTTCCACACCTAGTCACTCTGGACTCTAAGAGGATTGAGAGGTACATTTGGGGACTCGCGCCTCAAATCCGAGCAATGGTAACTGCAGCTTCTCCTCCTACAATCCAGAGCGCTATTCTGAAAGCGGGCGCTCTCACTGACGAGATGATAAGAACAGGAGTGTTGGGTAGGGGAGCGGAAAAAAGGAAAGAGACTGGGAAACAAGCCGGTCTGGTACTGGAAAGTCTGGTAAGTGGGCCAAAACGACTAGAAACTTTGTGGCCGTGACTCAAGGGAAGAGGGAATATGCTGGACCGCACCCGAGATGTGACAGGTGCAATCTTCATCATCCTCTAGCAACGCCGTGCCGGGTGTGTTTGAACTGCAGACGCCCGGGGCATCAAGCAAGAGACCGTGGAGTAACACTAAACCTGGTGGCACCCATCAACGCGATTAACCCCGCCGGGAATGCCAGGGCTTGCTACGAGTGTGGAGCCCTCGATCACTTCAGGAACATGTGCCCCCGACTGAACAGGGCACCGGGTCAGCAGGAAACAACCAGCAGCAGATACTGGCCATAACGGGTGCGCAAGGCCAAGGAAACCAAGGTAAAGCTGCACGGGGACGCGCCTTCGTCATTGGAGCTAACGATGCCCGTCAGGATCCGAACGTTGTCACAGGTACGCACTTACTCAATAACCACTTCGCATCTATACTGTTTGATACTGGGCAGACAATAGTTTTATATCATCTGAGTTTGTGCAAATGCTTGATTTGAGTGCCAGTAGACTAGAAACTAGTTACTCCGTAGAAATGGCAAATGGTAGGGTTGAACAGGCAGAGGAAATCATTAAGGACTGCACCCTAATGTTGGAAGACCAGGTCTTTAACATAGATTTGATACCTTTCGAGTTGGGGAGCTTTGACGTAATAGTGGCGATGGATTGGTTGACGAAGCATGGAGCCAAGATTGTTTGCCGAGATAAAGTAGTGCGGATTCCCACGTCAGACGGGAAAGTACTCAGAATACAAGGAGAGCGACCAGGAAGGAACTTGAAGCTTATCTCCTGCATGAAAGCACGCCAACGTCTACGTAAGCAGTGTTACACCTTTCTGGCTCACGTGGTAGAAAAGAAGGAAGAAGAGACAAAATTTGCAAACATTCCGATTGTACGGGATTACCCGAAAGTGTTCCCTGATGATTTGTCTGGATTGCCTCCTCCACGACAGGTGGAATTCCGTATAGAGCTAGTTCCTGGAGCTACACCGATAGCTAAGACACCGTATCGATTAGCACCCTCAGAGATGCAAGAGTTGTCAAGCCAACTATAGGAACTACTGGAGAAAGGTTTCATTCGACCGTGTCATTCACCGTGGGGAGCACCGGTGTTATTTGTCAAGAAGAAGGATGGGTCGTTCCGTATGTGTATCGACTACAGGGAATTGAACAAACTGACCGTGAAGAATCGGTATCCTCTCCCTAGAATCGACGACCTGTTCGATCAATTGCAAGGAGCCTCGTATTTCTCTAAGATCGACCTTCGATCTGGTTATCATCAACTAAGAGTATTCGAGGACGATATTCCAAAAACAGCATTTAGAACTCGTTACGGGCACTATGAGTTCTTGGTCATGCCATTCGGATTGACCAATGCACCAGCTGTCTTTATGGATCTGATGAATCGAGTGTGCAAGCCTTATCTTGATAAGTTCGTGATTGTGTTCATAGATGACATACTTATCTATTCCCGTTCAAAAGAGGATCATGAAGAACACCTTCGAGCAATTCTAGAGCTGTTGAAAGAGGAGAAACTTTTCGCCAAATTCTCGAAATGTGAATTCTGGCTTCGAGAAGTGAAGTTTTTGGGTCATGTAGTTAACGAAAATGGAATTCATATGGACCCCAGCAAGATTGAAGCTGTGAAGAAATGGGATACACCCCAAACACCTTCAGAGATACGACAATTCTTAGGATTGGCTGGATACTATCGTCGCTTCATTGCGAATTTCTCAAAGATTGCCCAACCGTTAACTTTATTGACTCAGAAAGACAAGAAGTTCGATTGGGGGAAAGCACAAGAACAGGCGTTCCAAACATTGAAGAAGAAGTTGTGCAACGCACCGATATTGTCCCTCCCAGACGGAACCGATGATTTTGTGGTGTACTGTGATGCTTCACATCAAGGTTTGGGCTGTGTACTAATGCAGAAAGATAAGGTAATTGCTTACGCTTCGCGACAACTCAAGGTGCATGAAAATAACTACACAACTCACGACTTGGAGTTGGGTGCCGTAGTGTTTGCACTCAAGATATGGAGGCATTATCTATATGGAACCAAATGCGTCATCTACACAGACCATAAGAGCCTTCAACACATCATGAATCAGAAAGAACTTAACATGCGACAGCGACGCGGGGTAGAGCTACTTAGCGACTACGATTGTGAAATCCGGTATCATCCGGGGAAAGCTAACGTGGTGGCTGATGCTTTAAGCCGCAAAGAACGCGTGAAACCATTACGTGCTCGAGCGCTAGGTTTGACTATTCAAACTAATCAAAAGGCTCAGATTCAAATTGCACAAAACGAGGCATTGAAAGAAGAGAACCTTGCGGAAGAAGAATTCCGAGGGTTGGATAAACAAATGACTCGCAAGGATGATGGCGTACATTACTTTGTAGATCGTATATGGGTCCCCAGATGGGGAGATGTACGTACACTAGTCTTGGATGAAGCACACAAGACTCGATACTCTGTTCATCCTGGTGCAGACAAGATGTACCATGATCTGAAAGAGCTGTACTGGTGGCCAGGCATGAAGAAGATATTGCTATATATGTGAGCAAATGCTTGACTTGTTCAAAGGTCAAAGCTGAACACCAGAAACCATCGGGATTATTGCAACAACCTGAAATTCCCGAGTGGAAATGGGAGAACATCACTATGGATTTCATCACCAAACTCCCGAGAACACCAAGCGGACACGACACGATATGGGTCGTGGTGGATCGAATGACGAAATCCACTCACTTCTTGCCTATCCGAGAAGACTACAAGATGGATAAGCTGGCAAGGTTGTACATCAAAGAGGTCATGACATGGCACGAGGTGCCGGTGTCGATCATATCCGACCAAGACAGTCGATTCACTTCACGATTTTGGCAGACGTTACAGAAAGTGATGGGCACCCGATTAGACATGTGTACTGCCTATCACCCACAAACAGATGACCAAAGTGAACGAACTATACAAACCTTGGAAGACATGCTTAGAGCTTGCGTAATCGATTTTGGTGGTAGCTGGGACACTCATTTACCGTTGATTGAGTTCTCTTACAACAACAGCTACCATACAAGCATTGGATGTGCTCCATTTGAAGCATTGTATGGACGGAAATGTAGATCGCCTGTGTGTTGGACCGAGGTTGGTGAAAGCCAGCTAACAGGTCCCGAAATCATTCAAGAAACCACCGATAAGATCTTCCAAATCAAAGACCGACTTAAAGCTGCTAGAGATCGCCAAAAGAGCTATGCCGACAACCGTCGGAAGCCGCTAGAGTTTAACGTTGGGGATCGTGTGTTACTTAAGGTCTATCCTTAGAAAGGGATCGTTCGGTTTGGAAAGAAAGGGAAATTAGCCCCAAGATATGTTGGACCATTCGAGATTGTAGAAAGGATCGGTCCGGTGGCGTACCAATTACGGTTGCCACAAGAGCTTAACAGTGTACATGATACTTTCCATGTATCGAACCTCAAGAAGTGTTTAGCTGACGAATCACTTCACATGCCTATTGAGGATATCAAGATTGATCAAAACCTCCATTTTGTGGAGGAACCTATTGAGGTCATTGACCGAAAGGTCAAAAAGTTGAGGCGCAGCAAGATACCTATCGTTCGTATAAGATGGAATTCTAAACGAGGGCCAGAGTTTACATGGGAACGTGAAGATCAGATGAGACTTAAATATCCACATCTATTCGAGGATGACGCTCTTAGACCTAGCACAAGTTGAATTTCGGGACGAAATTCCCTCAACTGGGGGATACTATGACATCCGTCACCAAAGGTCCGTCTACCGACGTAATCTGTTAGTTTTATTGTCAGTCATTCCTCAATTTTATAAACCATCTACGTGGATACCATATTTGTTTTACTTAGTTGTCCTTATATACGTGATATCGTTGCTTGACTTGTCGTTATCTTAAGACGTTTCTCCAAGATTTGCCCCGTTAACACTAAACACGTCATTTTTATATTAAAATAATTGTCACGAATAAAAATCATTTTTAACTTATAAAAATCAGATGCCTGTCGCACGATCAGATCCTGTCGCGTGAAAGAAGGTCCAATCATCTGTTCTGTGAGTTTCTTGGCCCCTTTTTACGCTTATAAAACCTTTTTAAACATTTTCTACTTGGGGGAAAAGAATGCTCACTTATTTATTTAATTCCAGGCACCTTCCTTAGTGGAAGTTGGCTGCTACTTATATGAGTAACTTACCTTGCTAAACTTGTTGATTGATACTAAGGATAAATGGATGTCATGTAACTGGTTTAGGTATCATTCTATGTATATCGCAGATATGGTGGGAATGCTGCGGAGGACCCTATACATAAGCATCCCCGGTATACTAAGAATGTGCTTAAACCGGGTTACATGATGATCCTGACTGATTGCTACTATATGAACTTGAACTATGTGCTATGTTACTCTATGTATGTTACTTAGGGGTTTTACACTACCATGCACTACTATTTGATGTTACGTGTTGATTTATGCTACTTGTGGATGCCATTGACCTTGGATGCTCTCGGCTGTGTGGTTCTTCTGTGTGGTTCTTCTAAGCCAATCATCCATTACAACCATTAATCCCGGTAATTGGGACCTAAAGATTGGTTTGATTGTAACCTATACGTATGCGCTGTGTGGATCTTGCTACGTCATGTTTAACATGACACGTATGCACTGTGTGGATCTTGCTACGTCAAGTTAAACTTATTATGCTATGGAAAACCTTTTTATATATAACCATCAATCCCGGTTATGGGACCTAAGGACTGGTTTGGTTATACACTATACGTATGCGCTGTGTGGATCTTGCTACGTCTTATTAAACTATTTATGCTTTGAGAATACTTTCTTTACAGCCATCAATTCCCATAAGGAACCGAACATTAGGTTTGGCTGTAGCTACTTATAACTAGTAAAACCGCCTATACATAAGTGTAGTCGCGGTAACTTTATTTAAACTTACTTACTTTTTTCATCTTAACATCTTTTATTACCTAAAACCTGCGAAGCTCACCAACAATTATGTTGACCGTTTTTGAGCATTTCTTTTCAGGTGATCAAGGTAATTGAAGTTCTAGGAGTGCTGCCTTTTAGTGGAGACCCTAGGATGCATTTTTGAGACTGAACATACATTTTGTACATTGTTGCAGTCCACTAAACAACTAATATTATTTTGAACACTTGTTCCCGAGTTGTGGGAATTTACATTACAAGTTATCCTTAATGCTTATGTGAACATCATGTTGTGCTTATGGCTATGCTGTCGTGATCTTTGACAATACACGACACAAGTCTCCAATTGTGTTCGGGTATCGTCATGACACGCTTGTCATCATATTATTATTGCTACTCTATTGCATACCATGTGTTATGACGATCCCGTCTAGCTCGCATTCCCCGTGTTTCCGCTATCAGCGGGGGGTGTGACACAAGCCATGGCATTCCCGGCGGGGTTAATCGCGTTGACGGGTGCCACCAGATTCGGTGGCACTCTACAATCTTTTGCTAGGTGCCCCCGGTGCCTACAGTTCACACACACCCGGCACTGCATCTCTGGGGGACGATGATAGTTGCATCTGTCACATTTGGGGTGCGGCCCATCATACTCTCTCTTGCCTTGAGCCACTGCCACGAAATTCCTGGTGATCTTGGCCCTTTTATCGGATTTCCCGGCACTCGACCGGCTTGTTTCTCCAACATCCTTTCTCTTCTCTGCTCCCCTACCCAACACCCCTATTCTTACCATCTCATCTGTGAGAGCGTCAGCCTTCAGAATTGCGCTCTGAATCGTTGGAGGAGCAGTTGCTGTTACTATTGCCCGGATCTGAGGCGCAAGTCCCCAAATGTACCTCTCGATTCTTTTTGATTGCAGAGTCACCAAATGTGGAACTAGCCTCGCCAGTTCGTGGAATCGATCAGTATAAGTGGCATGCCCAGCCCCCACCATAGCATGATTCCAGAATTCATGCTCCAATTTCTGCATTTCATTGAGGGGGCAGTACTCCTCAGTAATCAAAGCTTTAAACTCATCCCAAGTCATTTGCATCGCAGATTCTCTTCCTCTAGCTTGAACCTGGGTGTTCCACCAAGTTAGTGTTTTGCCCTATAGTGAACACGTGGCATACTTGATTCTTTGACTGTCGAGGCACTCACTGATGTCAATCACTGCCTCCATCTTCTCAAGCCATCTAGTCAGGGCTATTGCCCCACCTTTCCTATCAAATTCTTGGGGTTTGCAGGACGAATTCCTTGTAAGGACATCCCCGTCTAGTTTTGTCAACCCCAGTTTCGTTCCCAGTTGTTCCTCCAATCCCAGTGTCTTCTCCTGTTCCTTGGTTATGCTGATCATTATTATCATGATCCCCGTGGAGATGATGATTCAGAAGAGTGTCGCTCACTTGAGTCACAATAGTCGGAATCAGTGCAGCTAGCTGCTGAGTAATCATAGCAGCTATGTCAGGGTTGTCAGTTCCCTGATTGTTGCCAGCTGGAGCACCACCTGTTCTTGGTGGTCTACCCCTACCTCTGCCTTGTGGGGTCTCACCTTCTTGATTGGTGCTACGTGTGACTCTTCAAGGTGGCATCTTCTATCATAGAAAGGTGTAAACATGTAAAGTTTAGTAAACATGTAAACCTTAGTCACTTGAAGATACATGTATGGTTCCACTCATCAAGTCCCAACAATCCATGCTTCAGTCCATCAGGATCATCACGTAGCCCAGTTCAAACATATTCTTAGTATACCGGTGATGCTTATATATAGGGTTCCCCGCAACATTCCCACCACACCCTCGATATACATAGAATGATGTTTGAACCGGTTACATGACATCCTAATTTTTCCTTAGCATAATCCCAATAAATAACATAATGTATGTGTAGAGAGTATCATCACTCCTCTACATTTCTTGAAGTCCACTTCCATTCTAAGCATTCAATCAGTTCCTTAGTTGCTGAAATGCTAAGTGGAGGAATGTTTCGCGAAAGATAGAATCAATGTCATGATTGGAAATATCATGAAGGCTCTAAGTTGGACAGGACTTATGTAATAGTAGATGTTAGTAACGTTTTGTTACCTTTAACAAGGTTTTACTAGAATTATGATCCTAGCACACTCTAGGGTATAGAATAGAGAACTTGTGATACTCCTGATCGTTACCTCATGGTAAGATTTGCCAGACCTCTCATGCAATGCAAATTGCAATTACATGTGCACCCGTAATGGTAATTTGCCTTGCATGGTCACCCTTAGCTTCACTCACCCCAAGTTAACATCATAGTATTGTCAACACTCATCAAGCATGGTTCGTGTAATGTCCTCTTGTCCATAAGCCATTAGTATACCAATAGTAATATGTAGTAACAAGTAAAATCCAAGCACATAAGCACAATAGTTTAATGATAGTTGCCTATCCTTCATACTTTCAGGATTTTAGGCATATCCATGTTAGGGTCGGATTTAGTATCCGAGATAGACGCTACGCGTGATCACCGAGGTTCCCTTCTGTTTGGATATCTCGACCTAATGATATGATGTTGTGCGCATACGAATGTAAAGTCCTAGTATAAAGGTATCTCGTGGAGAAAGACTAAGAGTAATAGTGTCTTCCTCAGGATGATCAGATAACAAGCATGTATGTATAGTATCATGTATAGAGACAAGAAACAAGTATAGAGGAATACACATGTAATATTAAATGCAAGTCAGTCCTAGCATGCATTCTACATGAATGTTCCTAGGTTATAGTCTAGGTCAAGTATTGCCTAGTTCTCTATAACCAATGGCTCTGGTACCAGTCTGTCACACCCCCGCTTATAGCGGAAACACGAGGATGAAGCGGACGGGATCGACATAACACCTGGTTAGTTTACAGAGACAAAATAAATGCAAAGATCCACGTGTCATGATGTCACCCGACACAATGGTGACTTGTGTTGTGGTTAGTCAGTTCCACGACTAACATAGTCTATTGATTTAACAAAACCAAATCCAACATGAAATCCAACAAAAGAAAATTTCAACATAGTATTCATAAGCGAAATCAAATGATAGTCAAAACACTAATGCATGTCTACTGAAATCCTGAGGGTCTCTGCTAAGGCATCGGCTCTAGCTATCCTCTTTGATTATTATCACCTGAAAAGATATGCTCAAAAGTCAACACATGGTTGGTGAGTTCATAGGTTTAAACATAAATTGAAAACTTGTTGCCGTGCATGAGTTATGGATCATAATTGTATACAGTTTATCACAAGTAATATCACATGAGCATCACAACTAAACCTATGACGAACCACACAGCAATTGTCGGAACATATTCACCCAAGGCCCTTTCCTGGCAGTGTGATGGTACTCACAAGTAACCATCTGTCAAGGGTGGGGGTGTCAACCCAATAGTACTATCAATATCTGTCCATCGGCTCCAACACCGGAGTTAAATAGTTGTGATTAAAGAACCACACAGAAACTCATGCATAAGATATAGCTTGCAAATAGTAACACGTTAATCCAAAATAAATTGTGTTCACAGCTAGAAAGAGTGAGCATACTTTTCCCCCAAAGATTTATAAAATTTGTGATGAAAATGGGGCCGTGAAACTCACATGGCGTATAAGTATGTATGTAAGATGATTAAATAGGATAATAATCGATGTTTCAATAAACTCCTTCACGAGGTACCTAAACATGTATATATATTTTAAGGTTTAGGTTAATAATAAGGTTTAACGATTAAATGCAAACTAGGGTTTCAATAAGAATTTGGGGCTTTTAATATATAAGTAAAATTTTAATAATAGAATCTCTTATATTTTAATTCAATGAAAAATATTATTTTATTTAAATAATTTCACGTACTAAAGTATTTATAAGAACGGGTAAACTTAAATATAAAGTGTAAATAGTTTCTGTAATTATATTAAATAACATGATTAAACTATAATTAAAAGTAACATTTGGACCAATAATAATTTATTAATTTAAACCATAATTTAAAGTCCATTTTTACATGAAATATCCAAAAATAACCTTTGTTATAATGTTTTATAAATATTAAAATTTAAAGAAAAATTGCGGAAAATAAGTTTGTTGGTTTAAAAATAAACAGAGTTTATAAAAATGATTTTTATAATTTTTAAGGATTTTCTATAATTTTTAAAAGGCTGAAAAAGGCCTAAAAAAATAGGTGAGGGTGCCCGGGGTCGAACCCGGGACCTCATGGATTGCAAATGGACAGGGAACCGGTGAACTATGGCATCCAGCCACGATGGATATTGGTTCCCTTTAGTTTTAAACAGACCCCAAAGCTTTTCCCCCAAATCAAGAACCCTAGATTGAACAGATCCAAAATTAACCACCAAATCGACTTTGTTAATGAAATTGATGTTGGGGCTTTTAATCCCCAAGTAAAAACGAGTTTATAGAGGTCTTGATTACCTGTTAAAATGATGTAATTGTTGGGTTTGAGTTCGAGTTAGGTCGCGGCTTTGCAAGAATCAATTCGAGGGGCAAACGTTGATGATAATCGAATTCTTTTCACAGGAAGTTTCCAATGATCTTAGTGATCAAAAGCCCTCTAACAATTTAAGGTTTTGAAAGTCAAAATGTGGTGTTCGATCAGTTGCAGGTCACGGCCAATGGGGGTGATCGAATGTATAACTTTTTTGTGTTTCATGAGGAATTGCGAGTTGTAAAAGGGTGATACCAGTTATATGATTGTTTTGGTTGCTTTGATTTGATTATAGTTATGATTAAGTGGGCGATGGTGGCTGAATTTTCGGCCAAAAGTGAAGTGGGAGGGTCGGTTCCAATCGCACTCAAAACTTTAAATTACAGTGGGGCAATAGTTCGAATCTCCCACGCGATGTTGTCGGGGGCATTTGATTGAGTTGAAACCGCGTTGTTTGGAGTATCGTGGGTCGCCGGAGGGTGGCCGGAGGTGGCCGGAGGTGAAGGTGGTCGACGGTGGGGGTGATGGATTTTTAAAACAATTTTACACTTTGCCCCCCTAAAGTTTATGTTGTTTATTATTTCATGTCTAAAGTTTCATAAATAAGTTTCAAATATTACATATTCAACCCAAAAGTTTAATAGGGTCAAGTTTTTAATAAATTTTATTTTAATATTATTATTAGTAGTAATAATAGTACTAGTATTAATATTAATACTAATAATGATAATAATAGTATAAATCATATTAAATATGTTTAATTTTGTTAGTTATGGTTTATGTAATATTTGTCTAATCATGTTATCATAATATTAGGGTTGACACGTAAAGCAGGTACTGCAAGTTTCGACTTGGAAACAAATTAATGACGCAAAATAATAAATGTTCGGAAAGAATTAACGAGTTTTCGAGTCAATTGACGGACCTGATAGTGACGGATGTCACATCGCCTATTGGTTAAGAACACATGCTCACATCCTTGAGGTCCCGGGTTCAAACCCGGGCACCCTCAACATATTTTTAAGCCTTTTTAGCCTTTAAAAATATATAAAAAAATTCCTAAAAATTATAAAAATGGATTTTATAAACTTTATTTATTTTAAAAGCTACCTAATTATTTTCTGTAGTTTTATTTATTTAAAAACCTTAACAATTGTTATACAAAATATTATTTACAAATGTTATAAATCGATATTTTTATAAACATGGGCTGTAAATAATAAATTAAATCATTAAATTATTAGTGGACACTATATTTAGTTATGGATTAATCAAGAAAATAGTAGAAACTATATATATTTTCACAAACTATTTATGAATGTTATTTTAGGTTATTTTCTTATAAAATGTACTTTGATTAATAGTTTAGATTAATAAGTTACCGTTGATCCATACGTTATTGTGTTCATTATCAAATAAAGTTTTATTTCAAATGTTATAAAAATTTACTTACATTGCACATTTAAACCTTATCAATTATTATGCCTAATTACTTTTATATATTAAAAACACTTAAATATTATAATTCTTTTCATTTAATCAAAATATAAATGATTTCATCATATCAAGTTAATTACTTGTCAAAAACCCCACAATCTTATAGAAACCCTAGTTCTCGTTAGAACGTTAACCTTATTATTAATCCTAATCTTGTAACATATACGTTTAGGTGTCTCGTAACGGTTTACGTTGGAATGGCGCTTATCATTAATCTTAGTAATCGTCAAGTATATATTTATTGACCATGTGAGTATTTCTATATCCCTTTTTCATATTTTCACACTTTGGGGTGAAACATGTTACGTTATATCCATTGCACTTGTAAACGTTTGATTCTTGTAAACTTATGACAATTTACTTGTGTGTTGAGGTTAGTTGAACCTTGTAGCTACCATGTAATGTCGAATATATGTACAATCATTAACTATTGCTAGCCTGACGACGTCATAGATCTATGGGCCTGACAAGTCTGCTTGGTTGATCCAAGTACACTTAGCTAATCGTATATACTTGTAAACGTTTGAGACTTGTAAAACTTTGTCAAGGTTTGATTGTGCATTCTGTCTTACATCCCTAGTTACTTTGTTCTCTAATTTACAACATGAATTGCCATCTTTTATATACTTATGTATTGAAAACTGTGGAAATCTCACCAACATTATTGTTGACCTTTATTTTTAACATGTTTCAGGAAATACTCAAGTATAATTACTACTTTGAAGCTTATCACATCTAGGATTGGACCTAAAGAAATAAAAGGATGAACTTGTCACATTTAACTTTTATATCATGATGTTATCTTTGTTTGAGACTTATGTTTGTAATGTTACCTTTGAAACTTATGAATAATATATTTGGATTTAATAATAGCGTTTTATGGCTGTGAACGATCTTAACCCTCACATCTCGACGATTCCGCCGTCAAGGTTGGGGTGTGACAATACTCGTAATAAGGAGGATAATGGAGAAATATAGAGAAACGAAAAGGGACCTCCATATGATATTCATTGACCTAGAAAAAGCCTATGACAGTGTTTCGCGTCAACTCATTTGGAAAAGTCTGCAACTTAGAAGGGTATCAGAGAGGTATATTAAAATAATCAAGGATATGTATGACGGGGTAAAAACATGTGTGTGAGCACCAGTCGGAGACACAGACTTCTTCTTGGTGGAAGTGGGACTCCACCAAGGATCGGCATTGAGCCCATTTCTCTTCACAGTAGTGTTAGATGAGATGACCAAGTATATACAAGAGCCACACCTGTGGTGCATGCTGTTTGCGGATGATATTGTCTTAATATCAGAATCTAAAACAGTGCTTAACGAGAGGCTAGAACAGTGGAGAGCAGCACTAGAGCGCAGAGGATTAAGGATAAGTCGCTATAAAATGGAATACATGCATTGTAACTTTAGTGGTGAGGCTGAAGAGGACACCCAAATAAGTATCCAGGGTATGGCGGTCCCACAGAAGTCTAGGTTTAAATACTTGGGCTTGTACGTACAGGAGGACGGAGAGATACACAGCGATGTAGCCCACCGTGTTTAAGCAGGATGGTGCAAGTGGAGAGCAGCATCAGGGATTTTGTGTGATAAGAGGTTTCCAGCAAAACTAAAGGGAAAACTATATAGATGGCAATACGTTCAGCTATGTTATACGGAACAGACTGCTGGGCCATAAAGAAATCGTACAGGAGACAAATAGAGGTCGCGGAAATGTGAATGCTGAGGTGGATGTGTGGACACGCAAGATTGAATAGGATAAGAAACGACATGTTTCGATAGAGGCTAGAGGTGGCTTGTATCACAAATAAAATACGAGAGGGAAGATTTAGATGGTTTGGGCACGTAAAGAGGAGACCGAAGGCAGCACCTGTTAGAGCAGTAGAGAACATCAACTTAGAGGGTAGGAGGAGTAGAGGAAGACCTAGGTTGACTTGGGACGAGATAATTAGGCGAGATATAGTACACTTGCACCTCTTTGAACATATGATCGAGGATAAGAGTGCGTGGAGGCGTAGAATTAAAATTAAGGACCTTTTGTGGGATCTGTGGGTAGGAAGGGTAAATGAAGACATGATGCGGGACCCCTCGCGTGATGTGTACGTATTCCATATCTGCCCTTTATAAATGAAACTTGCCGCTTATTTGATGTATGCACTATCTAAATCTTTATGTGATATATACCTATGTGTTGTATGCTATATAATATGCTTGCTTGTTATTGTTATTGTTTTTTTATCGAGTCGGGGGTCTCTTTGGAAGCGGTCTCTCTATCTCCCAAGATAGAGGAAAGACTCGTCACCACCTACCCCTCCTAGACCCTACTCTTGAGTGGGATATACTGGGTTTATTTGTTTGTTTGTTTTGTTTCTAAACATCAAACTTAAAATATACGAAATATTTTTTAACTTTTATTTTAAATAATGTTTTTTATGAAAAAAAGGAGGTGATGATATGAGTCTTCAGTGATGTTTGTTTTTATCAAAAAATGTTTGCGCAAATTTTCTATCTGCGCCGCGAATGCCACGCACAGACGTTACCATTTGTAGACTGTTTGTTTTTTTAAATACGTTACATTAAAAAAACATCTACACAATGCAGATTTGGCCCAGCCACTTTTAATATCTTCTTAGATTTGTAGAAGGTTAAACACCACCACCTACCACCACCCACTGTCCACCACCACCACCGCCGCCGCCGTCTACGACCACCATCCACCATCACCACCGTCCACCACAACCACCATTGTCCACCTCCACCACCACCACCCATCGTCCACCATCACCACCACCACCACCACCATCACCCTCCAGCCGTTCACCTCGACGACATCCACCGTCCACCACCACCCACCGTCTACCATCACCACCACCGTCAGTGATCCAAGACTGACCTGTTAACAAAACCTGACTATGCTTAACTATACAAAACAGATTATGTTAATATAACGTTTTGTTATGTTTAAGTCGTAACACACGCTAGTACTCTTAGGAGAAGTTTAGTTATATGACCAATATAAAAGTGCCACTTATTTAAGCCAACTTATTTAAATGAATTAAAAAACGATCTTTAAGAGGACGTTAGCTTTTGATATATTGGATCTTACATTTTTCAAGGTACACAATCCTAACAATTTTATTTGTCAGGATAAGGTACCTTTAACCCTCGAGCACTCGTTCATGTCTTCCCCAAATGCTCTCATACAAAAAGGATTGTACGTCTAAGCAGATTGTTATTTGCTTAGTGCGTGATAACAACTATAACATATATAGAAACATATATGGAACTAACAATCTTTAAACAATCTCATACTTAGTATAGCCGTATTTTAACAATATCATATTCAAAATAATAAAATCCAAACAATATCAAACTTAGAGTAGGGGTTTCTGAGGAGCACGTCATAACGTACCAGCCACATTATAATGAATTTAATTACGTCTTCCGGGAAGGGAAATGTGTTGGATTCAATTATGTAATTAAGTAAGTTATTGTTATGTTTTTAAATACTCAAGAATTATGTTTATAATATGATTATTGTTATAGTGATATGTAAGCTCTAGACAGGTTTGGATGTTACAACTCCACTAATAGATACTTGTTGCTAACCTATTTCACGGATGGATTGTCACACCCTCGCTTATAGCGGAAACACGAGGATGCGACGGACGGGATCGTCATAACACTTGGTATAATTACAGAGACATAATATATGCAAAATCCTCGTGTCATGACGTCGCCCGACACAATGGTGACTTGTGTCGTGGTTAGCCAGTTCCACGACTATCATAGTCTTATTGATTCTATAATCCAAGATACACAATGTTCAAAAACAAATGACAAACAATACTAATGTAAATCTATTGAAATCCTGAGGGTCTCTGCTAAGGCATCTGCTCTAGCTATCCTCTCTTATTATGATCACCTGAAAAGATATGCTCAAAAATGTCAACACATAATGTTGGTGAGTTCCACAGGTTTAAATTGAAAACATGTAATTGATGCTGTATAGAATTTGATGTGGAATCATACTGCAAGCAAAAACCACATAACATGTGTTTTAGACAATCAAACCTAATGACGTTATGCATATAAATTAGACGGAATATATTCACCCATGGCCTGGTTGCTGGCAGCTGTGTTGGTAACTCGCAAGTTAACTAATCGTCGATGGGTGGGGATGTCAACCCAGTAGTACTACCAATACCTAACCGCGGGTTCCTAAAACTGGGAATTAATGGTTGTAAGATGATCCACAGAATAACACCATGTATGTATCCAAAACAGTATCACATTGATTCCAAGTATGTATGTATGTATGTATGTATGAAAATTGAATATATGATGTACAGCATTAAAAAAAACGGGTTAGCATACTTTTCCCCCATTGATTGAAAACAATGAAAACTTGTATAAGCATAAAAAGGGGCCACGAAACTCAACTTGAATTGATGTAATGCACAAAGACTTCACAGAATAAAGCAATGCACGATCAAACACGATCAATACCTATTATTGATAATAACTAAGCCTTTAAAACATATTCAGCGCGAATAGATATGTTTGATTGAATTCGAGTCGGTTCGGTTTGACTCGTACACGATTAGATATATGTATTCAAGTTTGATTATAAATTTAGTGTTTCTTGGGTTTAATATCTGATAATGTTTAGATATATTATGTATAAATTCGTCGTAATATTTTGAAATATTATTTAACATTGCTTACGATTACATATATAACTTATAACTACGTTTGTAAATAATTTATATATAATTTCTATGATTTTCCATGATTATTTTATAATTAATTACGATATAATGCCTATTTTTATAAAAATGATTATTTATAATATTTAAAAATAATATTTTATAAAGATTTTTAAGGTTTTCAAATAAAATAAATTTACAGAAAATAAATTTGGTAATCTTTTAAATAAGAAAAGTTTATAAAAATTATTTTTATAATTTTTAAGAATTTTTATATATTTTATTGAGGCTTAAAAAGGTTTTTAAAAATAAATGGCAGAGGCTCGGGTTCGAACCCGGGACCTCTAACCCAAAATCCCACGCACCAACCAGTGAACCAAGGCATCCAGCCGCGACAGAACTCTGTTTCATTTGTTTTTAAGCATGGTTTCCCCATTTCCCCCAATTTCCTATAAACCCTAATTCGATTTACCCGAAATTGAATCCCAATTCGATAATGTTAATACAATTAATCTTGGGGCTTTTGATCCCCAAGTAGAAACGAGTATAATGATGCTTTCAATTACCTGATTTAGGTTGATTTGATGCTAAGAACAGATAAGAACAGGTCGCGGCAGAAGAGGAATCGGTTCGAGCTGATTTTGTTGATGATACTTCAATTAATTGCACAGACAGTTTCTAGGGTTGATGATAAACGAAAACCCTTTATCAAATTGAATGTGGTCAAAAATTTTGGTAGTGTTGCAGGTTCGACGAAGATGATGATCGATTTCAGGGTGTTTAGTGTTGTTTGATGATCGAGATTGCATTAATTGCAAATTGCATTCGATTTATAGGTTGATAAGGTTCGAGTTGATTGAATTATTTTGATTAAAGTGATGTGTAAGTGGGTTAATTAGCCGTTTGGAACGGTCGGGAAATAAAGTGGATTATAGCCGTTAGTGTGACCGATTCAACGCGTGTTTTTGTTGGAATCCAGTTCAATTTGGATCCAAGGTAGAATTCGGACCGATTTTGGGGTTCGAAATCAGGTATTTTTGTTGATTTGGCCTTCGTCGGAGGGTTGCCGGAACTTCGCCGGAGTTCTGGCCGGAAATACGGGGTTTGGGCGGGGGGTGGGATTTGAAAATTTGGAAATTACACAAATGGTCCCTGTGGTTTAATATTTGTTATTTTATGTTGTTAAATTCTTTTGAAGTTTGATAAATGACCAACAGCCCCCTGGACTATTATTATTATTATTATTATTGTTATTGTTATTGTTATTGTTATTGTTATTGTTATTGTTATTGTTATTGTTATTGTTATTGTTTGTTATTGTTATTGTTATTGTTATTGTTATTGTTATTGTTATTGTTATTGTTATTGTTATTGTTATTGTTATTGTTATTGTTATTGTTATTGTTATTGTTATATGTTATTGTTATTGTTATTGTTATTGTTATTGTTATTGTTATTGTTATTACTATTATTATTATTGTTATTATTATTATAATTATTTTATTATCATTATTAATTTTTTTTAAACAAGTATACGAGAGATTCAACTAAAACGATATATATATATATATATAAATAATAAATACGTAAGGATAGTTAACACACATGGAACATGTACACGAAGATAATTCGGTTAACACGCTAAATAGACTATGAGCATACGTGAGGATCGTTAATACACACACGGTGAGTTAACGAGCTTAATGCTGATTGACGGTCTATTGGTGACAGATGCCACACACCCTCACATTCACCACATGATCTTCAACAGAAGAATCTTAGGTTTCTTTTCTGATTTGGGAATATCTTGAATGTTTCTAAAACTTTGTTCATCAAATCCATCTGTATCATCTGAACTGTCATACTAATGTGAAAGTAGACCCACAATGTTCTTAGCTTGATATTGTGACCCAGTTGAGGGAATTTCGTCCCGAAATTCACTGATGCTAGGTCCAAGAGTGTCATCCTCGATTAGATGTGGGTATTTGAGTCTCATCTGATCTTCACGTTCCCATGTAAACTCTGGACGTCGTTTGGAATCTCATCTCACATGAACAATAGGTATCTTACTGCGTCTCAACTTCTTGACCTTTCGGTCCATGATCTCAATAGGTTCCTCAACGAAATGGAGACTTTGATCAATCTTGATGTCCTCAATAGGCACGTGAAGTGATTCGTCAGCTAAACACTTCTTGAGGTTCGATACCTGGAAAGTATCATGCACACTGCCAAGCTCTTGTGGCAACCTCAATCGGTATGCCACCGGACGGTATTCTCTCTGTGATCTCGAATGGTCCAATGTATCTCGGGGCTAACTTCCCCTTCTTTCCAAACCGAACGATCCCTTTCCAAGGAGAGACCTTAAGTAACACTCGATCACCAACGTTAAACTCTAACGGCTTCCTACGGTTGTCGGCATAGGTCTTTTGGCGATCTCGAGCAGCCTTAAGTCTATCCTTGATTAGGAAAATCTTATCGGTTGTTTCTTGTATGATTTCAGGACCTGTTAGCTGACTCTCGCCAATCTCGGCCCAACATACAGGTGATCTACATTTTCGGCCATACAGCGCTTCGAATGGTGAAAAGCCAATACTAGTATGGTAACTGTTATTGTAGGAAAACTCAATCAACGGTAAATGAGCATCCCAACTTCCACCAAAATCAATGACACATGCACGTAGCATGTCCTCAAGCGTCTGTATTATGCGTTCACTTTGGTCGTCTGTCTGGGGGTGATAGGCTGTACTCATGTCTAATCGAGTGCCCATCGCTTTCTGTAACATCTGCCAAAAGCGTGAAGTAAATCGACTATCTCGGTCGGATATGATTGACACTGGCACTCCGTGCCGTGTCACGACCTCTTTGATGTACAATCTTGCCAGCTTATCCAGTTTATAGTGTTCTCAGATAGGCAAGAAATGAGTGGATTTAGTCAGTCGATCCACTACAACCCATATCGAGTCGTGCCCGCTTGGCGTTCTCGGGAGTTTGGTGATGAAATCCATAGTGATGTTCTCCCATTTCCACTCAGGAATTTTAGGTTGTTGCAATAATCCCGATGGCTTCTGGTGTTCAGCTTTAACCTTGTAACACGTCAAGCATTTGCTCACATATATACCCGGCCACCAGTACAGATCCTTCAGATCATGGTACATCTTGTGTGCACCGGGATGAACAGAATATCGAGTCTTGTGTGCTTCATCCAAGACTAGTGTGCGTACACCCCCCCATTTGGGGACCCATATGTGATCAATGAAGTAATGTACGCCATCATTCTTGCCATTCATCGGTTTATCCAACCCTCGGAATTCTTCTCCCGCAATGTTTTCTTCTTTTAAAGCCTCACTTTGCGCATTTTGGATTTGAGCTTTCAAGTTCGTTTGAATAGTCAACCCCAAAGCTCTAACACGTAGTTGTTTTACGCGTTCTTTACGACTGAGGGCATCAGCCACCACATTTGGTTTCCCCGGATGATACCGGATTTCGCAATCGTAGTCACTAAGTAGTTCTACCCAACGTCGTTGTCGCATGTTGAACTCTTTCTGATTCAGGATGTGTTGAAGGCTCTTATGATCGGTATAGATGATGCATTTGGTTCCATACAGATAGTGCCTCCATATCTTAAGTGCAAAAACTACAGCGCCCAACTCCAAATCATGAGTCGTGTAGTTCTTTTCATGCACCTTTAGTTGTCGTGAGGCGTAAGCAATCACCTTATCTCTCTGCATTAACACACATCCCAATCCTTGATGCGAAGCATCGCAATACACCACGAAGTCGTCTGTTCCGTCCGGAAGGGACAGTATTGGAGCATTGCACAACTTTTCCTTTAACGTTTGGAAAGCTTGTTCTTGTGCATGTCCCCAATCAAACTTCTTATCCTTCTGGGTTAGCATGGTCAACAGTTGTGCGATTTTTCAAAAGTTCGCAATAAACCGTCGATAATACCCGGCCAATCCTAAGAATTGTCGGATTTCTGATGGTGTTTGGGGTGTATCCCATTTCTTCACCGCTTCAATCTTGCTGGGGTCTACATGGATTCCATCTTTATTAACCACATGGCCCAAAAACTTCACTTCTTGAAGCCAGAATTCACACTTCGAGAATTTGGCGAAAAGCTTCTCTTCCCGCAACAATTCTAGAATTGCTCGAAGGTGTTTCTCATGATCTTCTTTCGATCGAGAATAGATAAGTATATCGTCTATGAACACGATTACGAACTTATCCATGTATGGTTTGCACACTCGATTCATCAGGTCCATGAACACAACTGGTGCATTAGTCAGCCCGAAGGGCATGACTAAGAACTCATAGTGCCCATAACGATTCCTAAATGTTGTTTTCGGTATGTCACCCTCATAAACTCTCAGTTGATGATATCCAGAACGAAGATCAATCTTGGAGAAATATGAAGCTCCTTGTAATTGATCAAATAAATCATCAATTCTGGGAAGAGGGTATCGATTCTTCACAGTCAACTTGTTTGACTCGCGATAATCGATACACATACGAAATGACCCGTTTTTCTTCTTGACAAATAGAACCGGTGCTCCCTATGGCGAATGGCTCGGTCGAATGAATCCCTTCTCCAATAGCTCTTGTAGTTGGCTGGATAACTCTTGCATTTCTGATGGTGCTAATCGATATGGTGCTTTTGCCACTGGCGTAGCTCCAGGAACCAATTCGATACGAAATTCTACCTGTCGTAGAGGAGGTAAACCCGAAAAATCATCAGGAAATACTCCCGGATAATCTCGCACCATTGGAATATCTACCAACTTGATGCCTTCTTCCTTCTTTTCTACTACATGAGCTAGGAGTGCGTAGCACTGCTTCCGTAGACATCGACGCGTCTTCATGCAGGAAATAAACTTCAGAGTTCTTCCTGGGTCGTTCTCCTTGAATCTTGAGTACCTCCCCATCTGGCATGGGGATTCGTACTACTTTCTCCCGACAACGATCACGGCTCCGTGCTTCGACAACCAATCCATTCCCACAATCGCGTCAAAGCTCCCTAGCTCGAAAGGTATTAAATCTATGTCGAAGGCATAGTCCTCAAATATTATGGAGCACTGTCTAATGATCTTATCTGCTTGTACGAATCTACCATTGGCCATTTCTACGGAAAAGCTAGTTTCTAGCCTACTAGGATTCAATGCAGCCAGCTGCTGAGCAATCAGAGCAGCTATATCAGGGTTGCCAGTTCCCTGATTGTTGTCAGTTGGAGCACCACCAGCTCTTGGTGGTCTACCCCTTCTCCTGTTTTACGGGGCTTCAGCTTCTTGGTTTGTTCTACGGGTGACTCTCTTAGGCGTCATCTTCTGATTGCAGAAAGATGTGAACTTTAGTTACCGCATGATTTCACTCATCAAATCCTAATAACCTATGCTTCGGTCCATCAAGATCATTATGTAGCCCAAATTAAGCACATTCTTAGTATACCGGTGATGTTTATATATAGGGTTCCCCGCAGCGTTCCCACCACATCCACGATATACCTTGAATAATACTTAAACTAGTTACATAACATCTTAATTTTCCTTAGCACCTACTCAAAGAATAACGTCTTGTATGGGTAGAGAGTATCATTACTCCTCTACATTCATGTATTCCACTTTCATTCTAAGCATTAATCAGTAGTAACTGAAACGCTAAGTGGAGGAATGTCTCATAAGGTCAATATCGTGATTGGAAATACCATGAAGGCTCTAAGTAGGACAGGACTTGAGTAAATGTTGATAATGTTTGATTGCCTTCAACAAGGACTTACTAGAATTATGACCCTAGCACCCTAGGGTATAGATAGAAACTTGTGATACTCATGATCGTTACCTCATGGTAAGATTAGCCAGACTTCTCATGCATGGTGAATTGCAATTACGTGTGCATCCGTAATGATAATTTACCTTGCATGATCACCCTTAGCTTCACTTACCCCAAGTTAACACCATAGTATTATTTAGATTCAACAAGCACAAATTATATGATGTCCTCCTGTCCATGAGCCAATAGTATTCCAGTAGTAGCATGTAATAGCAAGTAAACATATAAGCACATTAAGTCTAATGATAACTGCATATCCGTCATACTTTCAGGATTTCAGTCATAACCATGATAGGGTCGGATTTAATATCCGAGATCGACACTACGCGTGATCACCGAGGTTCCCTAATAATATGATGTTGTGCGCATACAAGCGAAAAAATTCTAGCATAACGGTATCCTATGGAGAAAGACTAAGAGTAATAGTGTCTTTCTCGGGATGTTCAGATAATACGTGTATATGTATTAAGTCAAGTATGTAGGAACATACTTGTATATTAAATTCATAGATTTAATACACTTGACCCATTTGTCTTGTAGTTTTGTGTATTGACCATAGTTTATCACTCATCCCAGAAATCCCCAAGTAGCGTAACTGGTCTCGCACTGAGATTTATACGAATACACTTGCCTTAGCCCGAAGGCCTTTTTGCCAGGAAATCCATAATACAGGTGTCTATGTGTCACACAAATCATGAAAGACATTTAGGTAAAATCAAATGCACACAATCCCTAGCATGCATTCTATATGAAGGTTCTTAGGTTATAGTCTAGGTCGAATTCTCCACTTAATTCTCTATAACCAAGGCTCTGATACCAATCTGTCACACCCTCGCTTATAGCGGAAACACGAGGATGCGACCGACGGGATCGTCATAACACTTGGTATAATTACAGAGACATAATATATGCAAAATCCTCGTGTCATGACGTCGCCCGACACAATCGTGACTTGTGTTGTGGTTAGTCAGTTCCACGACTATCATAGTCTTATTGATTCTATAATCCAAGATACACAGTGTTCAAAAACAAATGACAAACAATACTAATGTAAATCTATTGAAATCATGAGGGTCTCTGCTAAGGCATCTGCTCTAGCTATCCTCTCTGATTATGATCACCTGAAAAGACATGCTCAAACATGTCAACACATAATGTTGGTGAGTTCCACAGGTTTAAATTGAAAACATGTAATTGATGCTGTATAGAATTTGATGTGGAATCATACTGCAAGCAAAAACCACATAACATGTGTTTTAGACAACCAAACCTAATGAAGTTATGCATATAAATTAGACGGAATATATTCACCCATGGCCTGATTGCTGGCAGCTGTGTTGGTAACTCGCAAGTTAACCAATCGTCGATGGGTGGGGGTGTCAACCCAGTAGTACTACCAATACCTAACCGCGGGTTCCCAAAACCGGGAATTAATGGTTGTAAGATGATCCATAGAATAACACCATGTATGTATGCAAAACAGTATCACATTGATTCCAAGTATGAAAATTGAATATATGATGTACAGCATTGAAAAAAAACTGGTGAGCATACTTTTCCCCCATTGATTGAAAATATTGAAAACTTGTATAAGCATAAAAAGAGGCCACGAAACTCACCTTGAATTGATGTAATGCACAAAGACTTCACAGAATAAAGCAATGCACGATCAAACACGATCAATACCTATTATTGATTATAACTAAGCCTTTAAAACATATTCAGCGCGAATAGATATGTTTGATTGAATTCGAGTCGGTTCGGTTTGACTCGTACACGATTAGATATATGTATTCAAGTTTGATTATAAATTTAGTGTTTCTTGGGTTTAATATCTGATAATGTTTAGATATATTATGTATAAATTCATCGTAATATTTTGAAATATTATTTAACATTGCTTACGATTACATATATAACTTATAAGTACGTTTGTAAATAATTTATATATAATTTCTATGATTTTCCATGATTATTTTATAATTAATTTCGATATAATGCCTATTTTTATAAAAATGATTATTTATAATATTTATAAATAATATTTTATAAAGATTTTTAAGGTTTTCAAATAAAATAAATTTACAGAAAATAAATTTGGTAATCTTTTAAATAAGAAAAGTTTATAAAAATTATTTTTATAATTTTTTAGAATTTTTATATATTTTATTGAGGCTTAAAAAGATTTTTAAAAATAAATGGCAGAGGCTCGGGTTCGAACCGGGACCTCTAACCCAAAATCCCACGCACCAACCAGTGAACCAAGGCATCCAGCCGCGATAGAACTCTGTTTCATTTGTTTTTAAGCATGGTTTCCCCATTTCCCCCAATTTCCTATAAACCCTAATTCGATTTACCCGAAATTGAATCCCGATTCGATAATGTTAATACAATTAATCTTGGGGCTTTTGATCCCCAAGTAGAAACGAGTATAATGATGCTTTCAATTACCTGATTTAGGTTGATTTGATGCTAAGAACATATAAGAACAGGTCGCAGCAGAAGAGGAATCGGTTCGAGCTGATTTTGTTGATGATACTTCAACTAATTGCACAGACAGTTTCTAGGGTTGATGATAAATGAAAACCCTTTATCAATTTTGATTGAATGTGGTCAAAAATTGGGGATTGGTAGAGTTGCAGGTTCGACGAAGATGATGATCGATTTCAGGGTGTTTATGTGTTTGTGATTAAGATTGCAGATTGCATTCGATTTATAGGTTGATAAGGTTCGAGTTGATTGAATTATTTTGATTAAAGTGATGTGTAAGAGGTTTAATTAGCCGTTTGGAACGGTCGGGAAATAAAGTGGATTATAGCCGTTAGTGTGACCGATTTAACGCGTGTTTTTGTTGGAATCCAGTTCGATTTGGATCCAAGGAAGAATTCGGACCGATTTTGGGGTTCGAAATCGGGTATTTTTGTTGATTTGGCCTTCGTCGGAGGGTTGCCGGAACTTCGCCGGAGTTCTGACCGGAAATACGGGGTTTGGGCGGGGGGTTGGATTTGAAAATTTGGAAATTACACAAATGGTCCCTATGGTTTAATATTTGTTATTTTATGTTGTTAAATTCATTTGTAGTTTGATAAATGACCAACAGCCCCCTGGACTATTATTATTATTATTGTTATTGTTATTGTTATTGTTGTTGTTATTGTTGTTGTTATTGTTGTTGTTATTGTTGTTGTTATTGTTGTTATTGTTGTTGTTATTGTTGTTGTTATTGTTGTTGTTATTGTTGTTGTTATTATTGTTGTTATTGTTGTTGTTATTGTTGTTGTTATTGTTGTTGTTATTGTTGTTGTTATTGTTGTTATTGTTGTTGTTATTGTTGTTGTTATTGTTGTTGTTATTGTTGTTGTTATTGTTGTTGTTATTGTTGTTGTTATTGTTGTTATTGTTGTTGTTATTGTTGTTCTTGTTGTTCTTGTTGTTCTTGTTGTTGTTGCTGTTGTTGCTGTTGTTGCTGTTGTTGCTGTTGTTGCTGTTGTTGATGCTGCTGATGCTGCTGCTGCCGCCGCCGCCGCCGCCGCCGCCACCGCCGCCGCGGCCGCGGTCGCCGTCGCCGTCGTTGTCGTTGTTATTGTTATTGTTATTGTTATTGTTATTCCTATTATTATTATTGTTATTGTTATTATTGTTATTATTATTATTAATTTTTATTATAAACGAGTATACGAGAGATTAAACTAAAACGATATATATATATATATATATATATATATAATATATATACGTAAGGATAGTTAACACACATGGAACATGTACACGAAGATAATTCGGTTAACACGCTAAATAGACTATGAGCATACGTGAGGATCGTTAATACACACATGGTGAGTTAACGAGCTTAATGCTGATTGACGGTCTATTGGTGACAGATGCCACGCACCCTCACATTCACCACATGATCTTCAACAGAAGAATCTTAGGTTTCCTTTCTGATTTGGGAATATCTGGAATGTTTCTAAAACTTTGTTCATCAAATCCATCTGTATCATCTGAACTGTCACACTAATGTGAAAATAGACCCACAATGTTCTTAGCTTGATATTGTGAGGTGTCACATGGATTATCGTGATAGTCACATGTTTTGTATTAGGAGGGCTGCCCTCTACATGAGCATAAATGAGCGAGTTCTTTAAAAGGGGATGGGAAGAGAGAGATGAGAAAAAGCGTCCGTTCGTAAAGATGGATAGAGATGAAGAGTTGATGCGAAGTTGAAATATTACCCACCTATGAAGATGGGATTGTTAGTTATAGCCTTATCTTGTAATATTGTTGGGTAGGCAATAACTAGTATTAAGCCTCACGCGTTGCGTCTGCGGTGAGGGCGTAAAATGCAAAGTAGCACCAACTGGAATAAGCTCCCCGTGTTGTGGTGAATGCGTAAAACCGTGTCAAATAACACCAATGCCACACCACTGCTAACGATCACCAACACTGAAGTTGCGGTGTGTTGATACGGAGAATTTAGACCAAAATGTAAAACATAGAAAAATATAAATAAGCCGATCTAAGATTCATGTGTTATGGCGAACCCTTCAAAAGGGGAAATTGACGTAAAAAATGTTGAATCATGCACACATATTGTGTTGTGATAATTTACTAAATTTAAAACGAAACGTAAAAATATTGAATCACACATACATGTTATGTCGTGTTAACTAGCAAAACATAGAATGAAATGTAAAACGATGACTTACGAAATATGAAAGTATATGGAAACAAAGTTGAAAATATAAACGTTGTGAGATTAATATATGAAGAGTTTAAAGTCAAATTTGAGAAGTCCAATTGTAAAAAATGAAAAACTTTATGTTAAAAGTGAAAAATTAATTTTCTTTTGAAAAATCCCTATGCATAAGGTACAACACCATTATGAATAAAGAAGTTGGTAATTAGTTATATATAAATGTTACATTACCCTCAGCGACGACAAACATCGAAAAAACTCGTATAAGAAAATAAATAAATATAACCGAACGGGAAGTATATGTAAAAACACAAAACATTAAACACAATAACTAAGTCGATCTAGTACCCACACGTTGCGACGAAGCAGTTAAATGAAAAAAAAGGTGTAACAACAATGAACCACACACACATGTTACGACGTGTTAACTCTTAAAATTTAAACCGAAATGTAAAACGAAAAAATTATAAAATATGAAATGTATAAGGTAAGAAAGTTAAAAGTGAAAAAATATAAGAGTTAAATTGAAAAAGATGTAAAAGTATTTTGTTTGAATTAAAATTTGAAAGAAAGAAAAAAACAAAGAAGCTGTACAATCTTTAAAACTAATGATACAACAATCAACACAATGTGAAGTTGATATTTAGTATATACTATGTAACATCCTGTATTTTTTTTCGGTTTATTTATGCCATTTTATAGCATCAATAGTAAATTTTATATATATATATATATATATAAAAAATAATAATAATAGATAATAATAATAATAATAATAGATAATAATAATAATAATAATAATAATAATAATAATAATAACTTGGAATTTAAAGTACAGGGGGTTGTTTTGCCATTTTGGAAACTTTGAATAAAAGTTTGAAACACAAAATAATAACATTTAAGAGTACAGGGGCCATTTATGTAAATTTTCCAAACCACCCCCTCTACCCCGTTTTTCCGGTAACCATCGGCCGGAGCTCCGGCCGAGCTCCGGCAATGCCCAAACCCCATTTCAAACCGATTTTGACCCGAAAACCCCTTCGACCATGGGTTTCGAACCCGAACCAACTCCAAAATCGAGATTCCCGCTCGTACCCTTTCCAAATCAAAACCGAATCAAACCGTGATGAACTCCAACTCGAATCCCGTCCAGATACACGAATTAAGTCAAATTAAATCATTCTAAACTTAAAACGCGGTCGAAACAATCAATCAATCAATTTTAATTACACGATTACAGTTCGAATCTCTCAAAATTTGAAAGTATATACGCGGTTTCAAAATCAAACGCGTTACGCCCGTAAACCATGAAATCAAGCTTATAAATTAGGGGCGTTCAACTCATTTTGAGGTTCTTAAACACCCCTAACCCTCAGTTTCACTAAAACCTTCTCGATCAAAAAGCCCAATTCACGAACACTCGAAGCTGAGTCGATCTTGAAATCACTCGAAGCTTAATCGGAACAGGTAATTGGAACCTGTTATTGACTCGATTTGGTCCAGGGATCAAAAGCCCCATGAAGATTCGGGTGTTTAACATCGAATCGGAGGTCAATTTTAACCCTGTTGAACCTAGGGTTTATCCTAATTTGGGGGTAAACCGGGGACTAAGGTTAAAACAATAACCGAACCAATGAAAACCAAGGCCTTGGCCCTGGTTCACTGGTCTCCGCGCCCCATATCCTAGGGGAGGTCCCGGGTTCGACCCCGGGCAACCCCCCTTTTCTTTTTTCTGATTTTCTTTCTTTCTTTCTTTCTTTTCTTCATTTATTTTTATTTATTTAACCTTTTTAAATTCTGAAAATTTCTAAAATTATTTTATAAAATGCAGAATTTATTTAAATTTTTGTTTAACTAATTTTGTGACTAAATTTATTTCTTTTTTTTATAAAATACATTTGTATTTATAAATACATAATTTTATTTTTAAAAATACAAAAGAAATGAGTAAACATAATACTTGTATATGTATATATATTTTTAAATAATTAAATTATTTAGTTATTTATACCTATATATATATATTTATATATTGTTCTTTTAGTAATTAAATCACTTATTATGATTATACAATATTATAATTGTTTAGTATATATAAATATTTATATATACATTCAAACAATTTAATTGTTTAGTTACTTATATATATATATATATATTTATTTATACATAGTTCTTTTAATAGCTAAATCATTTATATTGATTATTATATACAATGTTATAATTGTTTAGTATATACATTTATATATATATAATTAAACAATTTAATTGTTTAGTTACTTATATATATATATATATATATATATATATATATATTATACATAGTTCTTTTAATAGCTAAATCATTTATATTGATTGTTTAGTATATATATTTATATGTATATTCAAACAATTAAATTGTTTGATTACTTATATCTATAAATATACATATTTGTATATAGTCCCTTATAATAGTTAAATAACTTATTATAATTATTATATACAATCCTTAAAAAAATCGGTTCAATGTACAATTTAATCAAGTTTTATTTCTCTTACGCGCTAACAATTGATTATACCAAGTATAATCCATTCGTTCCATTAAACCGATCACGTTATTAACATGTAATAAACACGAATAATTATTAAATCATATTAGACCTACAATTAATCATCAAACATATTATAACGCGCTACTTTATTTCGTTTAGGTGCGTTGTGACGTTTGTGTTGGAAATCTTATTCGTGGTTATTCTTATTTCATCTACAAGTCTCCTTTATTAAACATGTGAGTTCTTATGCCCCGCTTTACGATTATTTCACATCTTTCGGGGTGAAACATGTTGCTTATACAAACTTGCACATACACGTTTTGATACTTATTTCACACGTGCAATTCTTACATAGTCGTGGTTGTTTGGATATGTTTAGTATTATACGAGATGTGACATACGTGTGCAATCATTAACTATTGCTAGCCTAGCGAAGTCTTAGATCTTTGGGCCTGACAAGCCTATTTGGTGCTAAAGTCGATGTATTGCCGACTCCTAGGAGCCGTATGCTTGTGCACTAGGGAACCAAATACACTTAGCTAATCATGCTTATTCATATTATTCAGTCGAGGCTTGATTGTAACTATGCATGTTCTATATACTTGCTATCTTGTGACCATTGACTAGAATTGCCACATTTTGTATACTTATTGTATTTAAAACCATGAGAACTCACCAACTAGTTAGTTGACTTTATTTTCAACATGTTTCAGGTAATGTGCAAGCTTAGCGATAATTGAAGGAATGCATAAACCTAGATCATGGACCTAGGTTTAATAAAGACGATTGAATTCTTGTTTTTGTTTAATTTATTTTGAGACATTGATGTATGTGGTGATTGAAAACAATTGATTAATGGCATTTTATATTTAACATAGCGTTATGTGGCTGTGAACAATCTTAACCCTCGCACCTCGACGTTTCCGCCGTCAAGGTTGGGGTGTGACAGATTGGTATCAGAGCCCATAACTATAGGGATTTAGGTTATTAGAAATGGTGACCTAGGCTATAGTCTATGCATGATCCTTATAGAATAGTATTCTTATGAACACATACTTATTGTTGCATGCTGCCTAACGCTATGCCTTATTATGTGCAATGTGATGCCTTAGCATAGGTGCCTTCCTACATGATTACATATTGTTACCCGTCTCCCCTAGACTTATCTTAAACGTTAATTCTCCCCGACAGTTACTATTTCTTAAACTTATTCTCGTCTCCAAGTAGAATCTATTGATAGGAATTCTTTAGACTTTATGTCTAATCTTGTAAATATCCCATCAAGATTTTTGATTTCATAAACCAAAGAACTAGTGTGGTACATAGACACCTGTATTCTGGATTTTCTGGCAAAAGGCCCTCGGGCTAAGGCAAGCGTATACGTATAAATCTCATTGAGGGAACCGTTACGCTACCTGGGGATTTCCGGGATGAGTGATAAACTATGACCAACATACACGAGTTTCTGAGGTGAATGGGTCAATTCATCTTGACGTGTCAACGTTTCCAAATGGTGATGCGTCACCAAATGGAATCATTCCGTATAATTCATGATTCTTACCTTAATTGCCTACCCATATTATCCTTTAACCGATCCTAACCCAATTTGTATTTTTCCAGCATGTCTCGCTTCCACGGAAATCGAGGAAGATCCGGCCGTAAGCTTGCTGCCATGATTGCTCGGCAAATGGCTGCGGTCATCCCGACCATGGTGGCTGAACTCAGCAGCACTATGATCGCAAACGTCACGAACAATAGCAATGGTCAAGGGGAGAATAGTGCAAACCAACGGCGTAACACCCAGTCTTGCACCTTCAAGCATTTCAGTTCATGCAAGCCTCCCAGTTATAGTGGCAAGGAAGGTGCCACCGGTCTCTTAGAGTGGTTTGAAGGGATGGAGAACACCTTCGTCAACTGTGAGTGCCCCGAAGCACTCAAAGTAAGGTATGCCACCAGTATGCTGCAGCAACGGGCCTTAACGTGGTGGAACAGTGAAAAGAGGAACCGAGGCCCCGATGCAATCTTGGCTTTAACTTGGGAAGAATTCAAAACCATAGCCATAGCCAAGTTTTGCCCGAGGAGTGAAATCCAGAAACTGGAGGAGGAATTCTGGAATTTGAAACAGGATGGCGGGAACCATCTGGCATATTCTACCCGTCATCATGAACTAAGCATACTGCTGCCACACATGGTGGATACTGTTCCCGAAACGTGGAAAAATTTATTAAGGGTGTACCGCCTCAGATCCAGGATGCCGTTGTGGGTAGCCGGCCCGCAACCTTGGAAGAAGCTATCACCATCACTGCCCAATTGACGGAGAACCACATCCGAGCAGGCACTATGTCTGCAAAGGGTGCCAAGAAGACTGAGAAGACGACCCCCGAGGAGGTCAAGGAGGTCAAGCCTGATAACAAGAAACGGAAGTTTGTACCGGCACGGAACTACGCCGTGGCTGCTCCTAAACCGCCCCAAAGACAGTGTACTACCGGGGCTACACCGGCCGCACAAGTGCCCGTGGCAAGGGCTTATGCAGGCCCTCTACCTATGTGCAACACGTGTAGGTACCACCATCCGGGAAACCTTCCGTGTCGCATCTGCACACTATGTGGCAAGTACGGGCACCTTGTGGCAACGTGTCGCCGAGCATTGGGAAACGCAGTGATGGAACCAAATCGGGTCTGCTACAACTGTGGAGAACCAGGTCACTACCGACCCCAGTGCCCTCGTCTTGTGGGCAATGTTCCACAAGCTCGTGGACGTGCCTTCAACATCAACGCGAACCAAGCTCAGGCGAACAACGAGGTGGTGAACGGTACGTAAAAAAAAAAATTGCAACCCTATCTCCATAGAATTTCTCTTAAAATTCCTTACTTATGTCCTTAAGTGCCTTTAAAACCTATACAGGTATGTTTCTTATTAATGACACCTATGCATACGTATTATTTGATTCGGGCGCCGATAGAAGTTTCGTTTCCTTAGAGTTCGAGCCGACACTTTCTAAACCTCGCTCAAATCTAGAGAGACCTCTCACCGTCGAAGTTGCTGATGGAGAACCCATCACCGTCGACGTGGTTATCCGCGATTGTCTATTGTGTCTTGATGACCATAAGTTTCTTATCGACCTTATTCCTATGAAACTCGGGAGTTTCGACGTCATTATTGGCATGGATTGGTTATCTAAGAACCATGCCGAGATCATTTGTTTCGAGAAGTGCATTCGCATGCCCTTACCCTCCGGGGACACGATGAAGGTGTTCGGTGAACGGTCCTCCAAAGGACTCAAGCTTATGTCATGTACTAAGGCTCAGAAATGCCTAAGTAAGAGTTATCCGGCATTCTGGGCATATGTAGTCAACACCAAAACCAAGGAGAAGGAACTCAAAGATGTTCCAGTTGTACGAGAATTCCCTGAGGTTTTTCCCGATGATCTTAGCGGGTTACCTCCCGTACGCGAAGTAGAATTTAAAATCGACTTGATTCCGGGAGCAAGCCCCGCGGCTAAATCACCTTACCGACTCGCACCATCGGAAATGCAAGAACTCTCTAGCCAACTCCAGGAATTATCCGAGAAGGGGTTTATCCGCCCTAGTTCTTCTCCTTGGGGTGCACCTGTCTTATTTGTGAAGAAGAAAGATGGGTCATTCCGCATGTGTATCGATTACCGGGAGCTCAACAAGTTGACTATCAAGAACCGGTATCCACTTCCTCGTATCGACGATCTTTTCGACCAACTTCAAGGAGCTGCAATCTTTTCAAAAATCGACTTGCGTTCGGGTTATCACCAACTGCGAGTCCACAACGACGATATCCCAAAGACTGCATTCCGCACCCGGTATGGGCATTACGAGTTCATGGTTATGCCTTTCGGCTTAACCAATGCTCCAGCGGTCTTCATGGATCTTATGAATCGGGTGTGCAAGCCATACCTAGACAAGTTCGTCATCGTTTTCATCGACGACATTCTTATTTATTCCAAGTCTCGCTCCGATCATGAACTTCATCTCCGTCAAATCCTCGAACTGTTGAAGAAGGAACAACTGTACGCGAAATTCTCGAAATGTGAGTTTTGGCTTGAAGAAGTACAGTTCTTAGGGCACGTTGTGAATAGTCAAGGAATTCACGTCGACCCTGCGAAGGTTGAAGCCGTAAAGAATTGGAGTGCTCCCACAACTCCGACGGAAGTTCGATCGTTTCTTGGTCTAGCCGGGTATTACCGGCGATTTATTGCCAACTTCTCAAAAATCGCAAAACCACTCACGTCCTTGACTCAGAAGAACAAGCCTTTCGAGTGGAAAGCCGAGCAAGAAGAGGCGTTTGAGACATTGAAGCACAAGTTGTGCAATGCCCCTATTCTGACGCTACCGGATGGAAATGACGACTTCACGGTATACTGCGACGCGTCGAAACAAGGCCTTGGTTGTGTTCTCATGCAACGGGGAAAGGTCATCGCATATGCCTCGAGACAATTGAAGGTTCACGAGGTAAATTATACGACGCACGATCTCGAGCTCGGAGCGGTGGCCTTTGCTTTAAAAATCTGGAGACACTATCTATACGGCACACAATGTATAGTCTACACGGACCACAAGAGCCTCCAACACGTTTTCAACCAGAAGGACCTCAATATGAGGCAACGTCGTTGGGTGGAACTAATTAGCGACTACGATTGTGATATCCGCTACCATCCCGGCAAGGCAAATGTCGTAGCCGATGCATTGAGTCGAAAGACGCATCAAAAGATGGTTTCCGTTCAAGAGATGCGCGACCGACGCCAATGGTTCGATACATTGGGAGAGTTTGATACTGAAGTCCGACTCGATGTCAACAATGCTACGGTGTTATTGCAGAACTTAAGGATCGATTGTGACATCGAGGCGAGTATTCGAGAAGCACAGCAAGCGGTGCAAACCGAAGGGAGTATGAAGGAAGAGCTCGAGCCAAATCTCTTAGCCCAATTAGAAACAAGAACCAATGGGCTAATGTATTTCGCAAACCGAATCTGGATCCCCAAACGCAATAACCTTCGGGCTTCTATCATGAACGAAGCACATCGGACTCGTTATTCTATTCACCCGGGCTCCGATAAGATGTACATGGACTTACGGAGTCAATATTGGTGGCCTGGAATGAAACGAGACATAGCAACCTATGTTGCTAAGTGCCTTACATGCACGAAGGTTAAAGCGGAGCATCAAAGTCCAAGTGGATTACTCGAACAACCCGAAATTCCCATGTGGAAGTGGGAACATATATCCATGGATTTCATAACCAAGTTACCTCGGACATCTCGCGGGCATGATAGCATATGGGTGATCGTCGACCGATTGACTAAGTCGGCACATTTCATACCCATACGTGACACATATAAGACATCAAGGTTAGCCCGGATTTACATCGACGAGATCGTAAGCCGTCATGGTGTGCCTCTTCACATTATATCCGACCGAGACGCTCGATTCACTTCTCACTTTTGGTCTACTATGCAAGAACTTCTGGGTACACAATTGGATTTAAGCACGGCTTACCATCCCCAAACCGATGGCCAAACCGAGCGGACGATCCAAACCCTAGAAGACCTGTTACGTCTCTGTGTCCTTGATTTTGGGGGCGACTGGGATACGCACCTACCGCTCGCAGAATTCTCCTACAACAACAGTTACCACTCAAGCATCCAAATGGCACCGTTCAAAGCACTTTACGGTCGTAAGTGTCGTTCACCAATCTGCTGGACCGACGTTGGCGAGAATCTTATTACCGGTCCCGAGCTTATACAAGAGACGACCGATAAAGTCGCCATCATCCGCAAGAACCTGGAAGTGGCAAGGAGTCGACAGAAAAGTTACGCTGATAAATGTCGCAAGCCACTGGAATTCCAAGTTGGGGAGATGGTCCTTCTCAAGGTCTCACCGTGGAAGGGTGTGGTTCGCTTTGGAAGGAAGGGCAAGTTAGCTCCAAGGTTTGTAGGGCCTTTCAAGGTTCAGAAAAGAATCGGGAAAGTGGCCTACAAACTAGAACTACCCTCCGACCTTAGTGGAATTCACCCTGTCTTCCACGTCTCGAATCTGAGGAAGTGTCTGGCCGACGATAATTTGCATGTGCCATTGGAAGACATTCAGATCGACGAATCACTACACTTCGTTGAAAAACCCGTCGAAATCATGGATAGCATTATGAAGAAGACTAGGACCTCTACGACCCCAATTGTAAAGGTTCGATGGGAGAACAAACGAGGAGCGGAATTCACTTGGGAGCGTGAAGAACATATGAAGAAGACTTACCCTTACTTATTCTTGTAACCCTTTTGATTCTTAATTTCGGGACGAAATTCTTTTAAGTTGGGGAGACTGTAACATCCTGTATTTTTGTTCGGTTTATTTATGCCATTTTATAGCATCAATAGTAAATTTTTATATATATAAAAAAAATATAATAACAATAATAATAATAGATAATAATAATATAATAAAATAATAATAATGATAATAATAAAAATAATAATAATAATAATAATAATAATAATAATAATAATAATAATATAATAATAATAATAATAATAATAATAATAATAATAAAACTTGGAATTTAAAGTACAGGGGGTTGTTTGCCATTTTGGAAACTTTGAATAAAAGTTTGAAACACAAAATAATAACATTTAAGAGTACAGGGGCCATTTATGTAAATTTTCCAAACCACCCCCTCTACCCCGTTTTTCCGGTAACCATCGGCCGGAGCTCCTGCCGAGCTCCGGCAATGCCCAAAACCCCATTTCAAACCGATTTTGACCCGATTAAACCGCCCAACCCCTTCGACCATGGGTTTCGAACCTGAACCAACTCCAAAATCGAGATTCCCGCTCGTACCCTTTCCAAATCAAAACCGAATCAAACCGTGATGAACTCCAACTCGAATCCCGTCCAGATACATGAATTAAGTCAAATTAAATCATTCTAAACTTAAAACGCGGTCGAAACAATCAATCAATCAATTTTAATTACACGATTACAGTTCGAATCTCTCAAAATTGAAAGTATATACGCGGTTTCAAAATCAAACGCGTTACGCCCGTAAACCATGAAATCAAGCTTATAAATTAGGGGCGTTCAACTCATTTTGAGGTTCTTAAACACCCCTAACCCTCAATTTCACTAAAAACCTTCTCGATCAAAAAGCCCAATTCACGAACACTCGAAGCTGAGTCGATCTTGAAATCACTCGAAGCTTAATCGGAACAGGTAATTGGAACCTGTTATTGACTCGATTTGGTCCAGGGATCAAAAGCCCCATGAAGATTCGGGTGTTTAACATCGAATCGGAGGTCAATTTTGACCCTGTTGAACCTAGGGTTCATCCTAATTTGGGGGTAAACCGGGTACTAAGGTTAAAACAATAACCGAACCAATGAAAACCAAGGCCTTGGCCCTGGTTCACTGGTCTCCGCGCCCCATATCCTAGGGGAGGTCCCGGGTTCGACCCCGGGCAACCCCCCCTTTTCTTTTTTCTGATTTTCTTTCTTTCTTTCTTTTTTCTTCATTTATTTTTATTTATTTAACCTTTTTAAATTCTGAAAATTTCTAAAATTATTTTATAAAATGCAGAATTTATTTAAATTTTTGTTTAACTAATTTTGTGATTAAATTTATTTCTTTTTTTTATAAAATACATTTGTATTTATAAATACATAATTTTATTTTAAAAATACAAAAGAAATGAGTAAACATAATACTTGTATATGTATATATATTTTTAAATAATTAAATTATTTAGTTATTTATACCTATATATATATATTTATATATTGTTCTTTTAGTAATTAAATCACTTATTATGATTATACAATATTATAATTGTTTAGTATATATAAATATTATATATACATTCAAACAATTTAATTGTTTAGTTACTTATATATATATATATATATATATATATATATTTATACATAGTTCTTTTAATAGCTAAATCATTTATATTGATTATTATATACAATGTTATAATTGTTTAGTATATACATTTATATATATATAATTAAACAATTTAATTGTTTAGTTACTTATATATATATATATATATTATATATATATATATATATATATATATTATACATAGTTCTTTTAATAGCTAAATCATTTATATTGATTGTTTAGTATATATTTATATGTATATTCAAACAATTAAATTGTTTGATTACTTATATCTATAAATATACATATTTGTATATAGTCCCTTATAATAGTTAAATAACTTATTATAATTATTATATACAATCCTTAAAAAAATCGGTTCAATGTACAATTTAATCAAGTTTTATTTCTCTTACGCGCTAACAATTGATTATACCAAGTATAATCCATTCGTTCCATTAAACCGATCACGTTATTAACATGTAATAAACACGAATAATTATTAAATCATATTAGACCTACAATTAATCATCAAACATATTATAACGCGCTACTTTATTTCGTTTAGGTGCGTTGTGACATTTGTGTTGGAAATCTTATTCGTGGTTATTCTTATTTCATCTACAAGTCTCCTTTATTAAACATGTGAGTTCTTATGCCCCGCTTTACGATTATTTCACATCTTTCGGGGTGAAACATGTTGCTTATACAAACTTGCACATACACGTTTTGATACTTATTTCACACGTGCAATTCTTACATAGTCGTGGTTGTTTGGATATGTTTAGTATTATACGAGATGTGACATACGTGTGCAATCATTAACTATTGCTAGCCTAGCGAAGTCTTAGATCTTTGGGCCTGACAAGCCTATTTGGTGCTAAAGTCGATGTATTGCCGACTCCTAGGAGCCGTATGCTTGTGCACTAGGGAACCAAATACACTTAGCTAATCATGCTTATTCATATTATTCAGTCGAGGCTTGATTGTAACTATGCATGTTCTATATACTTGCTATCTTGTGACCATTGACTAGAATTGCCACATTTTGTATACTTATTGTATTTAAAACCATGAGAACTCACCAACTAGTTAGTTGACTTTATTTTCAACATGTTTCAGGTAATATGCAAGCTTAGCGATGATTGAAGGAATGCATAAACCTAGATCATGGACCTAGGTTTAATAAAGACGATTGAATTCTTGTTTTTGTTTAATTATTTTGAGACATTGATGTATGTGGTGATTGAAAACAATTGATTAATGGCATTTTATATTTTAACATAGCGTTATGTGGCTGTGAACAATCTTAACCCTCGCACCTCGACGTTTCCGCCGTCAAGGTTGGGGTGTGACATACTAGTATTTAACGTCACGCGTTGCGATGGGGGTAAAACCATGTCAAATAGCATCAATGTCTCACTGTTACTAGCGACTACCAACACCAGAAAATCTCGTAAAAGAAAAGAAGTAAAACCGAACAAAAAATAGACGTAAAACTTTAAACCATGCATGTGCGTTGCGGCGTGTTATTTGTATAAATTAGAACGAAGTATATTACACAACGCGATCGTGTAACATAAAAGTTAGATATTAAAACGTTACAGAACATACGCATGTGCCTGTATGTTAAATCGAAATTTTAGACCAAGACAAAAGAAATATAAAATGTGAAAGTATATGAGATCAAAGTTAAGATGAAAAATGTATTAGGATTAAATGTATAAGATGAAAACTATAAAGTTAAATATATATATATATATATATTTAAAAATACAAAATGAGATACAATTTATAAAACATAAGGTACAAGCTATAATGCATAACTAAATTAATAATTCATATTATATAAATTAAATATAATTTATAAAAATTGTATATTGTAAATATGGTCAAAGACTTGTAAGTAAAGATCTTTAGGGAGGAGGGGACACTCCTCTAAACCACCCTGAACTACCTCATAATCCATCAATCACACACTGCCACATTACAAGTATCTTGAACTACCCTAAAACACTCAAAAAGCTGAAAATGTTACCCTGAAACACCCAAGGGTCGGCTATATAGCCGTTACACACCTCGGGTACACATCGGCGAGTGTAACCCGAGATGATGAACCCTGGTGGCTACCCGAGGGGGTGGCGGCGGTGTTACCGCCAGGGTACCACCCTACCCGAGCCCTCTTCGGGCAGCGCCCCGTCCTCGCTTAGTAAGGTTCAACGCACATGGAAATTTTCTTGTCACTCTAGCTAGATTTTATCCTATTTCACTTAAAGATTAGTCACAAATTTGCCATCATTTACTCTTGCTCATTGGTTATCATCATTAACCATTCAAAAGAGTTATCACACTTTGTAGTAAAAAAATTAATATATGTTTCAACATGCTCCTGTAACATACATGTACATATACATCTAACATACATGTACATATACATCTACATGTACATATACACACCGGAAAGATCCCGCTGTTGAGTAGAAACAATCCATAAAGGACACTAAAGACATTTTTAATACCTAATAGTGAAGTGCCGGAAAAAAATATATATATTAAATAGGAAATTTCAATTATTATCTAATAAGTACCATTTACTACATGTTAGGAAGATGAATTATTCACATAAACAACCCCTCTATATTTCAATAATTCGCATATAACCTCCAATCATTCCAGTAAGTGAATTGTATGTCATAAAAGGTTACGTTTTGAAACAACTACGAAAAGGAACCCGTTGTTTCTAATAAGAAACTTTAAACGAATTTTTTTAGAGAAAACAAAATAAATATTTGTAACTTGTATCTGTTATCACATATTACGTATATAAATATTTTTAATGAAAACTCTTTCACAATGTGAATGTCTAAGGTTTAAATCTCATTTGATGCACATCACGATTTACATGTCAGAGATGCATAGATGTGGGCTTGGACCCTGTGAATTCGCCAAAGGTGGGGTTAATACCATGGTAAGATTGTAAGAAGACTATCTACGTACAAACTATGTTTATAATAAAAGATTACTTTTTGAACTATCCTCTAAATCAGCATCACTCATATATATAACGTAAATGTTTTTATTTACCAATATCACGTGACACAAAATCGTTTGACTAGCTCATAATATAGCTATGTTTATTTACTCTATTCTCACTATTTAATAAAGGTGATTAGTTTGACGTATATTAACCAAGATAAGTTCAGTAAGGGTACTTTCTTCGGTTCAAAGGGGTTGCATATTATCCAAAAATGACAAAACAAAGGTAAAATATAATAACTCAAACCTACCGGGTATTTTTGTCATTCATCTAAAGGTGAGGGGCATAACAAGTTTATTATCGTGTATATAACGACCGCATCTATTTCTCCTAGTGTTCATAATCTCTTTCAATGGGTAAAGAGAGTGAAATAAAGCTTCTTGGAACCGCTGCAAGTCCATTTGTGAACCGGGTTCAGTTTGCCCTCAACCTCAAGTCCATCGAGTACGAGTACATTGAAGAAAATCTCGCTCGCAAAAGTGAGCTCCTATTGACATCAAACCCGGTTTATAAAAAAGTCCCGGTCCTTTTTCACGCTGATACACCTATTTGTGAGTCGCAAATCATAGTCGAGTATCTTGATGAAATACAACCCGATTTGTTCCAACTCCTCCCATCGGCCTCTTTAGATCGGGCTAATTGTCGATTTTGGGCCACATATATTGATGACAAGGTACGTTAAATAATCTTTAATTATATACTTCATATATAATTTTGTGTCAAGTATTATTTTCAGGGTTTAAAGAAAGAAAACCAGTACAAGCTAGATTCAAATCTAAGTATTTAAGGAACTTAAAGGCTTATTACTATATCATAGATATGCATGTATTTATTTGAAATATCTTCGACAGTTTTTCCCGTTGTATGAAGAATTGAGGCGGACAATAAACAAGGAGCTACAGGAAGCTATAAAAGAAAAGATGATCGAAGCAACACGATTGTTGAAGGAGCCTTCATCAAGTGTAGCAACGGGAAGGCTTATTTTGGTGGAGATCAGGTAGGTTATCTGGATGTTATTCTTGGATGTTTCGTCAGATGGACGAAACATGTTGATGAACTTTACAGTTTCAATACATTTGATGAAGTTAGAATCCCAGAACTTACGAAATGGGCGAATAACATATCGTCACACGAAGCACTTAAGAGTGTGACACCGGGGAGAGAAACACTAGAAGGCTTCTTTGCGATGATTAATTTCTACAAACCACCATATCAATAAATCACCAATTAGTGGTGTTTCATACTTTGGTATGTTTGTGATTAAGTGTTGTATCCCGTTTGATGTTTTCATGTTTCATTTCGGTATGAACTATGTATTATGTTTTATGGCTAGTAAAGATTATAACCATGGTCTTTACATATATGCTTTCATTATCAATGTTTAAACTTTCTGCTTGAAATCCAATGTTCTAATAATTGCAAATTAGAAAATAGAAAGTATCTTTATACAAGATACATCTTTAAAGGATATGCTCTTTTTCTAACAACAAATATATAACACAATTATACTTATATTCTATAAGAAAACAAAATACCAATTTTAGGGTGCAATTTACAAAGTAGTTATTTGTGTCTATTCATGTAACAATTATTTAATGTAAAATGTCAACGAATTAAACATATTCTTTCTCTTTTGTCCTTGCAAAAGTTTAATAGTTTTCATCAATCGTAACTATTATATTAGTTTGATTAAAGAACTAAAACAATTGTTGCAGTTTTCAAGTAAAACTCACTTTGTATTTATTCGGAGGGTTGATAATTACCAAAAAATAGAAACCAACAGATCTAACACGTTGCGTACTTTTGCTAACATCACCTTATTTTGGCCCAAAAATAGAAACCACACTTATAACTTCACCACACTTTCTTATCCAGATGCCCTCAGCCGCTCCTCTTCTACACTACAGAGTAGAGACCCCACTCTACATATTGAATAAACCCTGGAGACTAGAGGTGTTCAAAGTCGGATATTCGAAATTTCGGATATCCGAATTTGAATATCCGAAAATTTTGGATAGTGAAAATCACTATCTGTATCCGTATCCGAAATTTCGGATATCCGAAATTCAGATATCCGAAATTTCGGATACGGATTCGGATATCCGAAATTCTTTTTTATTTTTTTATTTTTTATTTATTTTTTACAATATACACATATAATATTATAAAAAATAAATAAAACAACTCATATCATAAAATTCACAATATACACTAAAAAATCTCAATCTAAATTAAAAATATATCTAAAATTAAAAAAAAAAAAAAATATTTTTTAGTTTTCGGATAATCGGACATCCGAATATCCGAAACTTTGAAAATCACTATCCGAATCCGAATCCGAATTTTCGGATATCCAAAATTCGGATATCCGAATTTCGGATATCCGAAAATTCGGATATTTCGGATTCGGATATTCGGATTTTCTGATCGGATTCTCGGATTCGGATATTTTTGAACACCCTTACTGGAGACCCACTCTACATATTGAATAATTTGATACCGTGCTCTAATTTGCATGGTTTTGAAAACCAGACCGGAGCGGTCGGTCTGACTGGTTGGACCGTAAACCGGACTTCAATGCGGTCCGGTTCGGTGCTTAAAACTATTTTAGCATTGAACCAGTGGTTAGACCAGTTGAACCGGCGGTCGGACCGGAAACCGAACCGGTTGAACCGGGAACCGGTTTTTTATATAATTTTTTTATTTTTTAATATTTTTTACATATATTTATAAAATATAATTATAGTTTTATCCCGTTCTTATATACGGTCCGACCGGTTCATCCGACTAGTTGAACCGGTCCGACCAACGGATCGGTAAGACGTCCGGTTCACTGTCCGGTCCGGTTTTGAAAACATTGCTAATTTGTACAATAAACACCAACTCATGATATTATTGATAGCACTCACCCTATGTTTCTTATACTTATACTTACACTAAACATACTATTTTTTTAATTAAATAATATTTTATATTTTATTATTATATTTTTTCTCTAGTACACTCACAAACACTTTAAAAAATATTAAAAAATTATGAGTGTTAGTATCGCGTTTCTCCAAATATGAGGATGAATGATAATATTTTTTCTCTATGCACTCACAATCACTCCCAACCATCATTCATAATATATGACATATATTATAAAAATGGGGAACATGCTGTGAATGTTTCTAGGGATATAAACGAAACAAACGTTCAGCAAATAGTCCATGAACCGTTTGGCAGTAAGTTCGTTTAATACATGAAGGAACACGAACAAGAAAAATCCGTTCGTTTAGTTACATAAACGAACATGAACATAAACCGCGTTTGTTCATTTATGTGTGTGAACGTTCGCTAATGTGTTCGTTAACGTTTGTTTATGTTCATTTATTTAAAAGTTATATTTGAGATAATTATGTTAAGTATTTATTTATCTTTGGTGGATATTACATAATGTTTGTGCTTTTAATTATAAATCAATATAATGGTTTGCATTTGGTTGTTTTAGAAAATTTCATTTGTGATAATTAATGTTCATGAATATTTGTGTCGTATGATTGCCTTCATTTACGTTCATTTATGTTCGTGAACAGTTCATGAACAGATTCATTTCCTTAATGAACAAACACAAACAAGAAATCTCATTCGGTAAGTGTTCGTGAACAGTTAATGAACAATTATTTTTTTAATGAATGAACACGTAGATGGCCCCCGCCCGTGTTCGTTTGCAGCCCTAATATTAATAGAAAATATGTTTATATTAGCCTATTTTATATAAGATTCATCAAGTCCTCCACAGTTCTTAGAAAAAATCATTGTGTACAGAGGAACTTAGTGTAATAAACCAAATAATTTGAGAGTTGTGTGTACACTTTTATTGGTTCACTTAAATGAGTTAAAGAATTGGATAAAATTTAGAACTAAAATAAAGTATGCTATTGTGTGTGTTTTCGTAAACAAGAGATGATGAAGAAGATGAAGTCTAACTAATATTGTGTTCAAAATAGAAGACTTAATTACACGGGTGGTCTCTGTGGTTAAGCCTGATTTCACTTTTGGTCCCTAACTTTCTGAAATTACAAGGTTGGTCCAATACTTTACACAAACGTAACAACGATGGTCCCTGAAACGGATGGACGTTAGTTATTGCTGTTAAGTGCGTATAAAATGACAAAAATACCCCCTTTCACTTTTCTTCTTCTCCATCTACACTACTCCTACCACCATTGAAGCCTCCACCTTCAACCACCACCCCCACCACCTTCAACCACTGTCACCACCACCATCAACAACCACCACCATCTTCAACCACCACCTCCACCACCCTTAACCTTCAACCACACCACCCCCCTTCAACCACCACCACCACATTCAACCTTCACCACCACCACACATTCAACCTTTAACCACCACCACCTGCAACCTTCAACCACCAACACCACCTTCAACTACCATCATCGGCACCACGTTCACCATCGTCACCACCAGCACCATACCACCCACGTAACACCAAGAGTAGGGTTTCACTCATCTTGATTTGGGGGTTTTGTTTCTAGGGTTTCCAAATATTCCTTAGATTCAAACAACGGAGGCGGCGGTGATGGTGGTGGCGGGAAGCACCCGTGGTGGTGGAGGCGGGAAGCACCGTGGTGGTGGAGGCGGCGGTGATGGTGGTGGATGAAGGTGGTAGCGGGTGGGCTGGAAAGATGATGATTCAGTGGGGAAGGGTATTTTAGTCATTTAAAAATTTTTAACAGTCAAAGTTAACGTCAATCCGTTTCAGGGACCATCGTTGTTACGTTTGTGCAAAGTTTTGGACCAAACTTGTAATTTCAGAAAGTTAGGGACCAAAAGTAAAATCAGGCCTAACCATAGGGACCACTCTTGTAATTATGTCAAATAGAATATTTGAAGGGACAGGGTTGATTGCTGAAGGCAGTTATCATCTTCAAATTTGACTGTTTTACCCCTCGATTTTCACATGTTAAATTTTAGAAAAATCAATTTTTACGTATTTTAATAGAAGCAATATCTACTGAATCCATAATAAACTAAACAAATATGCATTTCATACTTTCTGATTTATTTAATGAATGTTATGATTACATTAATCAAATATCAACTCAATTACACTGAAATATCTACACATAAATAGAGATGGCGACAAACACTATTACTACAAATTCAGTTATATAAAATATATGATAGTATACTTTTAAACAAATTTAAAAGTTTGGGTGTTTTGAAGAAGTAAAATAAAATAATGAAATCTAAAAAAAAGAAGAAAAAATACTTAATTTTAGAATTTATTTAGGGAGACGTATGTATTTAAACATCAACTAAAGTGGAATGCAAAATTTAAGTGAAATAATAGTTATATTGTTTCGAGAAAACCTTTCGGTAAAAGCTTTAGAAGATGCTTTCCATTAATTTTATATGTTATTAACGATTTCGTAAGAGTTAATAAAATATTTTGTGATACAATTTTCTAATATCATGCGTAATAAATGAAACGATGAAGGAGAAACTAATGAAGAAAGAGATGAGACGGTGAAACCTTTAATGAGTGTAAGGTTGGGGCAGAAGAAGACAGCGGTAGACAAACTAAGCTTTTATCGTAGAAAACATTATTCGTGGCAACAGGAGAAGAATTATGAGGAAACACGTAGCACTTGCAAAATACAATTAGCTATCAACTTTTACGTCCATGACTATCGTTCTGATTTTTTTTTTCATGTCACATCAATTTTACATCAGTTTTTTTCATTTTTTACCGGTTTTCTCTTTTAGTTTTTCTCAAATTTACATGAAATCATCATAGTTTTATCTTGTTTTTTCATTTCCCCAATTAGTTTTCAATTTGAAGGGGGAAGAGCGGTGGATCCCAACGAAAATTCACCAAAAAGAAGGAAAAAAAAAAAAACACCTTTGGTCTAGGGGTGTGGCGTTCCCAACCGGCCCTGAGATTTCCTTAAAACTTCCCTGGTTCCACTCCGTGTGGCCTTAAAGGTGTAAATGAGTTAAGCCGGATTGCTAGTTAAACACGAGCTGAGCTAAACGAGTTTGAGCTCATATTATGTCTCGCTTAGTAAATGAGCTCGAGTCTGAGCTTCGGATATCAAACTCGAGCCAACTTACAAACGAAAAAGATCTTTTGTTTATATAATTTTTAATTTTTTACGTATTAAATATATATTTATGTAAATAATATAACTATATATAAAATAATGATAAAACTAATTAGGTATACATAAAAGTATGATTATAAATAAATGCTCATAGTCCATGAAATATCAATCTCGTATCATTGATTTAATGAGTTAAGATGAAATAATTTTATTATATTTTGTTATTATATATGAACACTCTTATATAATATATATCTTTATATATAATAAAAGAAAATGGTTTTACCACTTGTCATCATATTAAACACTCTTTGACACATGTCAAATTCTTAAACAAATATTGTCACTTGTCATCATATTAAACACTCATTTAAACTCCAAAAAATTCTCTTAATTTGTTTCCCTAAAATAAAAAGTTTCTAAAGTTTGAATTAATATCCTTTTTATTTTATATTCAAATAAATGTTAAAATGAAAACCATTATTTGTGTTCCTCATAATTTATTTTGAGAAAATAAAAGCCATTTTGTAAGATATGTACAATGATTTTAAACTAAAATTATGGTAAACAAAATCTAAATTTTCAAACATAATGTTAAGAGATTAGTTTTTCATAATTTAATTTTATATACAATCACAATAGAACTTAAGTTGGCATGTTTCTTCACATTTACAGCTAAGTTTGTTATAATATTTTATCAATTTTATGTTTTAATAAATTATTGGCTTTTAAGTTATATGTTGTCACATGGCACACTCTCAAAAAGTTATTGACACGTGTCATTCATATAACGAAAAGTTGTTTTAATGAAAATTTTGCATCCCTTAAATTTCGCATCCTTATATATCATTCTTATATATTATTCTTATATATTAGAAGATTATTAATATTAGTTCTTAATTTCTAATTGTAAATATTCGTTATTTTATTTTTTTCAATTCGTGTAACACACGGGACGTTAGGCTAGTATAATATATATACATATACCACAAATTGAGAGACCTTCTCCTAGATCAGGCCAAATTATGGTAAGTAGATATGACTCTCTCCACTAGCTACACTACAAGAAAACCGAGCAATAGGGGCGACGTTTTTAGCGGTGACTTCTAGCATTAGCGGCGACATTTAATAGCGGCAACTTACTAGCGGCGACAAGTCGCTGCTATTGCTTCCAATCTGTTTCAGTTGCACTGAACTTGATCTGGCTGTTCATTAAAAAGAAGATCCAATGGCGAGGGTTTGGTCGTACAAGAAGCAATAACGACGACACTATTAGCGGCGACATGTCGCCGCTATTGCTTCTGATCTGAGATAACCCATCGATTTCCCTCCACATCTTCATTCTTCCATCCAACTCCACACCACCGATTTTCAGACGATTTTCAGCGGATTTCCGGCTACACCCCACCGTCACCATTGTCACCATTGTCACCATTGTCACCATTGTCACCATTGTCATCGGAGGTTGCTCCCCAACACCCCACCCTCACCACCTCGCGGATCGGCGACCCAACACCCCACCTTCACCACCTAGCCATCGGCCTCCCTCACCACTCCACCGAAGCCGCCTCCCGTCTGTCGGAGCCACCGTCACCGCCACCTCTTAGTGTCGTTTGAGTTTCTTGAGGTAATTTTTCTTTATGTTATTTTATGTTAAATGAATCACTAACTTAGTTTCTTGATGTTATTCTAGTTTTTTGCTTCAAGGCTCGCGTCTGCCGGAAGTCACCGCCACCACCATCTCTAGTTGCTAGTTAGTTGATTAAAAGTTTAAGGTAACTTTTTTAATGTTTTTGTTTGTTGTGCAAACACCAACTTGGTATTTTGTAGGTTAGAAATAAATATATTTTGCTATTTGGTTGATTAAAAATTAATTGGGCATTTGATGTTTGGTAAACTAGTTGGTGAAATGGTTGAAAATTGTTTAGATGGTGTTATTTAGTTAGTTGAAAATTGATTAAAAACTATTTAGATATTTTTTAAGGTAATTGAGATATTTAGAGTTTATGCTTTATTGATGAATGTATTTATGTATTTTGTAGGTTAGAAATAAATGGATTTGGATATTTTGCTAGTTAGTTGATTAAAAATTAATTGGGTATTTGATATTTGGAAGTTAGTTGATATTTGTAGGTTAGAGATTATTTTGAAGCAATTACTAAGAAAACCAAAAGAAACGTGATATTAGTTGAACCAATTATTGTATGTTATAAGCTTTTAGGTTTCGTTACTTCATTCTAATAACCATGAACTTAGAAATACCCGCCCGAAATTGATTTAGTAATTAATTTCGGGTTGTCCCCATTTTGGGACTGCTTTTTGAATATTTTATCTCATTTAGGATATGAATGTGTATTACATATTGTTTGTTTAAGAAAAATTTGGTTTTCATTTTCTCTTTGCTCCACGAGTATATATTTCTATATGTATATATATACTAGGGAGCTAAGAGGAAATGCTGCCGAATTTTTTTTAAACAAACAATCATGTGAGGCACGTTCATATATGAGATAAGGTATTCAAAAAGCGGGTATAGCAGCCTACCCTTTTGAATTCTCAATCCGTTGTCCTACTTTTTGTTAATCATGTTTCGTGGATAAATTTTCATCCACTTAAATCCTAATATGTATTGCAGTTTCATAATCATGCCTGTCGATAAAAGTTGGTTTCTTAATCCGAACCATAGATCACCTGAGTATCAACAAGGACTCAGCTCTTTTATAGATATGTGCGAAAAACTTACCGACAGTTATGGTCAAATTCGATGTCCGTGTATGAAATGTCAGACTACCGTATTATGAGGATGGGTTAAAATAAATATCATTTAGAAATATGGGGCATGTGCCGATCGTACAAAGATTGGATCTATCACGGCGAAAGTTTAATTCCTAAAGTTGTAGTTGTGGATAACATTGCGCCAACAAACGAAATGGCTGACGTTATCGAAGACGTTATGGAGGAGAGTAGCGGTGTCCATGAGCAGAATAGTGGTATCCATGATGATTTTGAGAACTTGTTAGAAGAAGTTCAATCAGAATTATATCCGGGTTGTGCTAAGTTTTCTTCCCTTGATTTTTTAGCAAAGCTTATGCATATCAAGGTGATGAATAAATGGACTAATAGCTCATTTGATGAGCTTCTTGAGTTGTTACAATCTTCACATCCTGAGGGTAATAAAATCCCCCCTTCTCATTATGTAGCAAAAAGGACGTTAAAAAAGATTGGTTTAGGATATGAGTCGATACATGTGTGCAAATATGATTGTGCTCTTTTCTGGGGAGAAAACCTTTTGTTAGAAAAATGTCCGGTTTGTAATAAGAGTAGGTGGGTTGATACAAATACAAAGGGCAAGAAGTTACCTCACAAGGTGTTACGATGGTTTCCCTTAACCCGAGACTATGACGATTGTATTCTTCAATGCACACGACAAAAGATATGATTTGGCATAGTACTGGACGATCAGAAGAGGGTACGATACGACATCCTGTTGATGGTACCTCATGGAAAGATTTTGACATAAGGTACCCGACCTTCTCGAGGGAACCGCGAAACGTTCACCTAGGGCTTGCAGCCGACAGTTTTAATCCATTTGGTAACATGAGTTTGGCTCATAGCACATGGCCGGTTGTACTCACCACATACAATCTGCCTCCATGGTTATGCATGAAAGAGTCCTCGTTTATGTTGTCATTGTTTATTCCTGGTCCTAAATCACCGGGGAAAGACATGGATGTGTTTCTTAAGCCGTTGGTGGATGAGCTTAAGCAGTTGTGGGTGTCAGGCGTACGTACTAAAGACGCGACGACAAACACGTTCTTTACAATGAAAGCGACGTTGTTATGGACTATAAACGACTTTCCAGCTCGTAATAGTTTATCTGGTTGGAGCGGGCAGGGTTACAAAGCATGCCCGACTTGTAACGAAGACACTCCTTCTATGCGTGTTACAAATAAAGTTGTATATGTTGGTCATCGACGATTCTTAGATGCTAACTATGAGTGGAGAACAAGTTTAGAATTTAACGGAGAACCCGAGATCAGAGCCCCTTCGAAAAAGTTTAATGATACAGACATAGAAGCTCAACTTAGTCGTCTACGCCATCGTTTGCCGGGTAAACATCCCGATTTTGGAGGTGTAAAATCAAAGCGGGAGGAGTTTGAGTTGAACTGGTCGAAACGAAGCATATTTTTTGAACTTGAGTATTGGTCTTCTCTGCAGCTAAAACATAACCTAGATGTGATTCATATCGAGAAAAATGTGTGTGACAGTTTGTTGGGTACTCTTCTAATGAATGAAAAGAGCAAAGATACGGCAAATGCACGCGTTGACTTGAAAAATCCAAATATTTGAAGTAGGCAGTGGTTGGAGAAAAAGAATGGCAAGTGGTATAGTCCACACCCAAAATACTCATTGAAGATCAGTGATCGAAAGTTATTTTGTGAGTTTATAAAGGATGTTAAATTGTCTGATGGGTTCGGATCTAATATCAGGAAGAGAGTGGTAGATAACAATACTAATATTACTGGGTTGAAATCTCATGACTGTCATATTCTCATGCAGCGTATAATACCGATTGCGGTTAGATGCTTTTTGACCAAAGATACTTATACACCAATAGTTGATCTTTGTACGTTTTTTAAACAACTCTGCTCAAGAACACTATTGGTCGAGGATATGAAGAAAGCTAAGGATGTCATTCTTATAATTTTGTGCAAGTTAGAGTTGATCTATCCTCCGGTATTTTTTGACATTATGGTTCATTTAGTTTTGCATTTACCTGATAAAGCGATTCGTGGTGGTCCTGTGTGTATGAGATGGATGTATCCATTTGAAAGATATATGAAAAAATTAAAAAATTATGTCAGAAACAAAGCAAGGCCGGAAGGTTGTATAGCTGAAGGTTATGTTGCTGAAGAAGCTTTATCATTTTGTTCGAGATACCTTCGAGATGTTGAGACTCAGTTTAATCGCCCGGACAGAAACGAGGATGTCATTATCCCAAAAAGAAACGTGTATGCATTTGAGTCTAAATGTCATCCGGTTAGTGCAACAAAGATGAAATACCTTTCTCCAAGTGAAAAGCTTAAGTTAGAATGGTTTGTGCTCGATAGTTGTCAAGAAGTCAGAGATTATATGAAGTAAAGTTTCCTATCTTTAACTTTGCATCATTAATTAAATATATTTCATTTCTTACTTATTGTATCTTTTTATCAATATTGTAGTGAATTTAAATCTGAATGTCCACATGAGGATATTAAAATCAAATTTCCAACATGGTTCCTCGAGAAGGTAATCTATATCTAACACGTGTTACTATATATTTGTTAGGTAATCCATATATAACACGTGTTAGTCTATATTTTCTTAGGTTTATTCGATGAAAATACAAAATTCTCCAAAATTTCACTCAGAGTTGTATGCTCTTTCAACGGGTGCGGATGTAAATGCCTATACTTACACTGCTTGCATAGTCAACGGTGTTAGGTTTATGGTAGTTAACCGTGACGCGCAACGCACAACGCAAAACTCCGGTGTTTTAGTGGAGGGAGAGAATGGTGAGAAATATTATGGGCAAGTTGAGGAGATTATTGAATTACATTATGCAAATGGGTATTCAACTGTCCTATTTCGTTGCAAATGGTTTGATACTTGAAGGGGTGTTTCATACGACAATAATATCATTAGTATCAACACAGAACGTGAATGGGACAAAGACGATCAACTCATATTTGCCTCCCAAGCTAAACAAGTGTTCTACATCCGAGAACCTTCTCGAAGAAATCAAAACAATAATCACCGGTGGGTCGTTGAGAATGTTAATCATCGAAAAATTTGGGATCGCCCTACAACCAATGATGGTGTCGTGGAGAACATTCAAAATGTTGATAATGACTTGACAGAAGATCTTGAAGTTGTTCACAACCACTCTTCATCTAATAGTGTACTTTTCATTGACTTCACACAATATTTTCATAACATGCCTACTTATGTCACTGAAGGCGAGACTCCAAGTGAAGTTAATCCGCCAACTGTCATCGCTGAGGAGGTGTTTGAAGACGAGGCTGGTTATGATGAGGACGATTCTGATTATGACACCGAAGAGTCTGACGAAGATACTGAAGTATATGAGGGTGACTCTGATTGAAAAAATTGTTATGATTTGTTAGGATTTGTATATGTATTTATTTATCTAAACCTTTGTTTGTATTTCATGTTGACTACAAGACTTTCTTCTTATTTTAACATTATGTTCTAAATCTTATATTTCAAGACATGATTTCATTGTGGATTGTTTTTGCATACCTTATGGCTGATGTTATGAGCCATGGAGGTGATGGCGCGGGGATCCACCACTACCTCCATTTGACGGTCCTGGAAGTCACGCGTTAGATGGTAATGGTTATTATAATTAATTTATTAATATGTTTATTCAATTATTATTAATATATGATGCAATTCATGATTTTTTAATCTAATTACAGGCACGCCTTCTCGTAAAACAAGAGGCAAGGTGAAAAATAAAAAATTGCAGCAAGAACCAGCTAAAAAGGGAGGACCTTTATCTCTTCCATTTGATAGAGCTGCCACGTATACCCCCGTTGGCGAACTTAATGATATGTTTGTTCGCGAGGTGGGGATATACATGGAAGCTAATTTTCCTTTTAATGTTCGTTCGTATGAAAATCTTTCTGATGCTCAGAAGAATGCTTTGGAAGAGCATATGACGGTAAAATTTTATAAGTTATATATTTGTTATTCAATTTTACATAACTAACTTTTATTTTATTTAACTTAAATGTAGCAACGCTTTGACTTTGATGAGATATTGCGAGATTGTGAGCGCACACAGATAGAGGGTGGAATCCGTTCGGTGTTTCTCAAACGATTTAGAGATCGAAAAAATGTGGCAAAAAACATTTTGATCGGGTTGGAGGCTACGATAATATAGAACAAACAAGGGTCAATCCTCCAACAGGAATGAATCATGAAAATTGGAGCAAAACCGTTGACTATTTTATGAGTGACGCATATAGAAATGTGTCAAGTTCAAACAAAGCAAATCATCAACAACAAATATATACAAACTGTGGGGGGACTGCTTCATATAGTAGTTATTGTTATAAGAATGTAATGATTTAAATTTATATATTTATGTATTATATATTAGTATTTTTTAATATATATTATACTTTTTGATAACAGAATAAAAGCAGACTTGAGACGTTCCATGATGCACATACTGGTAAAGATGGGACATTTGATAGCGAGGTAGCACAACAACAATATGTACGTATTTCATCTTCAGGGACGAGTTCTTTATGTATGTATAAATATTTTTGTTAATTAATACAGAACCAATTAAAGGAAAGGTTTGATGAGCTAAGTCAAACCCAAAATCAAGAAAGTGGATCATCAACGTTGAATGAAGTCGATATTTTTGAGTCGGTGTTGGGACAACGGCGTGGACATATAGGGGGATTGGGCGTAAACCATTCTCATCTTCAGGGACGAGTTCTTTTGTTCATGATCACGAACAAACTCCTCAGCCACTTACACAGGTAAGTGCATCATTTTATCTAAGTTTAACTTAAACGGGTCAAAACGGGTGAAAAGGACATGATTTGAGTTTAAATGGTCAAAATAACTTAAACCTGGATGTGTTAAGTTCATCATAGTTGTTTTAGGTTAATTATGACTTTTAATCGCTAAAATAGAATTTAATTATCTAAGTTTAGCTTAAACGGGTCAAAACGGGTGAAAAGGACATGATTTGTGGTTAAACGGGTTAAAATAACTTAAACTTGGATGTGTTAAGTTCATCATAGTTGTTTTAGGTTAATTATAACTTTTAATCGTTAAAATAGAATTTAATTATTTAAGTTTAGCTTAAACGGGTCAAAACGGGTGAAAAGAACATGATTTGCGGATAAACGAGTCAAAATAACTTAAACTTGAACGTGTTAAGTTCATCATAGTTTTTTTAGGTTAATTATGACTTTTAATTGCTAAAATAGAATTTAATTATCTAAGTTTAGCTTAAACAGGTGAAAAGAACATGATTTGCGGATAAACGAGTCAAAATAACTTAAACTTGAACGTGCTAAGTTCATCATAGTTTTTTTAGGTTAATTATGACTTTTAATCGCTAAAATAGAATTTAATTATCTAAGTTTAGCTTAAACGGGTCAAAACGGGTGAAAAGAACATGATTTGTGGATAAACGAGTCAAAATAACTTAAACTTGAACGTGTTAAGTTCATCATAGTTTTTTTAGGTTAATTATGACTTTTAATCGCTAAAATAGAATTTAATTATCTAAGTTTAGCTTAAATGGGTCAAAACGGGTGAAAAGGACATGATTAAAGTTTAAACCGGTCAAAACGACTTAAACTTGAATGTGTTAAGTTCAACATAGTATGTTTGGTTTACACTTCATATATTTTGTCAAAATATAAATGAATATTTGTTTTTGCAGGAGCAAATTTCAAGTGTGTTCCAAAATGCGCAATTTATGTCACAAATGACACAATTAATTGCTTCGCAAAAGGCTCCAAATCTAGCGGAAGAAGATGATTCAGACGAGGGGGATGAATAGCTTATTTTATGATTGTATAATATTGCGTAATCTAGAATTTTAGCTTTTAATTATGACTAAGATTGTATGATATTTTGTAATCTAGGTTTATTTTGAAAAACTGGTTTTATGATTTTATGATTGTATTTTATTAGAAAATCTAGGTTTATTTTGGATGAAAACTGGATTTTTGAAAAAACAAAAAAGAAAATTTTTAAAAAATTAACCATTAGCGGCGACATCTGTCGCCGCTAATAGTTAAAAAAACCACATGCTGACGACAAGTTTTAGCGGCGAATGCAGAGTATTAGCGGCGACATCTTTAGCGGCGACCCATTAGCGGCGACATCTTTAGTGGCGACCCATTAGCGGCGACCATTTGACCAATAGCGACTAACATTTAGCGGCGACTCATTAGCGGCGACTTGTCGCCGCTAATACCTATAGCGGCGACAAGTTGGGGTATTAGCGGCGATAATTGTCGCCGCTAATGACCGAATATTTTGTAGTGAGCATGTGTTCGACGTGGAGGGAAGAGAAGACAACGGGTAGGATGTGAAGAAGAATGGAGAAATGAATATCACAAACGGATAATTAATAAAGACTTGAGGAGTCGATACATGCAGCATAAGTTACATAAGTAAATTAACGTGCTCTTAATAGTTCATGTTCTCTCTTCAGTGCCCATGCTAATGCTACTTTATCAGGCGTCAAGAAAGAAAAATGCACGCCTAATCAGTTTCCCAAAGAACATATAATCAAAATAATAAAGCTCGAATGAAAAGGAACCCGTTGTTTCGGACAGGTGGAAGAGGTCAATCATGTGCTCATCAATTGATCCTTTGCAGCACGGGTATGGTCAAATATCACGGCTTGGTGTCATTTTCCGTTAGTCGTGGGGGATTCAGTCAGAAACTTATTAACAAATACTCTAAACATGGAGGCTGGTAAAAGGGTCAAACGTGTAACGTACACTATATTCATTGTCTCTGTGATTCATATGGAGAGCTCGTAACGATATTATCTTCGAAGCTAGACACATATTGGTGGATAGGGTGGTGGATGAAGTTATCTTTTCCACATTCTCAGGGTTAAAAATAGAGGTGGCATAAAATACTTAAATTGATATAGATGGTGTATGTTTGATTTGGTGTAATTGGTGTAATTTATGTTTATATTCTGTTGGGTCTTAGCATCTTGCTAATAATTTCTTTTGCTTTTGTATAAATTGACCATTCCTAAAAAAAACTATATTAGAGCATCATAAGTAACATAATATCATTTATTAAAAGTAACAAAATGATATCCATACTACTATATAATGGAGCTCTTTGGGGTAAAAGGATAAATTCACCCATTTTGTAAGACGTGTCGTTCCCTATGTCTACTTATCTTCATTGTGTTCGATTGTTGATTAATAAGATTTTGACAAGGTATATTGAAGATTAACAGGATGATTTGAATGATTTTGAATTTGAGCTGAAACTTTAACTCTTTAAATATTTATGTTTTGATGAAATTGAACGTTAATATAATTAATAACTGCTAAACCGACACTAATACAACAAGTTTTAATGGTTAAAACAAAGTGAAATGACTTGAATTTGAAAATGAGTTTTGATGTTGTCGCACGAGAAAGTTGCTGAGGTTATGAATAGACGCGAACTTTGTTATTCACATGATCTATTCGCAAGAGCATTTTTTACTGTTCGCGGGAGAAGTTGACTTTTGGTCAGATCTAATTCATGCGATTAGTAACATTTCACGCAACAAGTTAGATATTTATAAAACTACTCGCATGCGAAATGTTTTACATTTCGTGCAAGAAGATCAAATTTTAAATATTTTTTGAATTTTTCTAAGTCTGATTTTCATAAATATGTGACTGATTAATGTTTACTTTGTTTACATATGGCTAGACAAATGGTTTTTAGTAAGAACCATAATGCTATTGCTTATCTTGGAGACGTTCCTGAAGACAAAACTTTATTTCTTTCTCTGATTGAAGGGCTTAAGACGTCTCGGATACATTATGTCATTACAGCCAATCCATCTATTTACACTGATGTTATCGATGAGTTTTGGGCAACGGCTGATAATGAGAGAGATGCTAAAGAAGAGCGGTGTATTAGTGCTACTGTGAAGGGGAAGAGAGTTGTGATCACTACTGAAGTGATCAACCATGTTTTACTGCTAGAAGATCAGCCAAACGCTCTGGCCAAGATTGATGATTCTATTGCTTAGAGACTGTTTACAGATGATGGGTTATGATCACAAATATTCATCATTAGAGAAGAAGCATCTGTCATAATTCTGGAAGTTCTTATTTCATGTGGTAATTCACTGTTTTTGAGCAATCTGAAGACTGGTCTTGATAGTTTGAGTGCTGTTTTAGATCACTGTTGGTTTCTCTTGTCGATGACATACCTTACAATATATCCAAGGCTATCTTTCTCAGTTTTGATTTTAGCTAGTAGAGCAGTTGATAATTTGAGATCCAGAATTTCCATTTGATCAAACCAATCATACTCATGTTTGTCTATGAAACAAGTGCTTTGTTGCTTGATGTGCTAGGCTTATCATTCTTAAATTCAATTTTGACACCCACCGTGCTTTATCCACTTTCATTGGAATTAGTCTTTGGTTTGTATTCCCTAACAAAATGCCCAAGTTTGTCACATTTATAACATCGCACACTTGTCTTATCAAATACAGTTTTACTAGCATTGTTCACCCCAAGCATTAGTCGACCAGTTTTTTTTTGCAAAATTCTTAGCTATATACACCACCATTGTCATTTGATACTTGGTGTCATTTTCTTCTACATCATCAAGATTAACCTGTTATAAATCATCAACTAGAACCTTTAGAGCACTTAGTTTTCCTGTAATGAAGACTTCATAGCTGGACATGAAGTTGTGAACAAGACAAGATGTTCTTTTATAATCTTAATGGTTTGTTTTGATAGGTTGGAAGTAGTAACATATTCTTGTTAAATCTGTGGTGGAGGTTGAACAGATGAATATGTGTGGTTTTGAGGTTGAACTGATACATATTGGGATTGCATGGGGAATACTTATTAGGATTTGTAACTTGGAGATGAGAAACAAGTGTTTCTTGTACGAAAGGAACAAAAGGGCTTCCAAATTATTGTTGTTAACACATTTTGGAATAACTCACATAGTAGTTTAGATTGCTAGCCATCTTAACATATAATGCAGTTGCTTCAGCTCTATTGAGTTAGATGGTTAGCAGTCCTTTGCTTATCATTCATCTCATATGATTTAATGATAGAGATCAGATCACTGAGAGATAGAATGAACAAATCTTTGGTTTTCTTAATAGAAGTACAATTGTTATTCTAACTGTATGGCAATGAGTTCAACAACTTCTTATTTACAGCTATGTTTTCCATGGAGATACCCACACTCTTCATCCTTGTTATCAACGTCACAAATCTAGAAATATGTGTCTGCAATGTCTCACCCAGTACATGATTAAACATGTAAACTCTTGGTTTTCAAGTTTATAAAATAATTTTCTCTCTGCCATAGTGTGTTTTAATGTGTGAAACCCTAATTATCGGTATTTTTTAAGAATCAATTACTGATTATCTTTTGCTTCCACCTACATCGGTGGCCGGTGGCAAAGATGATAGTGGTTGACGATAGGGGTATGTGGTGGTGGTGGTGGCTGTCAGAGATGGGGTATGTGGTGGTGGCGGTGGCTGCCGGAGATGGCTATTGAGGTGAAAAAATTGTGGTGGTTGTGGTGGTGGTGGTGTTGCTACAGAGGTTGAAGAAGAAGAAGTTAGGGTATAGGGTAGGGGGTGTGGCAGGATGGTCCTAAGTTGTTAATTAATATATTATTTTAATTCTTTAAGAAGAAGAGAGGGTAAAATACTCATTTAACACATAATTAACGGACTTTTTAATGGTCATCTATCACAAGGACGAAACGTGTTATATTTTTTAAAACCTAAGACTAAACGCGTAATTTTCAATCACAATGAAGAATAAAAATTTAAGCAAATCTTAAGGAAGATTTGTGTAATTTACTATATATATGTATATATAGGGGAATGATCAAATGAGAACTCTAATTTTTTATGAAAACTCAGGTAATAAATGTTAGCCATTATTTTTCAGTAACAAAATGGTAATTAACAAAAATATAATAAATAAATTATAAAATGAAAAATAACATAAAAATAAAAAAAATAAAAGCACAAAAATGTGTTCCTAGTTTCCCTCTTTTATAAAAAGAATAAAAAATTCTATAAAGAATAAAAAATCTTGTCTTTTAACAAATTTCGTTTTACACATGTGTAATACCGGATTTACATTACACATCACATATGTAAATAACGTGTGGATGATTTTTTTTAAAAAATTATATCAATGTGGTAGGCGACAGAAAGATTAAAAATTACTTAAATTAATGGTGATTTTTTTTTGAAAATAATATCGTAAAAGAAGTTATGAAAGTTTTTAAAAAAATGTGGAAATAGCATGTGACTTGCATGTGTTGTTAATTGTGTGCCTCGTATTGATTACTAAAGTTCTCATAAAAAATAGTGATTCTTTTGATCTTGAGAACCACCTTTTTTTTATGATAACTCTAGTAACCATATGAGACACACATTTCTTATCACATGCAAGTCACATGTCATTTTTCTCATTTTTTTAAAATGTTCATTACTTTTTTTTCATAAAATCTTTTTTTTCAAAAATAATTCACCAAAATTTCAGTATTTTTATCTTTGCAACACCTACCATATTGATATATACTTTTTTTTAAAAAAGATCATCCATCCGTTATTTACATATGTGTAAATCTACACATGTGTAATACTTGATTTACACATGTGTAAACCGGGATTTACACATGTGTAAATCCGGCATTAACACATGTAAATCCGGTATTACACGTGTAAAACGAACTTCGTAAAAAAATGAGTTTTTTTTATTTTTTATGAAAGAGAAACGTTTCCAAACTAGTGGCTTAAATTGGTTATTAAAATTTTATATATATGTGTGTGAGAAAGAGAGAGAGAGAATTAAAAGAGAGATAAAGGAAGATATATGAAAATGTAAACGACACATTATATTAACCTATTAACAAAAAAAAATTACATCACATGATATTCATAATTTAATCAACAAAGTTTTACTCTGACATGGTGATACCGAATCAAACGTAATCATGGGGCAACATTTTTTATTTTAAATTTTGGTTACGTTCTTTAATTTCATTTCTATACAATCGCCCTTCGTCAGTCTCGCTTATCTACTCACAAAATAATTTTAGATACCCCAACTAAACATTGATAGTTTATTCTACTCCATCTAATCTACAATACAATTCATTTTCATCAACCTGTCATAATTGTGGCTCGAACCTATTTAAAGTACTAACCTTGCTTTTATATATCCAATTCATTACCAAACATATTAACATATCGAGCTAACATAATCTGTTTTGCGTAGGTTGTGGGATTAGATTGGCGGGCTTGTAGTTGATATTGGGATTGTAGCTACTATACCCATCTTGTTCTGGACTTCCTGCTACCCGTTGTGAACGTGTATTCTCTTTGAACAGCAAATGGGTGATAGAGTTGTCCAGATCATTAGTTAGCATGTGCATCTTATAAGAAGAGAAGAGAGTGTGTTCCTAGCTTTTCACTCTCGTACATATGCTTTGATCTGCTTGCTCTATTCTTTGATTAGGGTCTTGTTTCATTAACCAACCTATTGTTATACTAACCAGATCAAGATGGTGACCTGATATTTTTAGATTCTTGTTTTTTGTTATTGTGATCGTTCAACTGTATTTGTTCGTCTTTTGTGGTTTTGTTCATATTTGGGTATAAACGTCTTGGTATGGGTTGAATAAGAGTGAGATTGATGGTTTTGACACACCTTAAAGGAAGATTTATTTTTCTAGTTCCAAAGACTTTGTTATTGGACCCAACCTTACACTCTGTTGCAGGTCCAAATGTGAAGCAGCAAGCTATTTCGTCTTTGAGGCTCATGATCGTTTGTCCAAAGGGGACACATTAAAATAGCCATAACTTGGACTAGAAGTCTTCATTTTGGGTCTACGACCCGTCGAAACGACCGTTGGATCGAGGAGCATGTTTTCACAAATGCCGTAGATGGGTTGGGTCATCATTTCACCCAAAAATGGCTATTTTATGAGTTGTTTACTTTTTTTCTTAGTTTTAGTTTTTGTTGGACTTTTTTTGTGGTTTGGTTTTTGGTCCGTTTATGTTTTGAGACCCATTTGACTTTTGATTTTTTTTTATAATGTTGTAACCTTTGAGAGATGATCAGTTTTAGAGTTTATGAAAAATCAATTTTCTCCTTATCACAAAGTGTATGTTAGTGTGTGATTATCTTGATTGTTGATATTTTTCGTGAATCAATGATAAATTAGAAGAGTTGTACCTGATATTTTCTATGAATCAATATGTTCAATTGGTTATTTTCTGCCTACATCACCCTCTTATACACTTGAACTATCTATTTAATAACTCATTCTTGTTCATTATCTCTTGGTTTATAATAGCTTTGATCTTTATCTGCTCACTAAGTCATTGTCATAGATGGTAAGTGTAAAAAGACTAATCTTCATTTTGAACATGGCCACTTTTTTATGGCATAGTCTCAAATCTCAATCTTTCATGGTTGTTTCCAAAAGTTTATTGATTGTAGTATTAATTTGCTATGCATGTAGATGTAGATTATGTTTTATAATTTGCAAGCATTAGAACAATAGATTTCAAGCATAAAGTTTAATCATTGAGATAGAAAACCTAAGTAAAGACCATCATTATAATATTTTACTTGCAATAAAACATAACATATAGTTCAAATCAAATTGTAACATCATAACATGAAAAGACATTTAACAATACATCAACAGAAATAACAATCGTGTAACTATTTATATGGTGGTTTGTAGATGTGAAGCAACCCAAAGAAGTTTATGAGTGTTTCTTTCCCTGGTGTCACGCTCTTAAGGGCTTCGTGTGACGATATGTTCTTTGCCCATTTTGCTAGCTCAGGGATTCTAACTTCATCAAGCGAATTGAAATCATTAAGTTCATCAACATGTTTTATCCATCTGATAAAACATCCAAGAACAACATCAAGATAACCTATTTGCTCTCCACCAAAGTAAGCCTTACCATTGCTAGACTTGATAAATGCCTCTTCTAACAACTGTGTTGCTTCGATCATCTGTTCTTTTATAGCATCTTGTCCCTCTTTGCTTGTTGTTCTCCTCAACTCTTCATATAATGGGAAAAACTGCATATATCATGTGACATGTATATTCATCATATAGTGATTCTAGCTTACAAAATTATAAATGAAGAAATTGTCAATGCAAAGTAACTGTTGGATTTAATTACATAAAATGGTTTGAAAGACCGACTTCTTATTTTAAGGCCGTACAAGGATTTATCTTACATTGATATCAATATACGTGGCCCAAAACCGACAATTTGCCCGTTCTAAAGAGTCCGATGGAAGAAGTTGGAATAAGTCTGGTTGGAGTTCATCAAGATACTCGATGATGATTAGAGACTCACAAATGGGCGGTTTATCTGCATAAAAAAGGACTGGGACTTTTTTGTGAACCGGGTTCGATGTTAATAGGAGCTCACTTTTACAAGCAAGATTTTCTTCAATGTACTCATACTCGACACACTTGAGGTTGAGGGCGAACTGAACCCGATTCACGAATGGACTTGCAGTGGTTCCAAGAAGCCTTATTTCACTCTCTTTACCCATTGAAAGAGATGATGCATGCTTGGAGAGATAACGTAGGTATTTATATGCATGATAAATAACTAGTTATGCCCGGTGTCCCTAATCTTTAAATTAATGACAAACCTAACCAATAAGTTATAGTAATTACATTTTGTCTTCTTTTCATGTTCGTTTTCCATCTTTATATGAAACCCTTTTAGAAACAACAAGTTTCTTTTTGTAGTGTTACCAAACAGGGCCTGCTTTGACTTCCGCAAATAAAGATTTTCACTCGTGGTTACATCTTCTTTCATAACTGTTATTTATATGCAAATTAATGAAATCTGGAGGGGTTGGTTTTGTAAATAATCCATCTTTTTAACCTGTTGTAAGTGGCTTTATCAGTTAACATATTGGAATTTCCCATCAAAGTTTTAATTTTTGCCAGCATTTAATTGTAAGGTATGAAAAATTGAAAATATGTTAAGTGTCCTTTTTTGTATGTTAACCTGTTGTAAATGACTTTTATTGATGACTACTATCTTTTTAACATGTTGTAAATTGTTTTTTGTTAGATAATTTTTGCCGGCATTTAATTGTTAAGAATGCAAATTTGTTCTTTCTAGTTTCATTTTTCTTCTCATCCGAATATTTTCTTGGGATGCCGACCTCCATCCTATTTATTCTAGTGTTTCACGTGTTATGCTAAGGAGATAAATATATATATATATATATAAATATATATATATATATATATATATATATATATATATATATATATATATATATATATATATATATATATATATATATATATATATATATATATATATATATATATATATATATATATATATATATATATATATAGGGGAGGGATCCTAAGAAAACCAAGTATTTTTATGAAAACTAAGAAAACCAATCCTAACCAATCATAATTTTTTATTATATATTTATATTTATTATATTCAAAGGGTGTTTTAGTAATTTTCTATGTAATTTATTTTTAGTAAATATTCATTGTTGACTAAATTCCATTTTTTACTCCATGATTGAACAAACCAATTTACAAAGTTTTAAAAACCTATTTCATTGAACCATTGGATTCTTTACCATTCATCGACCATATGAATGGTATGTCAAGAAATCAAAGTCGGATGTTAGTGATGATGATGAAATTAAGTCGATCAGAGGTCACATGGTTTGTTAACAAATCAAAGAGTAAGGCGTCGATGAAGATGAAATCAAGTTTAAGGTTAGCGACTATTGAATTGGTTCTTAATAAACTCAATCGTAGATAGGTTCACGAGTACATTCGTTCAATTACTGTAATTGATGGTGATGAGAGAAAAAAGATCAAGACTTTTTATGTAACTAGGGTTACATATACGTAGCTTGGAAATAAGGAAACTGAATAAACAAAAGAGTAGATCTCAGGTATCACAACAAGGAAGAACAACAATGGCAACAAGGAAGAAGATGTAAAATGAGTGTTTACATATACGTAACTTCCATCAGTTTAGTACAATAACCATGTTGTCTTTTCTATTTGTTTTCTGATTGCTTACATATATGTAAGTTTTACCATTTTAATGTAACAATATGTATATTGTCTATTTTTTCTTTGTTTGCTAATAGTTTACATAAATGTAGCTTGTCAAAATTATGTAATAGTTTACATAATGTAACAATATGTATCAATGCTATTTAGTTTGTCGGAAGATTTGGGATTTAATTTGGTTGTGCTTACATATACGTAAGCAGGTTTACATATATGTAAGTTTTACCATTTTAATATAACAATATGTATATTGTCTGTTTTTTCTTTGTTTGCTAATAGTTTACATAATGTAACAATATGTATCAATGCTATTTAGTTTGTCGGAAGATTTGGGATTTAATTTGGTTGTGCTTACATATACGTAAGCAGGTTTACGTATCAATGCATCAGTTAACCGTTGAATTATTAAAGAAAATACAGAGATGAAGGCATTTGTTGATTAATATGAAGATGAAGTCAACTGCTAGATTTTTTTAATGTAATTTATAAGAGAGGAGAGAGAAGAGTGGATGTAGGAAATTTAATAGTGGCTTTCAAAACTAACATTTTTTTGTTCCAAATTTGCCATTGTATCATTAATATAATCTATTTAAATCTTGAATT